>VBSM01000361.1:3467689-3478738 GCA_008086735.1 Cheirogaleus medius | reverse complement strand
GCTGCCACCCTCGACTGGTGGGGCCCTGCTCCATCCCCTTTCTTCTCTTTCTCCCCAAGATCCTGCCCCCCAACTTCCCTCCCAGACATCATCAGCGGCACCCTTCCACGCCCTTCCCTTGGGTTCTTAAAATCTTACTGCAATGCATGCTGCTCTGTAAAACATTTCTTATGTGTCTAATTTATTCTCTCATTTGATTAAATTGAATGAAATTTTGAGTTTTTTCTGGGCCAGGCTGAGTATGAGATGCTCATCCACAACTCTGTGCTAGGAGGCTTCATACCCATTTGACAGATTGGAAGCTGAGGCCCGCAGCAGTGAAACTGTCTGAGCACCCAAGGTTCCTGGGCTAGTTGTTGGCACTGACGCCCTGTGACTCCAACTCTGATTCCCACAGGCCATGGCTGCCACACTCCACACAGAGTCCACATCTAGGTTTGCACAGCACATGTGTAATCCATACACACCCAGGGCGTGAGCACCCCGATGACAAACAGATACACTCATTACAAGTATTTGCACACAGGCATTTCCACAAGTCTGTGTATCTACCTGCACACGTACACACAACACACACACACAACTGTAACACTAACATCAGCAGACACACATCTTTAAGACGAGTGCACACACATCTACGCGGCTCCAGAACATGCAACACAAAAACTCTTCCACACAAGGGCACACTGCACGCGAAGCCCCACCCCAGCCTGTGGGAGGGACGCGGTGAGAAGCCGCTGCCTAGGGGGGATTTGACGGTCTGCTCGGCCCTGCCCAGGAATGGGCACTAATCTCATCTCAGCAGCGTCTCAGCTCTGCTGCTGGGGGACAGGTGAGGGGTGAGACAGGCTCCACCCTTCCCCCACCTCATTCTGAACCCAGGCCAAATCCTGCCTAAGTCCCCCTCCCCCTCAGGGCTTGGAGTCACAGCAGGGTAGAGTGAAACGGCCCCTCCCTCCCAGGCTGCAGACAGCCCCCCAGGGGCACAACTTCGGGGTGGGGAGTGGCCGGAGGCCAAAGTGGGGACACAGCCTGCCCCACAGAACATGCTGTCCCCAGCCCAGTACCACCTCGGGGCCTCAGGCAAAGGTCCCTGCAGCCCCTCTGTCCCAGGGCAATTCTCAGGGACCCCACACACCCAGAGAGGGCAGATACGACAGGGAAGACCCAGAAGCCCACCAAAAATTCAGCAAAAGGCTGCCTCTTGACAATAATAATGGCTTTCCGTATTTATCACATCTAAGAGCCCTCTCCAGGGTAAGACTGCTGCCAATTAGAGTAAGGGGAAAAATCACCCTGGAATAAATGAAACAGAGCATTTCATGCATTCAACAGGTATTTACCAGGCCCTGACCACATGTCAGAGACTGTTCTAGGTGCTGGGATACAGCTGTGAGCAAAACAAAAGTCCCTGCCCTTGAGGGCATGGCGAGCTGGTGGATTCACTGAGCACTCGCCCCAGTCTCAGGGCCACTCCGGCAGTGTCTTTGCTTGTCACGGCAGTCTTGCCTGGTGAGGCCACCAGACCTATTAGGAAACAGGCTCTGATAGATGGAGTAGTTTGCCCAAGATGACAATGTCAGTAAATAGCTGGGCTGGGATTTGAACCCTCTGCCTGCCAAGCCTTCTCCAGTGTTCCACATTGGTTTCACTAAGACACACAGGAACAGCCTCCCAGTTTCTAAAAGTTTCACAGTCAAGTTCACTTCTATCTTTAGATCAAAGGCAGGACAGAGTCACATGTACTTCAAGTGTCAGTCAAATGGTAGGACCCAAGTGAGGACCCCAAAACAACCTCAGAGGTGACTTCCAGCCTTGCCTTCCTTGAGCCAGAAGCCCGACATCGGCTGTCTCAGGCCTGGAGGTCCTTGCAAAGGGTGAGGTGGAGGCCCAGGCTGGAGGGTGGGGATGCCTGGTGCCCAAGAATAGAGGCTCCCTGGAAAGCTCAGCGAGGGACAGGAGGGATTGAATTCCCAGGTGCTGTAAGCAGAGTCTCCGGCCCACCTGCCGGCCCCCAGCACCAGATCATCTTTCTCCTAAAGAGCTGGCCCATCCAGGGACACCAAAGACAGCTGCCCTCCCACCCACACTCCTTCAGCCTGATCCGGCCCATCTGCTACCTGGCAGACCCTGAGCCCTGCCCTCCCACACTCGCGGACTTCAGACAGGGCCTGCCGGAGAAGCTGACCCCTTCTTTCACCCCCTCCCTCCCCAGCCCAGAGAGCATCCACCCCACCCACCCCCACTGTCAGCCTAATCTGGCCCCATTTGCTGCTGGGAAGGCCCTGAGTTACCTGCCTGTGGCCCTCTACTCCCCCCTTTGCAGGTCCCACACTGGCCCAGGGACACCCTCCTACACACCACACGCATGCACACACACACACACGCACGCACGCACGCTCTCACACCATGCTGGACCTCAGTTCCTATTCCTGGACCTTAACTGTGTTCCAGTCCCACAGGCAGGATCACCCTACAAACGGGGACAGTGTCCTGCCCAGCCACACAGCAGCTGCCCTCATGCCCTTGGGCAAAGCCAACCCCTCTCTCACCCCCTCCTTGCCTCCTTGCCCAACCCCCAGAAGCATTCACTGCCCCTCCCGCCAGCTCCACACAGTTATCCCACATGCTCCCCAGAGCCAGGGCAAAAGCAATCAGGGCTCATTAGCTGCTGCTTTGCATCTCATTTGCATAACGTTCCCATGACTGTCGAAATGCCAGAATCCGCCCCAACCCCTGCCCACAACAGGCAGGGCTGGCCGGCCCTGGAGAAGTAAGAGGAGGAGGCTCTACATAGGATGGGAGCGGGGGCTCAGCGAGGGAGCGGGCACTGGAGACAGGAAGGATCAGAGTGAGAAAATGTCCAAGGCCTGACAGGCTCCTGGGGCCCTGCTGAGTGCTGGCACCGTGCATGGTGCCTTACACTTTACCACTTGTTTTCCAAAATGAACCATTTTACAGGTGTGGAAACTGAGCCTCAGAGGAGTTAAGTCCTCAGTACTCATAATCTGGGCCTAGGACCAACAGTTTGGGCATCAGCTGCAAGCTGACAAAGCATGCAGAACGTCCGGCCCAGCCCAGTCTTCCTCCATCAGGATCTGCATCTTCAGGTGATCCGGGAGATCTGGGCGTGAGCCTGCTGGGTTGAGGGACACCCCTACAGATAACACGCAGCTGAGAGGTGACGCAGTGTCAGATTGCGGTGTCTGACCAAATCCCATGCTGGTTTCTTTAGTGCATTTCACAAATGTTTCCTGAACACCTACTATGTGTGGCAGCACCCTAGGGTAGAACACAGCAGATAACAACGTCCATAGCCCTATGGACATTTCATGCCAAAGGGAGAGGCACATGATGAGTAAAAGTTCAAGTGCTGATTAGTGCTAGCAAGACAAATAATGTGGGTTAAAGGAACGGAGAGTTTGAGTGAGGAGACATTTTAAAGTCCTTCTTTGAAGAGATGACATTTGAACAGAGACCTAAATAAAGGGAGAGAAGGAGGTATGTGATGATTTGAGGGAAGAATGTTGAAGAACGGGAATGCCAAGAATATACAATGGGGAAAGGATAGTTTCTTCAACAAATGGTATGAACAAACTGGATATCCATATGCAAAAGAATAAAATTGGATCTTTACCTTACATCATGCATGAAAATCAACTCAAAATGGATTAAAGACATAAACACTTGGGTAGGCGAGGTGGCTCATACCTATAATCATAGCACTTTTGGGAGGCCGAGGTGGGAGGATTGCTTGAGGCCAGGAGTTTGAGACCAGCCTGGGGAATACAGTGAAACTCCCATCTCTACAAAATATTAAAAAATTAGCCAGGCATGGTGACTCACACCTATAGTCCCAGCTACTTGGGAGGCTGAGGTGGGAGAATCGTTTGAGCTCAGTAGGTCAAGGTTACAGTGAGCTATGATTGGGCCACTGCACTCCAGCCTGCTGACAATGAGAACTTCTCTCTAAAAAATAAATAAATAAAGACATAAATATTTTAAGCCCAGAACCTGTAAAATTGCTAGAAGAAAACATAGGGGAAAAGCTTCATGACATTGGCCTTGGCAATGATCTCTTGGATATGACACCAAAAGCGCAGGCAATAAAAGCAAAAATAGACAAATGGGGCTGTATCAAACTAAAAAGCCTCTGCACAGTGAAGGAAACAATCAACAGAGTGTAAAGGTAACCTACTGAATGGGAAAAATATTTGCAAACCACATATCTGATAAGAGATTAATATCCAAAATACATAAGGAACTCCTACAACTCAATAGTAACCAACCAGATTTAAAAATGGGCAAAGGATTCCAACAAAGATATACCCAAATGGCCAACAGGTATATTAAAAGGTGGTCAACGTCACTAATCATTGAGGAAATGCAAATCAAAACTACAATGAGATATCACCTCACACCTGTCAGGATGTCCATTATAAAAAATCCGAAAAATAACCAGTGTTGGCAAGGATGTGGAGAAATTGGAACCCTTGTAAAATTGTTGGTGGGAATGTAAAATGGTATAGCTGATATGGAAAACAGTATGGAGGTTTCTCAGAAAATTAAAAATAGAACTACCATATGCTCTATCAATACCACTCCTGGGTATTTATCCAAAAGAATTAAAATCAGGATCACAAAGAGAAATTTGCATTCCCATGTTCACTGTAGCATTATTCATAATAGCCAAGATGTGGAAGCAACCTAAATGTCCAGTGACAGATGAATGGATAAAGAAAGTGTAGGGCCAGGTACAGTGGCTCATGCCTATAATCCTAGTACTTTGGGAAGCTGAGGCAGGAGGATCGCTTGAGCCCAGGAGTTCGAGGTTGCAGTGAGCTATGATGATGTCACGGCACTCTAGCCCTGGTGACAGAGTGAGACCCTGTCTCAAAAAAAAAAAAAAAAAAGAAAGAAAGGAAAGAAAGGAAAGAAAACGAAGAAAGAAAGAAAGTGTGGCATTAGTGGAATAGGATTTGGCCTTTAACAAAAAGAAACTCCTCTCACATGCCACAACATGGATGAACCTTGAGGACATTATGCTAATGATTTGTCATTCTGTGACTTGCTTATTTCATTAGCTCAGCATAATGTCCACTTATATGAGGTCTCTAAAGTAGTCAAACCCATAGAAGCAGAAAGTAGTATGGTGGTTGCCAAGGGCAGAGAGGAGGGAAAAATGGGAAGTTGCTGTTCAATGGGTATAAAGTTTTAGTTTTGCAAGATGAAAATGTTCTAGAGATTTCCTGTAAAACACTGTGCCTATATTAACAATACTGTACTGTATATTTAAAAATTTGTTAAGAGAGTAAATCTCATGTTATGTGAGGTTTTTTTTAAACCATAATAAAAAATTTTTTAAAAGACATCATGTCGAGCAAGAGAAGCCAAATTTAAAAGAGAACACACAGTGGGTTCTATTTATATGAAGTTCAAGAAGAGACAAATCTGGACTTCTGATTCTTGACAAGATGGATTAGAAGCACTTCTCCCTAGTCCTCCTGCTGAGTGCAGCTAACACTCCTGGACATTATATATAAAACATAAGAAGGCTCTAAAAGGTTGAGAGAAGAAAGCAGACTGACTAGGGGCCTCAGGACCTAAAGAATGACACAGTGGTGAGATCCCTGGGTTTTCTTTTTGCTCAGACTTGGAACTGTAGAAGTCAGCAACCCAGAAATACGAGTAAGCATAGAGAAAAACAGCCCCAAGAAAAATCTGCTTTCAAGCCAAAGGACCAAGAAAGGCATAGCCTAGCAAGACAAAAATCTTTACAATAACTGCCCTGCTATAGCAAAAAAAACATGGAAAAACTAGGATCTCTGCCCTGTGCTCACCCCATGAGCAAAGGCCAAGGGGAGAGCCTCTCATGGCTGCAACCTGGTATCCCATCCTCCTCTGCCAGGGTAATAACAGAAGAACTAGGGGGAGCCAGGACTTCCATTCAACCCAGCAAAAATAAGGCACCCCTCCCCTCCATGCTGGGCTGTGTCAGAGGAGGCCTTGGTTAGGGTTTTCACCACCACCCAACAGTAACCAGGTCAGTGGAGACCACGTGAGAGCAGTAACAAGGCACCTCTCCCTTCCCAGGCAGGGAGGGATCAATGGAGGTCTAGTGGGCCAGAACTCTCACCACTTCCCAGAAGTAAGGAGGTACCCCTGGCCCCCACCAGGGTGTCAACCAAGGTCAAGTGGGGGACATGGACTTTTACTTCCATTAATAAGGCCCAGTGTTAGAGGAAGCCTCCTGAAACAGATTTCAAGAAGAGCCAGTGTTTCATGACATAAATACCCAAAGTGTCTGGGATACAATAAAAAAATAATTTGTCATAGCAAGAACTAGGAAAATCTCAACTTGAGGCCGGGAGCAGTGGCTCAAGCCTGTAATCCTAGCACACTAGGAGGCTGAGGCGGGTGGATCGCTCAAGGTCTGGAGTTCGAAACCAGCCTGAGCAAGAGTGAGACCCCCGTCTCTACTAAAAATAGAAATTAATTGGCCAACTAAAAATATATAGAAAAAATTAGCCGGGCATGGCGGCACATGCCTATAGTCCCAGCTATTTGGGAGGCTGAGACAGAAGGATCACTTGAGCCCAGGAGTTTGAGGTTGCTGTGAGCTAGGCTGACACCACGGCACTCTAGCCCGGGCAACAGAGCGAGACTTTGTCTCAAAAAAAAAAAAAAAAAATCTCAACTTGAATGAGAAAAGATTAACAGACACTAACACCAAGATGACACAAGTACTAGAATTATTTCACAAGGACTTTAAAGCTGTCATCTTAAAAATGCTTCAACAAGCAATATGAACACACTTGAAACAAATGAAAAAACACAGAAAGCCCTAGCAAAGAAATAGAAGATACAAAGAAGAACCAAATTGAAATTTTAGAACTGAAAGCTCACTTGATGGGCTGAACAGCAGAATGGAGATAAAAGAGGAAAAATTGGTGAACTTGAAGATAGAACAATGAAAATTACCCAATCTGAACAACAGAGAGAAAATGGACTGGGAAAACAAAAAACAGAGCCTCAGGAGCCTGTGGAACTAAAACAAAAGATCTAACACTCATGTTTTTAGAGTCCAAGAAGGAGAGGATTAAAAGTAGGGCCTGAAAAGGTATTCAGAGAAATAGTGTTTGAAAAAAACCTGAATTTGGCAAAAGACATAAATAATGGATTTAAGAAGTTGAGTGACTCCAAACAGGTTTAAAACACCAAGAAACCCACTCCAAGGCACATCATAGTCAAACTCCTGAAAACTAAAGACAATGGAAAAATCTTGAAAGCAGACAGAAAGAAATGACACTTTATCTGAAAAGGAAAAATGGATGACAGCAGATTTCTCATGAGAAACCATGGAAGCCAGAAAGAAGTGGTAGAACATTTTTCAATTGCTGAAAGAAAAGAATTTCCAACCCAGAATCCTACATCCGGAGAAAATATTCTTCAGGAATGAAGGAGAATCAAAGCAGCCCCAGATGAAGGAAAAGTAAGAATTTGTTGTTAGCAGACCTATCCTAAAAGAATGGCTAAAGGAACTTCTTGAAACAGAAAGGAAATGATAAAAGAAGGAATCTTGGAATATCAGGGAGCAAGAGAGAACAATGGAAAGAGTAAACATATCTGTAAATATGATAGACTTTCCTTCTCCTCTTGAGTTTTCTAAATTATGTTTGAGGGTTGAAGCAAAAATCATATTGTCTGATGTGCTTCTCAAAGCATGCAGAGGAAATATTTAAGAAAATTAGATTATAAATGGGGAAGGCAAAGGAACTTACAGTGAGGTAAGTTTTCTACACTTCATTTGAATTAGTAAAATGTTAACACCAGTAGATTGTGGATGGATGAATAGAGAGATATAGATATATAGCTATAGGTGTATATATATATATATATATAACAACTAGAACTACTAAGAAAATCTATACAAAGAGATATACTAAAAACAAAACTACAGATGAATCAAGAACAGGCAAATCTAATTTCTAGAGCTCAAGGTCAGAACAGCAGTTGTTCTGGGAGATACCAGCAGGAGGGAGCATCCCTCTGGGGCCTTGGAAATATTTTCTATACTGATCTGACTAGGAGCTTTCACAGGTGTACAATTGAGTTGCATAGCTAAGATTTGTTATACTTTAATTTAAAACTATTTAGCTTTATATGTTATGCCTCAATGAAAAATGAAAAGAGAGGCTATTGCAACAGTCCAGGATAGCGCTGATGGTGCAGTGGGAAAGGTGCGATTCGGGCACCCTCTAGGGATGGAGCCACAGGACGTGCTGTGGGTTGGATGGATTGTTTTCCATGCCAGCCCCCCAGGAGCACCCCAGCCCACTTTCTCACCTCTGCTCTGTCAGGAGAATTAAGTAGGACAAGGACACTCAGAACCACAGTCCAAAATAGCGGCTGCACCAGGCCCAGTGAGTGCTAGGCATACAGCCGCGTTCAGTGCATGCTCCAGCGCTAACAAAACTCATAGCCCCGTACTTCCATCTGGTCCCTCCAATTCAAAAATCACTTACCTTCTCATTAATTATATTACATACAAGGAAACAGGAGTATGAAAGAAGCTAAGGAATTTGTACAAAGTCACACAGCTCATGGCAATTTGAATCAGGCTTTTGGATTCTAAATGCAGTGCCCCTTACAGGGGTCCTCAGACTTCCAGGGGCCCCTCAGAACCACCTGGAGGTTTGCACAAAATGGATAATCTGATTCAGCCACAGAGATTCTGATTCAGCAGGGGTTTCAGTTGTTTACTGCTGTATAACAAAGCTTCCAGGAGTTTAGTGACTTAAAACAACAATGATTTATTACATTTTGTGATTTTTGTAGATTGGCTGGGCTCAGCTGGATGGTTCTGCTCTTCTGCATGTCCTCAGCTGAGGCTAAAACATCCAAGATGGTTTCTTCAATCACATGACTAATCCTCAGCTGGGATGACTTGGGTAGCTGGCAGCTGGCTGGGTGGGTTCAGGGTAGCTGAACCCACTTAGATGGTCGCTCAGGGCTCCAAAAGCAAGCGTTCCAAAAGGACAAGTTGCAGTGTGTAGGCACTTCTCTACTGAGCCTCTGCTTGTGTCACACTTGCCAATGTCTCCTTGGCCAGAGCAAGTCACATGGCCCAGCCCAGAGTCAATGTGGAAGAGGCCACACCAGGGTGTGAATATCAGGAAGGGTTCATGGGTAGGGATGGAGAGCACCAAGGTACCTGTCCACCGTGGCAAGTCTGCAGCAGGGCCCAAGAATTCACATTTTCTATAAGCTTCCATCCTGATAATTCCCCCATTATGATGCTGGTGTTCCAGTGACCATACTCCAAGAACAGGTCCTATCCAATTGATACCACCACCAAAGAGACTTTTAAATGTCCCCACCTGTTGTGGTCACTGACCAAAGGGAATGCCACAGACACTATCATTGTCCTGGGGGAGCTGACAGCCCAGGGCAGATACACACACACACACACACACACACACAAGAAAGCTGTCCAGACAGGCTTCTTCAACAAATCTGGGGCACTGACTTTCAGCGCTGACCCCACCCCGTTCCAGCGGGGCTGCCTTGCCTGGGTCTCTCCCCTCCCCAGGTGTTGGTTTACTCCCCTCAAAGTGAGGGGGCTGCACCAGACTAACCGCTTCTTACCTCCTCACCTACCAAAGAAACAGCACATACTAAGTAACTTTTTAGAAATTGGAAAACGAATGACTTTTTACTCAATTAATTACTGGGTAGAGTTTCTGATCAGCATGGAATAACCAACATTCCTATACTGAACTGAGAGAATTCCCACCAAAAGCAAAGAGTGTGGAGGTACTGGATGGACCAGGTGCCTCAGCTTGGGAAATGTTCAGTTGGGTATATGTTTTTGCAATATTCAAAATAACTAAAGCCCTGTCTGGAGTGTTGGGGCATCCAGCTGAGGCTGACTGCACAGGGCGTCCTCTAAGTAAGAATCTGCACAGCTCTAAGCACCCTGCATGCCGAGTACCTCTTGGTCCCAATACCTCTTGGGGCCAGCACGCTGCCAGGCACCGCAGGGAAACTGTCTGTTATGGCAGCCACTAGTGCCGTGTGACTGTTTACACTGAAATTAATTAGAATTAAATGGAACTGGAAATTCAATTCACTAGCCAGATTTCATGTGCTTAATAGCCACATGTGGGTAGAGGCCACCGATTGGACAATGCGGATAATACAGCATTTCCGTCACCGCGGAACGTGCAAATGGACAGTGCTAGAAGGCACAGATTAGAAATACAAATGCAGGCATGTCCAATGTTAGAGGCTTGATGGTGGGTCCTTAAACTTCAAATTCTAGCCGTTCCACGGCTTAGATGATACGATGGAGCTACATTTCTAGGACAAAAAAAAAAAAAAATGATTCCAAAACAGTGCAAAAATCACACACAGGGATGCAGCCAACCTTTAGAATCACATGCTGTATTTAGACAGAAGATGATTAAGCGCCTGATAAAACAGCACTGCCAGTGATAGCGTGGAGTAAGCCACTGCATACGCCGCCTGGCAGAACGCAGCTTTCCTCAAGACTCCCTCCGCCCTCAAAGAACACGGAGCAAGGGGACCGTGCATTCGTGTCCTGACAAACAGAAACTGCTTTGACCTGCAGATCCCACACTTTGGATCTGCGCTGTTTCAGCATCTATTTCCAAAGAAAGAGCTTGCTCTGCAAGGCAACGGTGTGGGAAAGATGGTGGGGATGTCTGCTTTAATTGCGGAAGTCAACTTGGCAGCCACTGCCAAAACTTTGACAGCAGACACTGCTGCCTGTCATCTAGCCAAGTGCCACTCCTCCGTGCTCCTCTGCCCTTGCTCACCAAACCTGACTGCATTAGCAGTGGTTCAGGGCAAATGCCCATCGGCCTAAGACAGGGTTTCTCAACCTCAGGACTATTAACATTTTGGGCCAGATAATTCTTTCTTTTTTCTTTTTTTCAGAGATAAGTTCTCACTCTGTCACCAAGGCTAGAGTACAGTGGCACAATCATAGCTCACTGCAGCCTTGAACTCCTGGGCTCAAGCGAT
>VBSM01000361.1:3442271-3456925 GCA_008086735.1 Cheirogaleus medius | reverse complement strand
AAAAAAAAAAAAAAAAAAAGACAAACCTCCAGCTCAGACTCTGTTTTCACAAGGACAAGACCTACGACAACTACACAGCAGTGAAAAAGGGCAAACCACTGCCACCCACCACACCACAGAGGACTCTCACAGACATAACCCCGAGCAAAAGACACTTGACACAGAAGAGCACGTTCCACATGATTCCATCAGTATGAAGTTTGCAAACAGGCCAATCTGATGATCCTGGTAGAAGTCAGAACAGTGGTTATGAGAGGCACATATTAACTGGGAAGGGGCATGAGAGAACCTTCTGGGCTGCTGGAAGTGTTCTATATCTTGTTCTGGGTAGTGGTTCCAGGTGTACTTTTTACCTCAACTTAAAAAATTACCAATGCCCAGACCTTAGCCCCATTAAACTAGCCCCTTAGCCCCAGAAAACTAATGTGCAGCCGGGGTTGGGAAGCCCTCAGCTGGGGTCTGCTGAAGTGGAGAGCAGACACTGTCCCACAAGCTGAGCGACTGGACCAAGGCTCCAAGGCAGAAGGAAGGAGCCGCGGAAGGCAGCCCACAGGGTGGCAGTGGGTCAGAGAGGGAGCAGAGCGGCCCGGGGGAACTGCACCAGCCAGCACTCAGGGGAGGAAGGAAGATGCCCGGCAGGGGCAATGGCACCCTCGCTGCTGCGTGGCCCCGGGGCAGCCCCTCCCTTGTCCAGGCTGGTGTCCTCCCTGAGGCTGCAGGTGGGACCAGGCCGGGCGGGAAGGGCAGAGTGTAGTCGCATCCCCATAGCCACACTCGGTGCCCCTGGAACCCTCAGACACTGCTCAGATCCAGTCCAGTCTCTTCCCGGCAAGTCACCCCCTGCCCCCACCGCGCTCCCATCTGCAAAGCAGGGCTGGCGGCGCCTGCTTCACACGTCGCTGAGAACCGGGCTGAGAACCGCTGGAAGACAGTGTTTCCACAACACCTCCTCTTTCTTCACCCTCAGCTGATGACTGCGCTGCTTGTCCTCGGGAAAAAAAGGCAGCTGTCTAGAGACGACACCCCAGGGCCCTGCCCCCACCCTGGGCACAGCCCCTCCCATCTATGCTCCCCCGCATCGCTCCAACGCGCTGCATGCCCCCATGCCCCGGTCTGCTCGCTGCAGAATCTCTCCCATCCAGAGGGAAACGCTGCTTGTTGTTTCTCTCATTCAAGAGAAAGCCGAGGCCCTCCCCAGACGGGCCCCTGTGTGTGCTGCCTGGGGGCAGGGGACACTCCTGGGAAGGCTTGTCCATCCTCCCTGTCTCCACTCTCCCTCAAAGTCTCCCCAGTCGGCCTCCCACCCTCCCCAGCTGCCACTAACGCTGCTCCCAGCCCCAGGGCCTTGCACTCTCGTCTCCTGTTCTGGGGGGCTGTTCCCCGACATCCACAGCACTCAGTTCCTTACCTTAAGTCTGTGATCAACCTCCCACCCCATCCAAAACAGCCAGCCCATCCCCCTCACTCCCTGGCCCCTCACCTGCTTTATTTTTTCTAACACTTATCACTCCCTGATATATATATACACACACATTTTAAAATTAATAGACTTTATTTTTTAGAGCAGTTTTAAGTTCACAGCAAAACTGATCAGAAAGTAGAGTGTTCCCATAGACCCCTCCCCCACAGCCTCAATATCCTGCGTCCATGTGGCACGTGCGTTACGAATGACGAACCACACCAACACATCATCACACCCAGAGTCCACCACTGTAGCATCACACGGAACAGCTGCCCTGCCTAGAAAGCCTACTCATCCTCCCCCGACCCCTGGCGACCCCTGACCTTTTTACTGTCTCCATAGTTTCGCCTTTCCAGAATGTCATATAGTTGGAATCAGACAGTACGCAGCCTTTTTAGATTGGCTTCTTTACTTAGTAACATGCATTTAAGGTTCTGTCTTGTCTTTGCATGGCTTGATAGCTCATTTCTTGGAACACTGAATATTCCATCATCTGGATGTGCCACCGTTTATTTACTAGTCACCTACTACAGGACATCTGGATTGCTTCTTTAATTAGGCAATTAAACTCCTTGACATTCATCATACACAACAGCATGTTAAAGACCCTGATGAGTCCTAGAGGAAAGAAAATTTACCTTGGTTGACCTCAGTTTTTTCCAAATTTGACCACGGACAATTTGTCCAGGTGCCACCTCCTACCCTCCACCTCCTAGGTGCCACAGGAGCTTGTCCTCTGAGGACGAGCTGGGACAGCCAATGAAGGCCTTGAAGGAGGAGAGAGGCTGAGGGCAACAGAGTAGAGCAGGGACACCCAGACAAAAGGACAGAGCAGGGACACCCAGACAAAGGGACAGAGCAGGGACACCCAGGCAAAAGGACAGAGCAGGGACACCCAGGTGAAGGAAGTGGCTGGGGTTTGCAGGCTTGGAGGATATGAGCCCAGCTGGGCTGGGGACCCCTAGAGGAGCAGTGGGGATAAACTGGGGACTGACTCTAGTGCCCTACGGCCACAGAGCAGCCAGGCTGTGTGGCCCTGGGCAAGCCACTTCCCTCCTCTGTCCCTTAGCACCCCCGTGAGACGAGGGGACTGGGCAAGGCTGGTCCTTACAACCCAAGGCCCTATTCCCAGAGCTTCTGGGGCTATTGGATGGGTCCTCAGGTTGGTTTCTAGAATTCAAAAAATGTAATGCCTCTAACATCCAGACTGGAGTCTCTAAAGTCATTCCCCATAAATTGATACACAGGAAAAAGATAACCCACAAAATGGGGAAAAAATATTTGCAAATCATATATCTGATAAGAGTCTAGAACCCAAAATAAAGAGTTCTGAAAGTTCAACAATAAAAAGACAAGTTATGCAATTAAAAATTAGGCAAAGGATATAAAAATACATTTCTCCAAAGAAGAAATCCGGAAGGCCAATAAACATGAAAACACGCTCAACATCAGCAGTCTCAGGAAGACACAAATCCAACCCACTAGATGCCACTTCACGCCCACCGGATGGCTACGATCAAAAAGACAAGCAACAATAAGTGTTGGTGACGATGAGGAGAAATAACCTTCACACTTTTCTGGTGAAAATGTAAAATGCTACAGTCTGGAAAACAGCCTGGCAGTTCTTCAAATGGTCAAACACAGAGTTACCCTATGACCGGGCAATTCTGCTCCTCGGTACACACCCAGGAGAAACGAAGACATGTGTCCACACAGAAACTTGTCCATAAATGCTCACAGAAACATCATCCACAATGACTAAAACACAGAAATAACTCAAATGACCATCAACAGATGAATGGGTAAACAAAATGTGGTCTATCCATACAATGGAATATTATTCAGCCATTAAAAGGAATGAAGTAGTTATATGCTACAACATAGACGAACCTTTAAAACATTATACTAAGTGAAAGAAGCCAGTCACAAAAGATTTATATGATTCCATTTATATGAAATGTCCAGAATAGGCAAATTTACAGAGACAGAAAGTTGCCTGGTGGTTGCTGGGAGCTGAGGGAAGGGGAATTGGGAAGTAACTGCTAATGGGCACAGGGTTTCTTTTTGGAGTGATGGAAATATTCTGGAATTAGATAGTGCTGATGGTTGCATGACATTGTAAATATACTAAAACCAAGTGAATTGTATACTTAAAAGGGGTGAATAATATGGCATATGAATTATATCTTAATAAAAATGTATTTATGTACAAGATCCACAGCTCCTTGGAGAGATGGCTGAGTCCAGCCCTGAGGAGCCAAGAACATCTTTTTACCAAACAGCAAGGGCATTTTCAAAGACCAGCACGGTTGTACGACAAGGAGAAAAGTGTAATGGAAGTGGGACCTTCACTTGCAGTAAAGGTGGGACAGCCGCAGTTCTCGGGGCTCCTCCCCTCTCCACGCCCCGCACCCCCAGCTGCCTCGAGTGTCCCTGTCTCCCTACTGACCGCTGCACTCCAGCAGGCCGCGCACACGGGGAGGCGGGCTCATCTGCGCATGCTCTGCGTGTTATGTCATGTCTACGGTTCACACATATAATCTCCAAGTTCTGCTAAGGGGCAAAGCCCCCCTCATGCAGCCCCTGCAGGCAGCCCCCAGGGCTGAGGTCTGGAACAGAGCTCCAGCTTCCACTGCTGCAGCCCAGCTGAGCGATGGTGGGGAGGCCACGGGGCTGGGCGACGGGAGGTCCCGGGGAGAGCAGGGGGTCCAGGGATTTGGAGCTGACACAGGCCTGGGGCACCCAACTCCGTGCTCCTGCCCCACAGCCCCCCAAGGCAGCATGGGGGGCCTCTCACCCACATCCTTAGGTGACAGTTCCATGACGTGGTTGCTACCTGTTAGGCTTGTCTTGGCCCTGTTTGGCAGAAAGGAAGCCCGCTGTGATTTGTCACCCGCCCCCAGCCCTGTCCAGGGGCACCCGAGCCGAGCCAAGCCAGCTTTGTGGCTTACCAGGCCAGCTGGCGTGAGGGGGAGGGGCCGCCAATGCCCAGGCCCCACTGACCCAGCCTATCAGGGCCAGTGACACAGGCTGGCAAGGGGGCAGAGGCAGGGATCCTGGGCTCTGTTGGGCGGGGAAGGCTTCCCAGCAGAGGTGCCCCATCTGGGGCAGGGCCAAGTGGAGCAGGGGAGATGGCAGCCAGTCACCCAACACCCAGGGAGCAGGCAGCGGTGGCAGTCTGGTGACCGATGGAGCTGCTGATAGAGGTGACACCAGATATCCTGCTGTGGGTGGGGCTGGGGAAGGGGAGGCAGGAAGGGAGAGAGCCGCACTCAGACTTGTGCACTCACTGAAGGACCTTGGCTGGAGCCTTCGCCCCTCTGCAGCCTCAGCTTACCCTTCTAGAAACATGCTGCTACAAAGGTGAAGTGCACCCACCAACAGGGACCCTGGCGCAGTGCCCAGCATATAGTGTGTGCTCAACAATATCCGCCGTTGCAATTACGGTGGTGGCCAAATGCTGGACAGATCCACTGCCTGGAAGCTCCAGGGACAAGGACAAAGCATGTTTCATTCGCCACTGAATGGCCAGCGCCCAGTTCAGTCACACAGCATGCCACGCTCAGTACATGCCCACCCAACATTCAACAGACTGAACACATTAATAAAACTGTAAACGAGCAGCCACTAAGACCGTCTACCAGCTAATAGGACGATCTCAAGTAAGAATCTGAGCTCAAATCTGTCCCCTTCCCAGGTATGCAACCTTAAGCAAGTCACTTCACCCCTGAGAACCTCAGCTTCCCCACCTATGAAGTGGGAGCAATGATAATTAACAAATGCCACCCCCATACGCTGTGGGAGGCCCAACGCGGAAGATGGGTATGGGAGCAGAGGGGGTGCTGTTGGTGCTGTGCTATCAGGCGGGGCACCCATTTCCGGCTGCGGTGGGTGCTGGCTGCTACCCGCTCCCCTGCCTGGGGAGGAGCCTGCAGCCAGCGCCCACCTGATAAGGGGGTCCAGAGGCCTGGCCCCTAGCCTCAACAGAGCACGCCCTGTGGGACTGGCTGTCCATGTCCTGGAGCTCCCCATGGGACCAGGCTTCAGCTGAAAGCACCCCTTGCCCACCCTGACGTGAGCGCACCTGCAGTCAATCATTTTCCCGGATCCCTGTCTCAGCTCTGCCTCTAAGGAACCTGACCTAAGACAGCAGATATTTTGTAAACTATGAAGCACCGTGCATGAGTGTGGGCTTGTTTTATTTTCCAGAAAACACTGAAAGGAGAAGAGCTGGTGATGCGAGAGTAGGAGGAGGTCTGCTCTGTGGGCAGAGTCATGCTGCCCTGCCACCACCCCCCCCTGCCTCCATGGGACCCACCGGCAGGTCAGGGAGACAGACGGGAACCCATAGGGGCATAACGTCAGGCATACGCACTATGAAGGACCGTGATGCAGGGGATGGAGGACGACGGGGGCTGCTCTGATGAGGTGGTCTGCAAAGGCCTCTCGGAGGGGTGTCGTGAACATCATGAGCCATGCAGACCTCTGGGGAAGAGAATTCCGGCACGGGGAATAGCAGTGCAAAGGCCCTGGGGCAGGGTGTTTCATAGGTCCAAGAAATGGCCAGGAGAGCAGCAAAGCTCGAGCGAGTGAGATGAGGTCCGAGGTATTGGGAAGCAAGATCACCCAGGGCCTTGTAGGCAGTTATAGGACTTTTCCTAGCACTTTGGCTTTTATTCTGAATGAGAAGGAAGCCATTGAAGTGTTCTGAGTAGGGGAAGAACGTGATCAGATTTAGATTTTAAAAGGATCTCTTTGGCTGCTGGGGCAGAAGGGGGCAGGGAGCCCAGGCAGAGGCTGCAGCAATAAACCAGGAGAGCTGCGGCGCTGCTGAGGAGGGCGGGCGCAGCGGAGGTGGCGGGAAGTAGTGGGATTCTGGGTGTCTTGACAGTGGAGCTGGAAGGTTTTAGTGATGACTCGATGGGGAGGTGTCAGAAGACAGATGCATCCAACTACCAATTTACAGAGAAGACAGAGGAACACGCTAAACTACACCATGGGGATGCAGTCAACAAAAACCAGACTGTGGAAACTTCCACAGCACAAATCACCTGCTCGCTTCAACAGAGAAACTGTAAAAGAATAAGAAAAAGATGGAGAAGAAAACTAGGGATTGAAAGAGACTAAGACGTATCAACTAACCACAGCATGTGGACCTTACTTTGATCTTGATTTAAACAAAGTACTTAAAAAAAACCAAAAAGACATTGTAATATCTGAAACAATATGGAACACAAATACTGAGTTGATATTGATTATATAAAAGAATTATTACTTCTTAGGGATAATAATGGAATTGTGATTATGTTAGAAAAAGTCCTAATTGTTTAGAGCTATATCTTGATATATTTATGATGAAATGGGGACTCAGTGGTGGGAGAGGTAGGCATGAGACAAGACTGGCCATGAGTTGGTAACTGATGAAGCTGAGTGATGGGCACCCAGTGGTTCATATAATATCTTCTCTATTTCTGTAAATGCTTATATTTTTCCATAATGAAAGTTTGCAAATAAAAGAAGAGGAAGTAGAATCCAAGGGCAGGTACTGAATGGCCTAAGGCCCCTCGGTGAGTCAGAGTCAGGGCCAGGAGCTCGGCCGGCCCCCCCGCCCCCTGCCCTCCTGCCCTGCCTCAGGGGCCTCTCCGGCATTCTGGAGACCGGTCAAAGCTGGACCCAGGTAGGTCAGGGATGGGATCTGTGACCCCGCGGAAGGCCCAGGTGGGATAGAGGATGCAGAGTCTCTGCCAGGCCCTGTGAAAAGGCGTGGGGAGCGCCCTGGGCCACCTGGCCCTGAAGGTCCAAAGAGGCGGGTCATTTAAAATGCCCAGCATCAGCAGTCCAGACCGGCGCCCCTTGTGCTCCCGTGCCGGTTTCCTCCCCAGCCCCTGAGCCCACGGCTCACATCCCAGCCTTCACAGCTTGTCCCTGCTGCCACTCTGCCTGGAATGCCACCACCTTCTGCCTATGAATCTGACCATCCCTTCCTCCCGGCCCCAGTCTTGTGAACACACCTGCCTCCAGTCCCCATCCTGACAGCAGGGGCTGCGGCTCACAGACGTGAGATCAGAGATCGTAGGGCTGCGAATGCGGCTCAGCCAGTCCTCGCTGTGTGACCTCAGGCAAGTCCCTTAACCTCAGGGGCCCCATGTGTAAAATGGGGACAGCCTCATGAGGTTACCAAGAGGACTAAATGAGTTAACAAATATGGATAAACAGAACAGTGCCCGGCGCGTCAGCGGATCCCAGGCCCTCTCCTTTGTGCCCCATAGGACACCCCGGCACCACGCGATCACCGCTTTCCCAGACACCTGGCTTCTGCCACGCTCCTCCACAGCTGTCCTGAGACCCAGACAGCACCTCACCCTCTCTCCCACCCCGCCAGCTCCCATCCACCGCAATCTGCGGAAACAAAGGAGAAACAGTCCCACGAGAGGACCAGTTAGAAACCAGCCACAAATAAAAACTCTTCCAACCCAAGTGGCAGCATGTGACTCAAACGCCATCAGATTAAGGGGAATGCATTTTATATGCTCATTTTTTAGCTTTCTAAGAAAAAAATCCTGGGTATTATCAAGCACACTTTTAATTTTTTATGAGTAATGATGTTTGTTGTAGAAAGTGCAAGCGGCACAGAACGGCTGAAATGAAAAGGAAACATCCCCCCTTTCCTGGCCCTCAGCCTCCCAATGATGCCCCCCAGAGTTAAGCCCTAATCACAAGCAGGTGTGCAGCCTCCGACACATTTTTATGAAAATAAGGTACCTATGTACATACGTGTATTTTAACAGCTGGATCATACTAAACACATAGTTCTACAAAGTCGCTTGCTTTTACCTATCAATACGATGTGACCAAGATTCACACTGGTATTAAGTTCTGCTCCAGTCCTTTCTCTCAGCAACCCCAAGCACCTAAAACTGCCCAGCACACAGCAGACATCAGAGAGCCACTGACTAAATGGAAGAATGGACACCTGCCTGAAATCACAGTGTATCGAGAGGGCCTATGTCCCCAGGCCGCCTGGTGGACATCTAGTTCTGCCGCACTGACCGTCTGTGCCCAGCCATCCTGCACCCTGAGGATGCATCCTGCACACAGAGTACCCCTGTAGGATAAGTCCCAAAGTGGAACTGCCAAGTCAAAACCTGGACCGCTATTGTCCAAAAGATAGTGCCAACTACTCTCCCCGACTGACGTGACAGTCCCAGTCCCCCATACCCTCAGCCAAATAAGAGCTTCATTATGAGGAGGATTTTTATTTCTTAAACGGATTAACCTTATTTAGTGACTCCACCCTTGATCATCGAATCTCCCTTTGTCCCACCCGAATAGTGAGAGAACTGTCACTTCATTATTTCTGTGCAGCTCGGGGGCCATGATCCACAGGAAGGAGCTGCTCTGCAGACAGCACACACAGATGCAGTTTATAGATGCCGACTTTGAAACAGCTCACGTATTTCTAGAAATGGACATGTTAATCTTTTAAAACTGTCAACTTCAAACAAGCCCCTCCCTCAATACCAAAGAAGAGAAAACTAGGACCCCCACATTGTCCCTCTCTCTCCACCCCTCCCTACCCCGACCTACAGTGGCCACATTTAGTTAATAAAAATTCAAGACACCTAGTTAAATTTGAGTTTCAGATAAATGACATAATGCGATATTTGGGGCATTCTTATACTCAAAACCAACAAAAACAAATTTGTTGTTTATTTGAAATTTAAATTTAACTGGGCGGGATAGGGCATTTTAATATCAAGTGATTTTTAATAGTAGCCAAGGCCTCCTCTGCCCTCCCAGTCTTCAGGCGTCCAGCGGCCCCTGACACCCAAGCTTGAGGTCTCCAGAGGCACCAGCCCCATCCCGCAGACACACCCCTCCTGGAGAGGGCCCCACCAACCCCAAGGGCAGTAGAGCTCCTGCCTCCCTGGAGCCAGGGGGGCCAGGTCCCTGTTGGTCTTGCGCCATTAGCCGTATCCGGGTTCCTTCCAACCCATTTCCTGGCGGTGAACACTATCTGTTGCCCCAGCTGCTGGGGTGTGCCCGCAGGTGACCTCAGCTGGCAGCCCCTTCAGGGACTGCAGCTACCGCAGAGCCACCTGCCCACGGGCACGCCCACAGTCAGTGCCTGCTGGATGCTGCTGTCTGAAGTCCTGACCATCTCAGCAAATGGGCTCTGAAGGGCCACGCTAGCCCCAGAGCGCGCCGTGGGGTCCTCTGAGGTTGCCTGCTGGGACTGCACCAGAGCGCCTCTTCTCCCTCTGTCCTGCCCTGCTTCCTCCCTCCTTCCCACAGCCGGCCGGGACCACTGCCCCTCCTGCCTGCCCGTCCTGTCCTGGCCCTCCCCTCCAGTCCAGGGTGCCCCTGGCTGGAAACCAGCCACTAAGTGCCCAAGCAGGTGGGTCTGACGGTGTGGCTAATGGGTTTCCTTCATTTGGCTTTCCAGTATGTTCTAAATTGTCCATAGCAAACACGTATTACTTTTGTAATAATAAAAAATAATAAAAGCTTTTTTCCTCTTTAAGAAAAATGTAAAACCAAACCAAAGCAGCCCTCTCCCAATCCCTCTACCTGCTTCCCCAGAGAGGATCCCCCGAATCAGGGAATGCCCCCAACCCATATGTCCTCCCTGTCCTTTCTGTCCCGCCAGGCCCACAGCCAGTTTCACTTCTCCAGCGAAGGCTTTCTACCAGCAGCTTGATCTTGCTGGGGGCACATGCAAATTTCTGAGTGGGTTCCTCATCCCTAATGCGAGAGAGAGGATGCTAAGTATGCCTGAAACTGGTGACAGTGGCGAGGAAAGTACATGACAGGACCGGAAGCCACTCGCTCCACAAGTGCGAGCTGGGGCTGCTGTGCCAGGCCCTGGGGACACAGGAAACAAGACACAGACTCTGTGCCCCACAGACTCCACAGCCCTGTGGGGTCATGACAATCAAAAGATCACGAGGACACTGTGTGACGGAGGTTCCAGAAGGGACGAGCAGGCTGGGGAGGGGGTTCGTGCATGGGGCTCCCAGCCCAAGCTGGGGAGGCTGCTGGGAGGAAGAGAAGGCTCGGTGGGCTCCTGAGGGTGCAAGGGAGTGGGCAGGGAGGAAGAGGAGAGGCGGGGGCAGAACAGCCTGTGCAGAGGCCTGCAGGTGAGAGAAGGGCAACTCGTGCAGGAACTGAAAGGCAGCAGGGCAGCTGGGGCGGGGGGAGGGGGAGAAGGGGGAGTCAGCCCAGGCTTGGGAGGGAGGCGGAGCCCTCAGGGAGACTGCATGGCCACCACGGGAGCAAAGGGGCCAGAAAAGAGCTCTGCAAATGTTGACGTCCTTCACAGACACAGCCTTGTGGCTGGGCCAGAACCCTTGGTGGCAGCCTCTTTCTCCTACCTGGGTTTGCTCCCGCATGCAACAGGGTCATGAGACTGGCTATAGCCCAGAACTGGCTATGCGGCCCCCAGAGGCTAAGGACAGCCCGGCTTGGGCCTTCTCAGCCTCCTGATGCTGACCTCGATTTTCCTCCTAAGGGACAGGACAGAGGCAGAGACCTCAGGTCTGAACTTAGTACCCCAGGAATAAAGGACCAACCCAGTGGCCTGTGGAGAGCCAGACCCTTACACCAGGCCTTCCACCAAGCCGCACTGGGCTTGGGCACTCAAACCAGGGCCCGATACCCCTCTGGAGCCAGCGGGATTGTGACACATAGCTGCCCATCACAGCCATAGCTGGCCCTCAGCTCCAGGCTTAGGAAAGGCCTAAATAGAACTGTGAGGTTTGGGTGGCTCTCTGGTCGTGGGGGATAGAAAGCAAGTCCAAGAGGGGGCTCACCTCCCTCCTTCAGGTGGCCAGGCATTTCCCAGAGTTCACATCCATGCAATCACTCATTCACTCCACAGATATTTACTTGGTGCCAAATCCTGGTCAGGTGCAGGGGCAATGACAGAGATGAATCAGGCAGGTTCCCAGCCTGAAAGCACTTCTGGTTTAGAGGGCGACAAACAAGACACAAATAACCAAGCCACGAGGCAGACTGGGTCCAAGAACGTGGGGCAGGAGGCAAGGATCTCACCTGGGCTATCAGGACAGCTGCCTGGATGGGGTGGCTTGATAGTGGTGATTTGGACATGTGATGGGACATCTAGGATAGGGGACAGAGCCCCCCAAGTCACTGACAGACAGTCCTGTTTGTACCCTAGCTGTGCCAGGGGCTGGGGCAATGCGGGTTATTTATGGTAGTGCCTAGAAAAAAACAGCCATATGTGTCACTGTCCATGTGGTGCAGAGCAGGGCTGTTGGGGGTAGGGGACGCCTGGGCTTTGAAGCCGGGTCTGGCCAAGCTATGAAATTTGCCACTGTGTCCCACACACCCTAATGATCCTTGAGCCTTTTCCCAGGCCCTGTACGGTGAAAATAAGGGAGAGAGATAGCTGCAATAGGCAGCAAGTGGCCCAGGGCTTGAAGAAGAGGGCAGCGCCCGGCAGCCCATGGCTTCTGCTGTATCTGGGGCCCTTTCAGCATCACCTCCTCCTCACCTCCTCCCCTCCCATCCCAGCTGTGGGGGAAGGGGCAGAGGGACAGAAGGAAACACCTTTAATCATAAACCAGACAGGCATCAGCTGCTGTGTTTCTCGCCAGCCCACTCTGATCCATAAATAGCCTACACACCAAGCTGGCGCGAGCCCACCCACCCCTTCTGGTGCCAAAACACCCCAATCGGGAGACTTGGACCACCCCAGGCCTGGGCCCCAGCTTCCCAGGGAACCTCTTTCCGGCGATTTCCCCAGGGTAAAGGCCTCCACTGCCGGCTCCCTGCCCAGGGGACGCAGCGCAGGGGCATTCTGGCACTGCCCGGGTGATGCCTGCGAACTCCCCATCACCTGCAAAGCATCCCCGCGCGCGTGCCCACCTCTCTCCAGATAACTGCACAATCCTCGCCGCACTGCCCCTCCCCCGCGCTGGCCCCGAAGACGTCGGCCAGGCGCCCACCGCCAACGCGCACTCCCTAAGCGGCCCCCGCCGACGCCAGCCCTCCAGCCAAGGGCCAGCCCTACCTGGACGCAGCGGCGCCGAGCACCGCCGCGGGCGCCACGGGGCGAAGCGGGGCGTCCGGGGCCGGCTCAAGCCCGGACGACCTCCCGGGGCAGCGAGGGGCTGGCGCTGCCGCCGCCGCGTCTGGCCGGGACCGCGCCGGGCTGCGGGAAGGAGGAAGGTCAGAGCCGGGCGCGGGGCTGGCGGAGGGAGGCGCGGCCGCGCGCAGATTAGCGAGGCATTTTTAGCGGGCCAATGGCAGGCGGGCGGGCGGCGCGGTGGCTGCGCAGGTGGAAGCGCGGCGGCTGCCGGGGAGGCGGCGGGCGCCCGGCGGGAGCGGCGCGGGGGGGCTCGGCCCCGGCTCCCGCAGCCGCCCGCCCGGCTCGCCCGCAGCCCGCACCTCGCGCGGCCTGGCCCCCAGCCTCCTGCAGCCGCCGCCCGCGCCGGGGTCGCTCCGCCCTCACCGCGTCCCTGCCTCCCTGGCCTCGCCGCCTCCCCAGGCCTCGCGCTCCGGGGGGCATGTTCGAGGTGTGTGCGGGCGCGCTCTGGAGTGACGACCCCCGCCGCCATCACCCGCCGTGCCCCTCCCCGCCCTCAGCTTCACCCAGCAGCGCCGACTTGATCCCATCGTGGGGCAGAGTCGCTGACCCTTATGCCCTAGTTCCAGCTGGACCTGCTGTCACCAAAGCAGACTCCAGGTTG
This sequence comes from Cheirogaleus medius, assembly GCA_008086735.1. Taxonomy (NCBI): domain Eukaryota; kingdom Metazoa; phylum Chordata; class Mammalia; order Primates; family Cheirogaleidae; genus Cheirogaleus; species Cheirogaleus medius. The sequence goes on along the minus strand of VBSM01000361.1, from coordinate 3,443,749 downwards.
TCTCCTTGGGGCTCTCTGGGGGCTTGGAGCCTAACAGGTGACCCCCAACAGCCTTCACTCTTCCTGCCGTGAACCCTGAATGCTCCCAGAGCCTGGACACTGCGGGGGGGCGGGGCACCAGCGGCTCTGCACTCAACACACACCTGCTGAAGGCCTGCTACGCGCCAGTCACCCCGTGAGGGGCTGGGCTGCAGCGGACGACAACGCAGACCAAACCTCTGGCCCGCATAGTTCGCATTGGTGAGGGAAGACAGATATTAAATACAAGTAGTCTGAGTGTGTATTTTAAATTGCTATGCACGACGTAGAAAAATAAAGCCAGGGACAGGGGGAGAGGTGGGTGGTGGGGTGGCTCAATTCGAATGTAAACCCCTCAGGTAGGCGTGCAGACTCCAGTTTGCCACAGACCTCACCGCTCCCTATTGTTTGCACGTGGGATGATCACCTGTTTATTTCCTGACCCCCCTCTTTGTGCTGGGCAACGTTAGCAGAGGCACTGAGACCATGACCCCAGTGACCCACGGGGAATGTCTGAGTGCAGCATTTATTCATTCAGTAAGAATTCTCTGGGCACTGGCTGTATGTCAGGTGTCGAACCTGGAGGAACTCAACATCTACTTGAGAAGTCCAGATGGCAACATCTACCTCAAGGCTTAACAGGACAGCCAAGTGGGTGGACAATGTTCTGGAGAAGGCCAAAAAGCTCTGGGTTAGGGCCATCAAGGAAGGCTTCCTGGGAGAGGCAGAATTCCAACAGGTGCTGAACGATAGCTGGGATCCGGATGAGCCGGAAAGGGCAGGAGGCAGGGAAGAATTACTGGGAAAGGCCAGCGAAACGAGGGAACATTTGGCACGTGGCTGGGGCTGGGGTCCCGGAGCATTGCTGGACACCCCCTGTGCAAGGGGTGTGCTGTCACGTGGGGCTGATGAAGCCCCACCCCCCACTCCCACTCCAGCAGTTCCTGGTCCCGTTATCCTCACTGCAACCTGGAATTTCCCAGCGGTCCCAGGAGGAGGGAAGCTGGGGGTGGGGGCAGGGAGAGCACGCAGATGTTTGCTTACTAGGTGAAAATGGTCATGTTACTTCACCCCTCTGAGGCTCAGCCTCCTCTTCATAGCAGCAAGTTGCTTAATTGATCCGTGCCTTGGTTCTTTGGCTTGGAAAGTGGGCATGGCAACAAGCACTTGCCTCACAAGACAGTCTAGGTGAACCGCTCAGCAGTAAGCACTCCGTTACCTTTGTTGTATTTATGATGATGATGATGATAATTACACTTGCCCATAGGGTTATTAGAAATAGACAAAGACTGTAAGGCACGTAGTATAGTGCCTGGGACCTAAGATGTGTGCAAGAAATGGTATTAATAATAATCATAAAATGTCATTAACTACATACGTCCCCAAGTCTCTCCCCTTTTGGTCTACCACAATAGTATGAAATTCCCTCCTTTAGAGAGAACTTTCTTTTTTTTTTTTTT
>VBSM01000361.1:3409417-3424832 GCA_008086735.1 Cheirogaleus medius | reverse complement strand
AAAAAAAAAAGAAAAAAAAAAAATTTAAAACCCTGGACTTCGAAAGACATTGTCAAGAAAATGAAAAGACAAGCCACAGAGTAGTACAAAATATTCATAATACATATATCTGAAAAAAGGACTGATATCCAGACTATATAAATAATTCCTACACTCAACAAGGCAAATGACCCAGTTTTTTGTTTGTTTGTTTGTTTTTGTTTTTTTTGAGACAGTCTCACTCTCTTGCCCTGGGCTAGAGTGCCGTGGTGTCAGCCTAGCTCACAGCAACCTCAAACTCCTGGGCTCAAGCAATCCTCCTGCCTCAGCCTCCCGGGTAGCTGGGACTACAGGCACATGCCACCATGCCTGGCTAATTTTTTCTATTTTTAGTTGTTTGGCTAATTTCTTTCTATTTATAGTAGAGACGGGGTCTCGCTCTTGCTCAGGCTGGTCTCGAACTCCTGAGCTCAAGCAATCTTCCCACCTCGGCCTCCCAGAGTGCTAGGATTACAGGTGTGAACCACTGCACCCGGCCAACCCAGTTTTAAAAATGGGCAAAGACTGACCATTATACTTAAAAATGGTTAAGGTGGTAAATATTATGGTACATATATTTTACCATAATTAAAAAAATTTAATGGGCAAAAGATTTTTAAAGCTCTTTCAGAAAAGGAGATGTATGCATGGTTAATTAAGCACATGAAAAAATGCTCAACATTATTGGTCATTTGGGAAATGCAAATTAAAACTATAATGAGATACCACCGTATACCTATTAGAATGGTTTAAAAAATCAATTTGAAAGAAAAACCTGACAATTGTAAATACTAGGGAGGATTCAGGGTAACCGGAGTTCTCATATATTGCTGGTGAGAATGTACAATGGCACAGCCACTTTGGGAAACAGCTTGACAGTTTTGTATAAATTTTAACATACACCTCCTATACAGCCTAACAATCTCATTCCTGGATATTTATTTACCCAAGAGAATGAAATGTCCACAAAAAAACCTGTACACCAATTTTCATAGTAGCTTTGTTCATGATAGCCAAAGACTGGCACCAACTCAAATGTCCGTTGAAAGAATATGTAACAAATGTTGTATATTCATTCAACAGAATACTATACAGGAATAAGAAGGAAGGAAATACTGATACAGGCAACACCAAGGATGAATTTCAAAACCATTATGCTGAATGAAAGAAACTGTACTCAAAAAAGAAAACAACATATGAATCCATTTATCTGAAATTTTAGAAAAGGGAACTCCAACCTATAGTGACAGAAAGGTCAGTGGCTGCCTGGGTCCAGGACTGGGGGAAAGGGATTGAGTATAAAGAGGCACAAGGGAATTTTGGGGAGGTGATAGAATGTTCTTATATCATCATTGGTGGTCACGTGACTGAATGCACTTGTCAAAACTCAGCTGAGCATGGTGGTTCACACCTGTAATCCTAGCACTTTGGGAGGCAGAGGTGGGAGGATGGTTTGAGGCCAGTTTGAGGCTGCAGTGAGCCATGATGCCGCCACTGCACTCTAGCCCAGGCAACAGAGTTAGACCTTGTCTCAAAGCAAACATACAAACAAACAAACAAAAAACAACAAAACTCATCACATTGTGCAATTAAAATTGAATTTTGGCCCAACCTGGTGGCTCGCACCTGTAATCCAAGTACTTTGGGAGGCTGAGATAGGAGGATTGCTTGAGGCCAGGAGTTCAAGACCAGCCTGGGCAACATATCAAGAAACAGAAAAATTAGCTGGGTATGGTGGTGCACACTTGTAGTCCCAGCTACTTGGGAGGCTGAGGTGGGAGGATCACTTGAGCCCAGGAGTTTGAGGTTGCAATGAGCTATGATGATGCCACTCTACTCCAGCCTGGGCAACAGAGCAAGACCCTGTCTCAAATAAAAACAAAAGAAGAAGAAGAAAATTGATGAATTTTATTGGATGTGAATTATACCTCAATAAAGTTGATATTTCAATAGGCAAGACTGAACTATGGTGTCTAGAGATGCACGCTTGAGTGATACACCTCCTCAGAAGTGCATCCTATGAGCCAGGATGGGGGGCACTGTTGGGTGGGCCCAGGTCTGCAATTGAGATGGGGCAGGGAGGGCTTCTTTGGGGGCAGGGTGGGGGTATGCCAAAGTTCTAGTTCTTGACTTGGGTGATGATCACAAGGGTGTTTGCCTTATTAAAACAAAGCTATACCTTTGTTTTCTGTGGTTTCCTGTATCTGATCTTATTTTATAATGGAATTTAAAAAATAATTACTGATTAGCATTTATTGAGCATTTTCCTAGTGCAAGGCACTGTTCTAAGCACATCACTTGTATTAACTCTTTCAACCCTCCCCCCGACCCCATGAGGTTGGTACTGCTATCATCTCCAGTAAAGAGACGAGGAAACCAAGACACCTAGAGGCTAAGAGACTTGCCCAAGTCCCCACAGCTGGGGTTGCCACAGGCCGTGTGGCTCCTGAGTCCGTGCTGTCCACTGCAGGGTACAGGAGGCTCTGATGGGGGAGAGGGGTGGAAACCCTCAGGCGGGGAGCATGGCCACCTTGCTTGGTGGACTGTGCTGGGAAGGGGATGCAGCAGAAGGAAGATATCGAGGTAGGAGTTCTGAAACCAAAATACACCAAAACCTTCATTCATTTCTCTTTTTTTCTTCATTCTGTTGATTTGGTATACTACATTGATTGATTTTAAAATTTTTTAAGAGTTTGAGAAGAATTGGAGTTGCACCTTTTAATGTTTGAAATAATTCATCAGTGACGCCATCTGATTCTAGAGTTTTCTCTGTTGAGAAGTTACTGATTACTGATGTCTACCTAAAATGAAAAAGCTGAGGCAAAATTAATGAAAGTAGAGAATTTATTTGGGCCAAGCCTGAGGATTACAACCCAGGAGCATAGGTTCAAGTTGCCCTGAGTGCACACTCCCCCATTCATTGTGTTAAGCCGTCTTTACCGAGACCCCCCGTGTGCCAGGCACTGTTCCAGGCTGCCAGAGCCACAGCCCACAGGCAGAAATCCCTACCCTCATAGAGCTGACATTCCAAACTTTCCAGTGTGTCAGCTTTTCCAGCTGCAAAATGGGTACACAAAGATGTGGTTAGGCGGTTAACAAGAACATAAGGAAGTAGGAGAAATGCTCAGAGGTTTGCAGGTGACAATGTATGGACCAGACCTTGACGGCGATGGGGGTCACCTCCACCGTGGATCATCTCTGCAGCAATGGGGGTCATCTCATTTCTCATCCAGAGCAGGGACACAGGCAACAGATCCGATAGGCTAGAAACACGTGACATTCCCTGGCCTCTGTTGTTTCCATTTTGACGTTGGTCACAATCAAATAATTCAGGAAAATAGTCACCACAGCACCAGGCAGGAGCGGTCAGAGGGCCTGCTCCAAATATGACAGGTAGGCCGGGCGCGGTGGCCCACGCCTGTAATCCTAGCACTCTGGGAGGCCGAGGTGGGTGGATTGTTTGAGCTCAGGAGTTCGAGACCAGCCTGAGCAAGAGTGAGACCCCATCTCTACTAAAAATAGAAAGAAATTAATTGGCCAACTAAAATATATATAGAAAAAATGAGCCGGGCATGGTGGTGCATGCCTGTAGTCCCAGCTACTGGGGAGGCTGAGGCAGGAGGATCGCTTGAGCCCAGGAGTTTGAGGTTGCTGTGAGCTAGGCTGATGCCACGGCACTCTAGCCTGGGCAACAGAGTGAGACTCTTGTCTCAAAAAAACCAAACAAAAAACCCAAATATGACAGGCAAAGAGGTGGCAGTCATCAAAGAGGAGGTTGCCCGTGGCATGGTTTGTCCTTGTGGAGGGGATGACCTGGCTCCACTTAGAGGAGAAAACAGTCCCTCAATCCCGAGGTGCCAGATATGGGCGATTCCAGTGTGTGTGCTCTTGTGTGCGCACGTGTGCGTGTGCATGTGTGTGTGCGTGTGCACGCGTGCCCACGCGCGTGTCTGAAAATGTGTCAGCAGCTCTCTACCTACATATCACAAACTCACACATGCCGTGGGAGCTATAAATGAAGACCCCCGGCACAGATGGCTCTTTTGAGGAGGTTTCTGCACGAGTGGGAAGAGATGACGTGCTACAGGATTGGAAAGCTATTCTAGGGGTGGCGAAGGGAGGGGAGGGAAGAGGCGAGACCCAGGGTGTCTCTTGAGGAATGTCTGGTTTACGGTTGTTGCAGCCAGTGCATTGCCGTGCCCGGGCCATGAACCAGTGTCCCCTACCCCATTCCCAGAGCCCTGGAGATAGAGAAACTTCCTGAGAACATGGTGCTGGCGGGGGTGGGGGCTGATCCTTCAGGTCTTCCTCCATTCCTGCTGTGATACGAGAGGTTATTAAAGGCCCAGGAATCTCAAAAGAAAGGAACTGCAACTCGAAAATCTTCACAAGCCATAGTGTACTCAATTTCAACCTGGGGAGACCCCAGGTCCTGGGGACCCATCTCTGGCTTCCGTCTTTAACAGAGACCCTCGGGTGCTTATAGATCCCTCAAAGTCACTGGCTGCTTTAGGAACTGCTGCCGCTCAATATTTATGTCCACCAAAAGACACGTACAAGAATATTCTTAGCAGCTTTGTTTATAAATAGCCAAACACTGGAAACAACCTAAAAATCCATCAACTGGTGCATATTTCAGCAAATTATGGTGTATCTTTGCAGTGGAACACTGCTCAGCAGTAGTATTAACAATTACCTACAGACACCTACAACATGCACGATCCCCAGACCTAATGATGGAGAGGGAGCTGGTGGCCGGACACAAAGTACACATTGTGGTGACATCAATCAGAATAGTGTGCACGTGGGAGTGAGGGTGGAAGGATGGTCTGGAAAGGGAGGTTCCTGTGGTATTTGGCTATATGCCATATATTGATCTGGATGGAAGTTAACATGGATTTATGCACACACACATACATACATGTAAAAATGAATTGAGTTGTAACCTCAAGGTCTGTGTAGTTTACGGTATATTACACACCAGGAAAAATTGAAAGGCAAATACTGATGCCTACGCCCCACTCCATAGTGCCTGGCTTAATCCATCTGGGGTGTGGCCTGGGTGAATGGGTTTTCAAAGTCTTCCAGGGGATTCTAACTGGCAGTAGCAGTGAGCTCGCCTCTCACCAGGTATCTGGCTCCCTGCCCCTGGCCTTGGCCCCAACAGAATGACCTCATTGCAAAGGGACAGCCTAGGGCAGGGGGAAGCCTGTAGACCCTTCAATCAGAGCCCGGTTTCATCACTTCTAACCTCTGTGACCTTGGGCAAGAAATATCCATTTCTCTAAACTTCAGGGGTTTTTCATTTGTTTTGTTTTATTTTGGTTTTTGTCTTTAACATCTGGCAGGTGGTTACACCTATATCCCATGGGATTTATCTCATGCACAATATAGGGTGAGAGTGGTAAAATTGGGGTTGTTCTTTATCAAGGTAATCTCTCTAAAATATTCATTTAATCCTGTCACTACTGCTTGAAACCTTTTCATGGCTTTTTACTGCACTTCGAATAAAACGCTGGTGCCTCACTGAGGCCGACGGCCCGTGCACCTCGTTCCCGGTCTCCTAGCTGTGTTGGCCTTGCAGCCTGAGCTCTCTCCTGCATTGTTCCCTTCTCAGGTCTCATCCCAAGCCTGACTCCTTCTCTGTAAGTTTTAGGTCAAACGTCACCTCCCCCATTACTCTCTGTCGCTGCACCCTGATCATTTTCTTTGTAGCTCTCAGCACATGGCAGAACTACTTGGTGCTTGATTTGGGATCCATGTATGAGCCTGTCCCCCTGTGGCCCAGTGCCAGGGGCCCAGTGCCTAACCGCCGGATGGCATTCAGTGAACTGCATGATGCGCCAGCATCCGAGGAGCCTTTTGTAATGTCAGAGGTATTATCGTTTCGCCTCCTTCATCACTCAGCGACCTCCCATGTCCCCTGCTCTTCATGAAGTCGTTTCTTGTTTTGAAACACGTACTAAGTAACATGTGAGACATCGTGCTAAATGCTGGAGAGGACATCCAGAGGAGGGGGAAAGGCACAGCCGCTGTCCTCAAAAAGATGCCACCCAAGGACAGGGCCTTCGTGGAGCTCCTGCACTCGGACGCCAGTGTGGAACATAAACAAGCCTCAGAGGACAACGGGACGGTGGGCACCAGCAGCCCAGGGAAGAACAGGCAGATGCAAAATGGCATGGTGGTGACAGACGCTGTGGATGGGCCGCTGCAGAGACAGCTCGGCAGCTCCTCCTCCTACGGCAAGGACAGCAGCAGGCTCCACAGCAGCATGGCCAAGAAGGAAGGGACCCGGAAACCCATGTAGGCAAACAAGGCTCAGACAGGGAAGGTCAAGCTGTCTGTGTCCTGGGACTCCTCTTGGCTTCTCAATATTGGCTCAGTCTCTGGATTGACAGCCCTACTGTGGGCAGGATCCAGAAGCCCACGGAACCCTGGACATTTTGCAAGGTGACTACTCCATGGTGGTGTTGCTTCCCACAGTTTATACCTGCGTCTGCTTTACAATGTCCTGTGGTCACCTAAGAACTTCTTTGAGTGGACCCCCAGTGGGAACCTGGTGACTCGTTTCTCAAGGCTTGACACAGTGGACTTGATGATCCCACAGGTCGTCAAGATGTTCATAGGCTCACTCCCTCCTCCACACACAGCGATAATGGACCCTCTTTTGAATCGGAGGTAACCCAGCAGGTAAGCAAAGCCCTACATATAGAATGGGAAGTGCGTGCATCCTGGAATTGATGCAGGGAAGTGGGATAGGGTATTGCTGCTTGTCCTCCTCCAGATAAAGGTAGCCCCAGAAACAGTCTTAAGCTCTTAAGAAACAGTTTATAAGAGGCCAGGTGAGGTGGCTCATGCCTGTAATCCTATCCATCTGTGAGGCTGAGGCAGGAGGATCACTAGAGCCCAGGAGTTTGAGGTTGCAGTGAGCTATGATGATACCACTGCACTCTTCCCCGGAGCAAGAGAGCAAGACTCTGACTCCAAAAATAAAAGAGAAAAATCAGTGAAATGAAAGATAGAAGTAAAAAAAAAATAATCACAACACCGTGCAGAGATTGAAAGAGAATATTAGAAAGAAAAAATAAGAGGCATGAAAGTCTAATAGATGTCTAGGTGAAGTCTCATAAAGAAATAATAGAGAAAGTGGAAAAGAGACACCGTGAGAATATTTTCCAGAATTGTTGGAAGATGACACACTTTATTTATTTATTTATTAAAGGTGGGGTCTCGCTCTGCCACCTGGGCTGGAGTGCAGTGGCATGATCACAGCTCACTGCACCTCCAGCTCTGGGGCTGAAGGGCTCCTCCTGCCTAAGCCATCCAAGTACCTGGGACTACAGGTGGGTGCCACCACATCTGGCTAATTTTTTTATTTTTTGTAGAGATGGAGTCTTGCTATGTGGCCCAGGCTGGTCTCCAACTCCTGCCTCATCTTCCCAAAGTGCTGGGATTATAGGCATGAGCCACCATGCCCAGCTGACAACACATTTTTAGATACACCACAAATCCCAAGTTGGGTAAATAAAAACAAATTCATGTCTAAGCATATCATAACAAAATGGTAAAACATCAAAAACAAAAAGAAGATCATCAAAGCAACCAGCAAGAAGACAGGTGTGACTGTTCACTTCCCAGCAGCAACAGTGAATGCAGTCTCCTGAAATAGTCTCCCCTGTGTCTTCCCTTACTAAAGCGACAGTGATCCTGCCACGATCTCAGATTATGCCACTCCTTGCTTAAATGCCTCCCTCCAGTGGCTCCCCAGCTTATTTGGAAAAATATTCAAAGTCTTTATGTGATTTTATTTTTTATGTTTAAATCTTTTATCCTCCTGGAATGTTTTCTGATGTAAAACATTTTCCCTCCAAAGGGTTAGCTTATTGAGCCATTTCCTCAATAAGCTATGCTTCTACTTATCTGAAACACCACTAGATTATTCACGAGAGGAGAATTCAAGTTTAGATTTTGTTGCATGTGAGGTGCCCATGAGACACATGGGTGCAAATGCCCAGTATAATTTTAGATAAAGATCTCGGAATGTGCCCTGTGGGAGAGAGCTGGGTCAGATGAGGCAAGGACATCACCTGAGAGCCTGTGAGGATCTATGGTCACCTGGAGAGGATGTGGAGTGAGAAGAGGCTGAGGAGGAACCCGCAGCTCTTCCCAGCTCACCTTGAATGGCAGTGTTCTCCTGGTGCCTCCATCCTTGGGTAGCATTTTTTTTTTTAACAAATATATTAACATTTTTATTTTTCCCTTTTTCTGAAACAGATACTATAGCTTGCCTAAAGGCTGGCCCCTCCACTGGTGCCTTGGGCCCTCTCTTTTTATGGGGTACCTCTTTACTTTGGTACGATGGACCCACGGTTTTACTTGGAACAATTTCAACGAGGTGTGAATCAGAGTTGTTAGAGGGTCCCTTCCACTTCTTTGTTTTCAACCAGGGCAGGGACCTGAAAGAGGCAAACTCGTGCATAGCAGTTAGCTTTTTATTTGAGACAGAGTCTCCCTCTCTTGCCCTGAGTGGAGCTGGTATCATCACAGCTCACTGCAACCTCTAACTCCTAGTCTCAAGCCATCCTCCTGCCTCAGCCACCCGAGTAGCTGGGATTACAGACGCATGCCACTACGCCCAGCTAATTTTTCTATTTTTGGTATAGACGGGGTCTTGCTCTTGCTCAGGCTGTGATTTTTCTCTTCAAATGTGTCAGATCTGTTGTTTAGCCTTTTTAATTAAATTTTAATCTTTTTAGTTTTTGTTTCTGGAAGTTTTATTTTATTCTTTTTCAGATCTTCTTTTTTTTTTTTTTTTTGAGACAGAGTCTCACTCTCTTGCCCAGGCTAGAGTGCCGTGGCGTCAGCCTCGCTCACAGCAACCTCAAACTCCTGGGCTCAAGCGATCCTTCTGCCTCAGCCTCCCGAGTAGCTGGGACTACAGGCATGCGCCACCATGCCCGGCTAATTTTTTCTATATATTTTTAGTTGGCCAATTAATTTCTTTCTATTTTTAGTAGAGACGGGGGTCTCGCTCTTGCTCAGGCTGGTTTTGAACTCCTGACCTTGAGCGATCCGCCCGCCTCGGCCTCCCAGAGTGCTAGGATTACAGGCGTGAGCCACCGCGCCCGGCCTTTTTTCAGATCTTCTTGACTTGTTCTTAGATTATCTTGTTCCTCATCTATATGTTCGAGCTTATTTTTTTATTTTTGTAAACATGTTATTAATTCTTATTTTTCCCACCATCTTAACCACTTTTAAGTTACAGTTCAGAAGTGCAGTTACATTGTTGTGCAAGCAATCCTCAGAACTATTTCCATCTTGCAAAACTGATGAATATTTATTTTTACACTTGATCTTAGCCAAAAGGCCAAAATACAATAAATACTTATTTTTAAACAATGGAACTACAAAAACACTTCAGGAAACTATAGGTGAATGTTTATATAATCTTGAGATGTGAAGTGACTTTTTAAGCATTGTACATGTCTGAAACCATAAAGATTTGAATATATAAACACAGAGTTGTACAAAAGAAAAAAAAAGCAATTTAAAAAATAATATAAAGAATATTTTGAAATACTATGACAATCAAGACAAGTGAAAAACTGGGGGAAATACTTGAAAATATGTGGCAAAGTGTTAATAGCTTTAATATGTAGAGTGACTTCATATCAGTAAGAAAAAGAATTAACTCTGAATAGAAAAACAGGTAAATGAACAAATAATGTATAAAATAAGTGTCAACCTAACAGAGAGAGGCTCTCTAAAAGAAAATGATATTTCATGGGGATTGCAATGGGAATATACATGCCACAGTACTAGCTATGTGTGTATTCAGGAAAGTAAAGGAACACAAAGGAAAAATGGGGAGAATTACATAGTATTTTTGAGATAATTATCCTTGGTTACAAGGATCAATAACAAGGGTGGCACCAATCTGAGCTTGGAAAGGTAGTTGTGGGGCAGATGTTCTCCCAGAAGTATTTCTTTCAGTGGTTTCGATGCCTGTGTGCAAGGTTGTAGTTTTTGCAGAGTCTTTTGGGATAGTTCTTGTTATTAGGCATTTGCACATGAGAACCTCGCCTTCATGGCCTTCCCCAGCTCGGTTTGTCAGGGTTTTTATCGCAAGTGACTTCATTTTGATTCTGACAACTTTCACAGAATGAACACAAATTCTAAAAAGAAAAGAAAAAGAAAAATATTTAACCACAGTAGTAATCAAAGAAATGCAAATTAAAAGAATAGTGATGCTGGGGCGCAGTGGCTCACACGTGTAATCCTAGCACTCTGGGAGGCTGAGGCGAGCGGATCGCTCAAGGTCAGGAGTTCAAAACCAGCCTGAGCAAGAGCAAGGCCCTTTCTCTACTTAAAATAGAAAGAAATTAATTGGCCAACTAAAAATATATAGAAAAAATTAGCCGGGCATGGTGGCGCATGCCTGTAGTCCCAGCTACTTGGGAGGCTGAGGCAGGAGGATCCCTTGAGCCCAGGAGTTTGAGGTTGCTGTGAGCGAGGCTGACGCCACGGCACTCTAGCCTGGGCAACAGATTGAGACTCTGTCTCAAAAAAAAAAAATAATAATAATAATAATAAAAGAATAGTGAGATTAACATTTCTTATCTGTTAGAATGGCAAATATGCATAAGAGTGATATTATTCAATGTCAGTAGGGTTAATGGGGAAGTAAGCCTTGTTAATATCGTAATTGCTGACACAAGTATAATTGATAAAGCCTTCCTGCAAATCAATGTGGCATGTGTCAAAGACCTAAACATGCATGCTCAACAATTATTTTTCCAGGAATTTACCCTCAAGAAAATACTGGGCAAGGGTGCTAATTTATGTGTATCATTGTTACTTATAATAGTGAAAGATTTTAAAAATATAAATCTAACCATAGGGTGATTAATATCCAGTGGACTATTACGCAGTCATTAACATTGTAGTTATTAACACGAAAAGAGAATCACGACATATTGGTAAGAAAAACCCAGCTCACAGAACCTATCATGCACACTACATATACAAAACATCCTCTTCTTGTCAAAAAATGTATTTGTGTGGGAGCATATGACTTTGAAAGAGTTTTTCTGGTTGATGGGATTCTGCTTTTATTCTTTTATTACTGTTGTTATTATCTGTATGTTCTCTCTCTTTTCCTGCTCAAAGAGCATATAGTACTAGCACAATAAGTTAAGCTTTTGGCGGGAAAAAAATAAGTAGCGTGTTTCTAAAGCGACAGCCCAAAAGTAAGCGACCATTTTTGATATAGCACACAGGTTCAAAAGAAACACGCTGCGGTTTGCTGCTGCGTGTGCCCCTAAAGCTGTCAGGGTCCGGAGTCAGAGCCACCCGACCCTCAGGCACCGCCGAGGCCACCCCAGGCACGCGCGGGTCCTGGCGGGGGGCGGGGCCACGCCAGCCCGGAAGAGACGCCGCGCCGCGCATGCCCCTTCCTTTCCAGCCTCGGCTCCGGACCCTGCGGCCGCCGCGGTAAGGTCCTCTGGAGTTCGGGTTCCATCGGCCCCCATCCGGGCCACCCTGCTGCCGTAGGGGTCGCTCCTCCGCAGGGTCAGGGCGGGGGCCTTCTCTTACTCTCCCCGCACACCCATTTCTGGACGGTGACAAGGGGTGGGGGGCGTATTTCAGGGGGTAAGGGGCCGCTAGTAAGCAAAGAGTGGCGTCCGGGTGGCCGAGGGAGGAGGAAAGGAGGATGAAGTACTTGCGTGGCGGAGACAGCATACCTCTTTTCCTCGGGACAGGACTCCTTCGGACTGTCTGCTGGCCTGGCCCTGTAGTTTGGGAGAGGAGTGGTAGGAACTGAGGGTGCGAGGCCTTAGCCCTTCGGTTTGGGATCAGCGGCCGGTCAAGAAGCGAGGGCTTTACTCCTCCTGGCCCTCCGTGCCTACCTTGAGGTACGGCCGCGCAGTTCCTCACTAGGTTCAGTCGCTCATGGTCCCCATATACGCTGAGGACACAGAGTCTCTTCCCTCCCGCCTCCCCCCGCATACCTTTGTGATTGTGAGCGCTTATGGAAGTCTGGAGCAAATACGCACCCCTATCCCCGTTTTGTTTGAACATCTTTGCAGCCTTTTTTTTTTCACCTGAATTGGTTTTTGGGGTAAGGAGGGAGCTGGTGTCTGAGTTTGTTTTGCAGTTTGTAGTCCTCCCTTCTGCATGTTTTCTAGGCTGTGTTTGAGTTTTCAACCCATTGGGCTGTGGTTTTGTGTGGCCATTTTTGGGTCATGAACTTAATTACTGGATCTTCACCACATTGTTCTTAAGTGCTCTTGATGAGATGTTGTCAAATGTTGTCTGTTCTTGCAGATGTTGATGCCCAAGAAGAACCGGATTGCCATTTATGAACTCCTTTTTAAGGAGGGAGTCATGGTGGCCAAGAAGGATGTCCATATGCCTAAACACCCAGAATTGGCAGACAAGAACGTCCCCAACCTTCACGTCATGAAGGCCATGCAGGTAGAGGGTTGAAAGGGGGAGACCATGGGATTGAGATGGAGATAGAGGGGTTTTCCATTAATGTTTAAGGCAAATTCCAAGGAGAGGTCAGGACAGCTGGTGCTGCTTGCTGCTTTGAAGGGCAGTGAGATACATTGGAAACTTGTTTAGGAAGCTTTGCATGTCATTTCTAGCTCCAAGCTCCAACTTATGTCATGACAAGTTTTCTGCCTTACAGTCTCTCAAGTCACGAGGCTATGTGAAGGAACAGTTTGCCTGGAGACATTTCTACTGGTACCTTACCAACGAGGGCATCCAATATCTCCGTGATTATCTCCACTTGCCCCCTGAGATCGTGCCTGCCACCTTGCGCCGCAGCCGCCCAGAGACAGGCAGACCTCGGCCAAAAGGTATGGTGCCCAAATAAAATGGCCTCCAGTCTGCTCTGAAGCAGCCCTTTGGAGGGGATAGTTTCGTTTATGTGAGGAATGCAAGTGTTCCCGATAACATATTGGTGTCAGCTTTAGAGGGACTGCGGCATGCAGGACCTTGGTCCAAACCTGGAGCATTTGTCCTGTGGCTTCGGACCTGTAATAAAATTGGACTTAGGCCATCCATGACATTGCATTAACCATGAATAGAATATTAGCCCGTGTCTTTCTTCCCCAATACTTGTGCAGATATCCAGACATGTGGTAGCACACTGAGTAACTATTTTCCAGCAGAGTGAGGTGGTACTTATCCCCCAAAAGTCCAAAGTAAAGCTGTTTATCACATGTGAAAGCAACAAAAAGTTTTGTAGAGTTTCTTGGCAACAGTGGCAAAAATTATAAAAAGTAGAATGGAGACGAATTAATATTTGTATAATTATAGGGTGGAAGGATATGCATCCGTGTGTGGAATTACCTTCTGACCCTGGAGGTCACTATTGGCTTGCAGTTACAAGGTTATGGTCCCCGGTCAAATGAACTTTGTAGGAGCTGCAGAGGGTTTGCGGGCTGGAGTGATGAGATCAGAGATCTAAACATAATTGTCAGACTGGATTCCCCTACAAAGAATGACTTTGTAGAGCTCAGGAATCTGTTAGGAAAGTTCTTTCCTAAGGGGTTATAGTGGTTAGATAGAGTTACGTATCTCTGGAGCAAAGGTTCTCTACTGCATCTTGAAATTACGTGGAGGAAAAAATACTAGTGTCTATCTGCACCTTACAGATTCTGATTTAATAAGCATAGTTGGGCCTGGCATTTGTTTTTACCACTCACTACACGATGAAGCTTTTTTCATTCTGTTTTAAAGTTCATATTTCATTCATACTCTAATTATATGAGCTCCAGGTAAGTTCCAAGGTAATTGGGTGGAGGTGATACTTGATTAAATTATTACTTGTGTTTATGAGAATTTTTCAAGTAGCTGTTGAGGTTTGTGACTTAATATGTATCCCACAGCCTGACAGGTTTACAGAAAATCTCAAGAGAAACTAAAAGATTCTTGGTGGCCTCTAGATTATGTATTTAATATTGGAGTTGGGGCTTTGAGTTTAAGATGCCTCCTTTCCATTTGCATACTCAGTTTTCCACTTGGATGGGTCATGTTCTAAATTGTGGCTATTCAGATGTTTGTAGAAACAGCTGGATTTCTAAATTTGCTAAAAATTGGAAAATGCCTTTTTGTTGAAAAACAAAATAGAAGACAATCTTTTTGCAAATATGTGGCATTTTAACTGAGATGTGAGTTTTCTAGGCTTTTGAGAAACTAAACTGTCTATGAGGACAAATTTCTGTGAGGAAATAGAAGTCTGCAGCTGACAGTTCTAGATACAAGCAGTTGTCGTGCCCCCATTAACCCATCATAACTACGTGGTTGCTGAGTGAGAGCAGGAAAGTTTTGCCAGTTTTCCTGGCCTAAGGGAACCGAGTTCCCACATTGCCCTACATTCACAGTGTGGCTTAATTTATGCAGGTCTGGAAGGCGAGCGACCTGCAAGACTCACAAGAGGGGAAGCTGACAGAGACACCTACAGGCGGAGTGCTGTGCCCCGTGAGTAATGGATCTTTATTAGAGCTGTTGGGGTAGAATCTCTGGATTCTCAGCATTGGCCCTGGCTGAGGCTGAGTCCTTGAAGATGTCAAGGTGACCAGGAAAGATCCTTGATTTCAACCTCCAGATCATCAGAACAGCCAGAGTCCCTTTCCTTATGCAGGGATTTGATAAATGGGAATTAGAATGGAAACCCTCTGAGTTGTGGGCACAGAAAACCTTAGTTAAAAGACCTTGCTTGAACTGAGCAAAAATGACAACTTTGAGGAAAGCAAAATGCTTTTCCTTGTTCCAGGTTGTGTTCTGTGTTGTAAGCTCCCTGAGGGCAGGGCTCACTTACCTTCATTGTTTTCCTGCTTAGAATCGGTGCAAAACAGTCTTGTTTTTGAGTAGCAGATGTTTGTTTATTCCAAAGATAAGCCTTTGTGTATGCCAGGCACTGTTCTAGAGCTGGGGAGATAGTAGTTTACATGACAGACCAAAGGCCCTTTTCATTGAACTTGCATTTTAGTGGTGGGAAGAATAAGTGTATGTCAGTTGGTGTGGTTGGTATGGGGGGTGAGAATAAAAGCAAAGCGGGTGGGTGTTGGCGATTTTCAGTTGAGTTTTCAGAGAAAGTCTTATAGAGGTGAGATTTAAGCAAACACCTCAAGGAGGTGAGGGGAGCCTGCCAGTAGCTAGCTAGGGGAAGAACATTCCAGGTAAAGGCCCTCAAGAGAGGGTACCTGGCTTATCTAAACAATAGAAGGCTTCGGGAGATGAAGATGTAGGCCAAGGTAAGGACTCCAGATGTTGCTCTAGAATAAGATGGGGAGCCATTGGTAATATTTTGGCAGAGCAGTAACAAAATTCAACTTCTTTCAAAGAGTTGCTCTTTGTTGTAGAAACTGTTAATTGTGACATA
>VBSM01000361.1:3382340-3393113 GCA_008086735.1 Cheirogaleus medius | reverse complement strand
ATAAATATTTGAGGCTTTTCTAGTATCTTATTATTGCTTTTCTTTTTTTTTTGAGACAGTCTCTTTTTGTTACCCAGGCTGGAGTGTAGGGGCGTGATCATAGTTCATTGTTACCTCCAACTCTTGGGCTCAAGCAATCCTCCTGCCTTCGCCTCCTGAGTTGTTAGGACTACAGGTGCACAGCACCACACGTGGCTAATTAAAAAAATTTTTTTGTCGAGAAATGTTGCCTAGGCTAATCTCAAACTCCTGGCCTCAAGTGATCCTCCTGCCTCAGCCTCCCAATGTGTTGGGATTACAGGCGTGAGCCATTGCACCTGGCCTTATTATTGCTCTTTTCTAACTTAAGTCCTTTTGTCATTTATTGAGGCTTATTTTATAGCCAAGCATGTAGTCTATCATGGTGAATGTTCTATGTGTACTTTAAGCAACTGTGAATTCTACACATGTTGGTTATAGTGCTTATAAATATCAGTTAGGTCAAAATGGTTGATAATGTTTAGATTTTTGATATTTTTTCCTTTTTGTTGAGATTGTCTATCAATTACTAAAGGAGAGGCAATATAATCTCCATCTAAGATTGTGATTTACAAATTTCTCCCTTTAGTTCTATTTATGTATTTTGAAGCTCTATTATTAGGTGGATACATATTTATAATTGGTAGGTTTTTTTGAAATCTTTCTCTTTGTCTCTGATAGTATTCCACTTTTGAAGCAGACAGGAACCATAGTGTTAAATATAGTGGCATCAAAGTAGAGGGGAGGCATGGGCCAATACTTGTGACTGGCCCCATAGAAGAAATAAGTGAGCATGTCAAATTTCCCATCTCTATTAAAAAATCTCCCCTCAGAGCTACCCTAGGACTTGAAGAAATATAATTATTAGAGCTTTATCCTACAGAACTTTTAGAAAATTGGGCATCTTAATTTTATTTTTGTATACTTATTTTTTAGAGACAGGATCTTGCTCTGTTGCCCCAGGCTGGAGTGCAGTGGCACCATCATAGCTCACTGCAACTTTGAACTCTTGTGCTCAAAGGATCCTCCTGCTTCGGCCTCCCAAGTAGCTATCACACCTGGCTAATTTTTGTTTGTTTGTTTTAGAGACGGGGGGTCTCCCTATGTTGCCCAGGCTGGTTTGGAACTCCTGGCCTCAAGTGATCTTCCCACTTTGGCCTCCCAAAGCACTGTGATTACAGCCATGAACCACTGCGCCCACCCAGGCATTTTTAGTAGAATGACATATTTATTTGGATTAATATATATATATTTTTATTAAAATAAATTGGATTTTTTTTTTTTTTTGAGACAGAGTCTCACTCTGTTGCCCAGGCTAGAGTGCTGTGGCGTCAGTCTAGGTCACAGCAACCTCAAACTCCTGGGCTCAAGCAATCCTCCTGCCTCAGCCTACCGAGTAGCTGGGACTACAGGTATGCGCCACCATGCCCGGCTAATTTTTTCTATATATTTTTAGTTGGCCAATTAATTTCTTTCTATTTTAAGTAGAGACAGGGTCTCACTCTTGCTCAGGCTGGTCTCAAACTCCTTAGCTCAAGCAATCCTCCCGCCTCGGCCTCCCAAAGTGCTAGGATTACAGGCATGAGCCACCGCGCCTGGCCTATGATTCATGTTTTAAGCTACTAAGTTTTGAGGAGATGTGTTATACAGGAGTAGGTAACTAATACAAAAGCAAAGATCAGAAACAGAAGGTGCTCCTGGGGGACTTGATGGCATGTGGCAAGGTAGGCCTGGGGAGGTGGGAGGAGAGGCACGTTAAGGGTGCAAGGTGGAGTAAGGAGAGTGTGAAAAGCAATCTTCTCTATTGTACTCACCATGTCATCCAGGATGGGCTATCAGAGATACTGCAGACGGTCCCTGAAATGTGGAACAGGAGAATACTATGTGATCTTCATTCAAAAGACAGATTTTAGGTGTGTCAGGTGGGTGTATTCCTACAAACAATTTATTCTCATTCCATACTGGGCAAATGATTGGGCTCTACAATAAAGATCGGGGTCTGGAAGGGCAATAGTTATTCTTTCATTTAACAAATGTTTTTTTCAGCTCTTTATGCCAGGCCCTGGGATAATTGCTGGGTGAATTAAGCAAGGATAAGTGACACACAGATTCTGCCTTCAAGAAGTTTTAAATGTATAGGGGAGATTGGCAAGAAAACAATGACAGCACTATGTTACAAATAATGTGATAAATCAGGACAATCTCAGGCCACTAGGACACACAGAGGCAGTTAGGGAGGACTTCCAGGGGAGGTGACTTTTATTTATTTATTTATTTTTTTGAGACAGAGTCTCACTCTGTTGCCCGGGCTAGAGTGAGTGCCATGGTGTCGGCCTCGTTCACAGCAACCTCAAACTCCTGGGTTCAAGTGATCCTCCTGCCTCAGCCTCCCGAGTAGCTGGGACTACAGGCATGCGCCACCATGCCCAGCTAATTTTTTCTATATATATTTTAGCTGTCCAAATAACTTGTTTCTATTTTTGGTAGAGACGGGGTCTCGCTCTTGCTCAGGCTGGTTTCGAACTCCGGAGCTCGAGTGATCCACCCGCCTCAGCCTCCCAGAGAGCTAGGATTACAGGCGTGAGCCACCGCGCCCGGCCAGGAGGTGACTTTTAATCTGAATTTTGAAGGATAAATATGATTTGGCCTCTCTGTGTGAAAGGGGGGGGGGCAATGGAGTGTGTGAATCTTGGAAGAAGAGCCTCCCAGACAGCAGAGAAAGCATGTTTGAAGACTTGGAAGGTTGTCTAGTAGTTCAAGAAACTGTAGGTAGTTCTGAATGACTAGAATATAGGAAATGAGAGAAGGAGTGAGGAAGGCAGGGGCCCAGCTCCTGTAAGGTCTTGTTTTTCCTGATGGAGTTCTAAGTTTTATATTCAAAGCACTGAAGAGCAACTGTAGGGTTTTAATCAGGGGCTTGACTTAATTAGATTTACATTTCAGAAGGATTCCTCTTGCTGAAGTGGGTGGAGAGGAGCCAAGAAGACCAGATGGAAGGCCACAATTTAGGCAAGAGAGAAGAACTCTAATGAAGTAATGGCAGAAGGCAAGGCAGGTAAGGGCTGGGCCTGAGGATGTCAAGAAGGCAGAAGTGATGGAGTTTATTATTAATTGGATAGTGGGTAAGAGATATATCAACAATGACTCCCAGGTTTCTGGCTTAGGAAGCTGAATAAATACCATACTCTGATGTGGACATAAGAAAACAGGCAAAATTTTATATACTAGTCTTTTATTTTGGGACTTTTAGAGAAATATTTAACTAGAATAATGTTAGTAAGTCTAATTTTTTAGAAATTTAAATCTACTACCTTACTATTATTTTCAAGGAAAGGATGGGATTCCTTGGTTAATGCTCTCTGACCGAAGAAAATTAATTATTACTACTTTAGGCAAAGGATCTGGGAGTGATTTTGTGGGCTTTTCAAACTAAACAGGCTCCTAAAAAGCTGTGGCAAAGAATGAGAAACCGGCCCGGCTTGGTGGGTCATGCCTGTATGTAATCTTAGCACTCCGGGAGGCCAAAGCGGGAGGATTGCTCAAGGTCAGGAGTTTGAAACCAGCCTGAGCAAGAGTGAGACCCCATCTCTACTAAAAATGGAAAGAAATTAATTGGCCAACTAAAAATACATAGAAAAAATTAGCCTGGCATGGTGGCACATGCCTGTAGTCCCAGCTACTTGGGAGGCTGAGGCAGAAGGATTGCTTGAGTCCAGGAGTTTGAGGTTGCTGTGAGTTAGGCTGATGCCACAGCACTCTAGCTTGGGCAACACAGTGAGACTCTGTCTTGAAAAAAAAAAAAAAGAATGAGAAACCAACAGAAAATCTCCATGTATTCTTTTAATATTTACTCAGTTCTTATTTTTGACAAGGCCTGTGCTAAGAGATGGAGATGTGAATGTAAATGACACACTCCCTGCACTCAGACTTATTACCTTTATTCTGGTGTACTGATACCTACAGTGCTATTTTCAATCCTGTTCTCAACCTTAAGAAAGTGGCATATAGTAGTACTCTGCAGCAATCTGGCTGTTGGTGTGATTTACCCATATAACTTTTCTGGGAATGTTTTGCAACAGGCAGCAAAGGCCATAAACACGGTCCTTCCCCCTTGATCTGCTTCTGGGAATTATCTTGAGAAACTCTGAGATAGGGATAAAGATTTACATACATACAGGGGTGTTTATTGCTGTGGTTCTAAGCTTAGGACCCAACCTAAGCTTCTAACAGTGGGAAATGGCAAAATAATTGATGGTACATCTCTGTGATGGATTATAGTAATTAGAAATAGTATAAGAAACTTAATAACACAGGGGAAAGACCAGAAAAAAAACAAGTATGGCTCTCTACAGAATACGCTCCAAGATATCCATGATTTAGTTTTTTTATGGCCCCTGTATTTTTCAAATTTTTGATAATGCATATGTACTATTTCTACAAATGAAACTTCCGTTTTTTTCTTCCTTTCTTTTAAATCAGAGACATAATTCCCAAGAGTCTGGGAATTCTGTTGCATGGGCATTGATCAAAATGAACTGAATTCCACGCCTTATGTGGCAAGGGTTGAGTGAAATGCCAGTATTAGCTACAATGTATTGAGTGTCTTCTATGTGCTAAGTAGGTTTATTATCCCTATTTTATAGAGGTAAAAAATGATATAATTGAGGTTACAACCCAGGTACATTTGGTTTCGAATTCTAATTTTTTTTACTATGCTAAACACAAGCAAATTCAAGAAGGTTAATAAGCAATTCACAGACAAATCCTGCACAGGACTTTTGGTATGTTTAGGGCACTGATACTAGGTTTGGAGTGGGTAGCTGAGAACATTCACAGCTCATACCCCGTTTTTCCTTTCTCCACAATCTGTTTTGACACCCACAATACATACTCCTCGTTTATCGTCAGAAACCATCATGTTTTATGATTTACATTACGTGTGCAGACTTACACATACACCTTCTTTTCTGGCCCTCTTGCTTTTTGCACCAATAAAGGACTGTAGGGTAATATATCTTCTTTCAAATGGACGACATGCCCACAGACTTCCAGAGCTTCAGGCTGTCAACACAACCTGCACCATGCACCACCCCATCCCCACGCCCAGTTTCCGTGCAATTCCAAATCCCACACCTCTCAGGATACACTCTCCATTGCGTTTAACTGCATCTTATTATCTTTTCCAGACCTTCCCCCTCATCCCCTCCCAGACCGGCAGGGACAACGGGCGGGTGGCGTGACCTTGGCTCATCACCGGCCGCGAATAGGCGGCGTAACCTTGGGCGAGTCCTCGCTTCCCCCTCCGCTGACTGGCGCGGCTGGATGGCGGGGTCTCAGCCCCGGCCGCCAGGAGGTCCTGCGCCCGTAACCCTACTCCCCTAGGCTTCCTACTTGCGTGCCCCACCATCCCCACGCCTACGCCGCCGACGTAGCAGCCGCCCGGAGTCGCGCGGAGCTCTCAATCCAGACGCTCGTTTACGCCGCGCGGACTGGGAGGGCGCGATTCCCGAACGCGGCCTTCGCCGCGAGCGCGCGGTCGTTCCGCAGGCCGGCGCGGCCTTACGCCGCTGACGCAGCGCGCCCAAGATGGCGGCGCGGTCGTCGTCGGGGGTGGCGGCGGCAGAGGGGGCGGCGGCCGTGGCGGCGACGGCGACGGCAGCCGTGACGGCGGCGGCGCGGGACCTCGGTCGGGGGGAATGAGGCGACCGCGGTGGGGCAGCGGCGGAGCCGTGTAGCGGAGAAGCGGCTCTCCCTCTTTGCTTCCCTTGGCTGAGTCGGGGGCGCGCGCGCGCGTGGCCGTCCGGAGCGGGCTCCCCACCCCTCGACACTCGCGACCCGCACCGCACCCCCACTCGGGCTCGGAGGATGATGAAGCTCAAGTCGAACCAGACCCGCACCTACGACGGCGACGGCTACAAGAAGCGGGCCGCATGCCTGTGTTTCCGCAGCGAGAGCGAGGAGGAGGTGAGGCGCGGGGCCGGGCCGTTCGAGGGTCGCGGGGGTCGCCTGCCGCTTCAGGTCGGGGCGCTGGGGCGCGGCTGCCGGAGGAGGGTGTGCCCAGGCCGCCCTGCCGGGGTCGAGTGAAGTTCCGACGGAATTTCCTGAGGCGAAAAAGAGGGGGAAGGAAAAGGACGATGGGGCGGAGGGGAAGTGGGTCTGAGTGTGGCCATACGTGACGCCCCGGCTGGAGGGGGCTGCCAGCCTTCGGCCGGGGCGCTTAGGGCCGGCCGCCTGTCACCGGAGAGTGGCCGCCGGGGGAAGGCAGTGGGTTGGGAAGAGTGTGATTTCGGCCCAAGCCTCCAGCTTTGATCCAGGAAGGGCAGCTCCGTACTTGTCAGCCCAGCACATGTGTGCAGAGGCCGCCTTGCACGAGGCGCAGGCCGGCCTTTGTGGCATGGAAATAGTCCATTTCATTGGCAGGTTTGGGGTTTGCCGAGGGATTATGTGCGTCTGTGAGCCCAAAGTTGGTGGGGGGTATCTTAGTAAGATTTAGGGCGTTGTGCACAAGCTACAACCAGCTGTTTATTTTAAAATGGGCTCAGTAGCCCTCATGGTGTAGCCTGAGAAGAAAAGACATTTGATTTAAAATAATCTTTGTGGACTGAAACATTTTCATTTTAATTGGAAAGACCAAGAGCAGTACTTAAAATCTTTGCCCTGACGTTTTTCCACTGCCCTGTGGGAAGACCCTTAGTATTAAATTTGCTAGGAAAATAGAAATGCTTTTAGAATCAGACTCTTTTTGTTTAGGGTACTTAAAAAAAATCTTAGCTTCCCAAAGCCGTTTCTGTGGTGATGAAGAGAATTCAGAGAAGGCACATGTTTCGTAAATCCACAAAGAATAGCTGCTTTGGAAATTCATAAGATGCCTGTGGGAACGCATTTCTCCTCTGTGCATGGTGGTAAAATGGCAGTTAAACTGGAAACAATGAAGGACAGTGAAATTCAATATGTTATATTCCGGCATTCGGTAGTGGGCTATGGTGGCAGGGCTACAGTACAGTGCATCATGTTGAAATGGGGGAAAGGAACTTGACCCGTTAGTTACGAAAAGAAGCTGTGATGAAAGAGACAGATGGATTGCCAGGAGTTGCTGTCCAGAGATACTTAGGAGGAAGTGGGAATTTAAATTATTGCCTGAAGAAAATTAGTTAGTGAAGTACTAATTGTGCTGTTGAGGGATGGTACCTGTGCTCCCTTTCAGAAAAATAGAAGGAAAGGTGATTTGGAAATGTATACTTTCTGTCCTAGCATATATTATAAAAGTCCCCAAAACAGATGCATTGTAATAGGGATACTAAGCAGGGCCGTGTTGTAAACTATGTACTGTTTTGGAATACATACTTGAGTGAAGTAAAATCATTGGTGACTACTGCTCCAGAAGCTTTGTTTTCTTCGTTATCATATCATATTATGGCAAATCGATGGGATCACAGGCTGTTAACTGGAGGGAAAATAATTAGCATAATAACATGTTCTACTACACTACTATGGTTAAGCCTATGAGCACCCCAATTATAAGTAGAAAGGTATATAATTTAGTTCTGTGGATGATGCAAGACTATTTGTGTTAAAAAATCATGCTAGAAATTGAAAACATGTGAGTACTTTGGATAAATTGGAAACCCTTTATAAGGGTTATCATAAGCAAACTTAACAGAGATTTGATTTTCCATTTTCTGTTAAAAGTTTTATTTATTTCTTTTTTTCTTTTTTTTTATTTCAGCATATTATGGGGGTACAAATATTACGATTATGTATATTGCCCACGCCCCCCTCCCCCCAAAAGTTTTATTAAGTACTGACATTAGCAAGCATTAATGTTGTTGCATGCTTACTTGTGTGTTTAGGCTTGCAAGTCAGACCTGGCACAGGACTTGCCTTTTAGGAGCTAAAATGTTTAAACTGTTAAAAGAAATTTTTTTTAATGGATTAAAACATTTGATTTATCATGGAGTTTCCTTTACTAAATTCCTTTTTGCATATTGGTTAATGAGCAGAGGAAGCATGCAAATCTTTAATTACAGATTCAGTGAGTGTTATAGCTAAAGCCTGGGAAGAACAAGAAAAGTAATGAAATGGGCCCATTTTAGACTTACTTGTTCAGTTCAATTAAACAAGTAGTTATTAAAGAGCCTACTATGGGTGCAGCACTCTATCATGTGGGACTTAAAGTTTAGTATCCCTCTTTGACCAAAAAGTTGAGTGGTTTTAGATGGGATCCTTAATTGGGAAGGATTTTGGATCACAAAATAATCTGTAGGGTGCTGTTCAACTCTCAGATTATATATTTGTGTTGGAAGGGAAGTAATTTGTTAGTTCCAGGAGAACTTTTATGTTCTCAGTAGACGTGCCAGAGACTGAAGGTATTAGCTGCCACACATTGTGGGAATGTAAAATTTAAACCTAATAGGATAGTTGACCCAATTTTATTTTATTTTATTTTAT
Organism: Cheirogaleus medius; assembly: GCA_008086735.1. NCBI lineage: Eukaryota > Metazoa > Chordata > Mammalia > Primates > Cheirogaleidae > Cheirogaleus > Cheirogaleus medius. The sequence goes on along the minus strand of VBSM01000361.1, from coordinate 3,384,647 downwards.
TTTATTTTATTTTTTTGAGACAGAGTCTTACTTTGTTGCCCAGGCTAGGGTGAGTGCCGTGGCGTCAGCCTAGCTCACAGCAACCTCAAGCTCCTGGGCTCAAGCAATCCTTCTGCCTCAGCCTCCCGAGTAGCTGGGACTACAGGCATGCGCCACCATGCCTGGCTAATTTTTTCTATATATTATTAGTTGGCCAATTAATGTATTTCTATTTTTAGTAGAGACGGGGTCTCGCTCTTGGTCAGGCTGGTTTCGAACTCCTGACCTTGAGCTATCCACCCGCCTCGGCCTCCCAGAGTGCTAGGATTACAGGCGTGAGCCACCGCGCCCGGCCCCAATTTTATTTTTTAAAGGGCACTAATGGCTTTACTCAAGATAGAATAGTTTACAGAATATTATTAGTGTCATTACAGTAGTAATTTAAGTCTAAACAGGACCTGGTTTATAAATTTAACCAGTGTCAAGAAACATACATACAATGTGAAGGAAAGGAGATGAAGATACAGTCATGCATTGCTTGACCTCAGGGATATGTTCTAGTGCAGTGGTCCCCAACCTTTTTGACAACAGGGACCAATTTCATGGAAGACAGTTTTTCCATGGATGGGGTGAGGTAGGAGGAGTTGCCGCCTGGACTCCACCTCAGATCAGCAGGCGTTGGATTCTCATGGGGAGCTCGCAACCTGGATCCCTTGCATGTGTAGCTTGTGGTGGGGTTCATGCTCTTATGAGGATCTGATGCCCTCTCTGATCTGATGTGGGGGGCGGTGCTCAGTTAGTGTTGCAAGCTATGGGGAGCAGCTGTGGGTGCAGGTGGGGCTGCTTTCTCGCCTGCCACTTGCCTCCTGCTGTACGGCGAGGTTCTTGGCCGGCTAAGGAGGGTGGCCGTCTGCAGCCCAGGTGTTGGGGTCCAAAGTTCTAGGGGATATGTTCTGAGATATGTGTTGTTAGATGATTTTTTTATTGTGTACCTCATACAGTGTACTTACACAAACTTAGATGGTGTAGCCTACTACTGTGGTCCCCAACCCCTGGGCCGCAGACTGTTACCAGTCCGTGGCCTGTTAGGGACAGAGCTGCAGAGCTTGGCCACCCCATGCCCACCACCCATCCCTGTGGAAAAATCGTCTTCCATTAAACTTAGGAGGTGAGTGGAGGGTGAGCAAGCCAGCGAAGCTTCATCTGTATTTACAGCCGCTCCCAATCCCTCTGCATCACTGCGTCACTGCCTGATCCTTGCCCACTCCGTCCCTGGAAAAGTTGTCTTCCATGAAATGAGTCCCTGGTACCAAAAAGGATGGGGACTGCTGGCCTACTACACACCTAGGCTTTATATGTTACAGCATATTGCTCCTAGGCAACAAACATATAGCATGTTACTATACTGAAAACTGTAGGCAGCTGAAACACAGTGGTAAGTATTTGTATATCTAAACATAGAAAAGGTACAGTAAAAACAAGTATAAAAGATAAAAAATGGTACACTTGTCTAGGACACTTAACCATGAATAGAGCTTGCAGGACTAGGAGTTGCTCTGGGTGAGTCAGTGAGTGAGTGGGGAGTGGATGTGAAGGCCTGGGACATTACTGTGCACCCCTGTAGACTTTATAAACACTGTACATTTAGGTTATACTAAATTTATAAAAATTTTTCTTTCTTCAATAACAAATTAACCTTAGCTTACAATAACTTTTCTTTTCCTTTTTCTTTTATTTATTTATTTATTTATTTTTGAGACAAAGTCTGGCTCTGTTGCCCTGGCTAGAGTGCCGTGGTGTCAGCCTAGCTCACAGCAGCAACTTCAAACTCCTGGGCTCAAGCAGTCCTTCTGCCTCAGCCTCCCGAGTAGCTGGGATTACAGGCATGCGCCACCATGCCCGGCTAATTTTTTCTATATATTTTTAGTTGGCCAATTAATTTCTTTCTATTTTTAGTAAAGACAGGATCTTGCTCTTGCTCTTGCTCAGGCTGGTCTCGAACTCTTGAGCTCAAACGATTTACCCGCCTTGGCCTCCCAGAGTGCTAGGATTACAGGCATGAGCCACTGCGCCTGGCCTTTATAAGCTTTTTTTCTATTTAAAATTTTTTTTTAACTTTTTTGTTAAAAATTGACACAAACATACACGTTAGATCATAGTTTATTTACTTTATAAGATGTAAAGCGTAGAAAATGATTAAATAATGAAGAGTAAGCTAAAAAAAACCTCCCATACATACATTAGCCTAGGCCTCCTACACAGGGTCAGGATCATCAATATCACACCGTCTTCCACCTCCATATCTTGTTCCACTGGAAGGTCTTCAGG
>VBSM01000361.1:3362197-3372263 GCA_008086735.1 Cheirogaleus medius | reverse complement strand
AAAAAAAAAAAAAAAAAAAAAAAAAAAACCTCTGTGGATTGCTTTTATAATAAAACTTTTTTAAAAAACTAGAAATACAGTGCTGTGGGAGAAAGAAGAGGGAAGATTAATTCTTTTTGGGTTTGATAAGGTGTGTGACTGAGAAGGACTTGACAGAGGACTTGATCAAAGGACTTGGAGGAGTGTGTGCTGTGGCCATACTGGGCAGAAGAGGCCCAGGACAGTAGAGGCAACAGCATACACAGTGGCACCTCTGGAGAAGAGTTTGGGTAGCTATGATGCAGGGATGTGGAGTGTATTGAGTGATTGATTTTTTTCTGGCATAAAATCAGAAAGCATAAATGTTTCTGGGGTTCTGTGAATAACTTTGGAAGTGACTGTATCTGTGGGGAGAGGGGTGTTTACTATTTCTAGGATCTCTGACCAACTCCTCCTTCCTTAGAGTACCCCTCTCTCCTTTTTGGAGAAAGCCCCTCTTGGAGAGGAGGAAGGGCCCACCCTCCACAGGAACTGAATGGATCAGTATGCTGGCCCCCTCTCTGGTGTGCCCATGTGGATGCACAACGAGGGCGCCACTAGTTGGCTGCTCAGTGCTTGTAGTCTGGGTCTTGAGAAGGCCAAGTGGAGGAGTAGGGGAAGATGGTGGCTATGACCAGATGTTTGTGCTGTGGACCCAGGCCATGGCTGTTGCTGCCGGGCCTGGAGTGTGCATGGTATGGGCTCATCTTCCAAACCTGGCTCTGTAGTGCCTGCCACTCCAATTTTCTGAGCCTTTGATATTTCTTTTAGTAAATTTCCCTTTGGCTTCAGACAGCCAGGTTTGGTTTCTGTTCCTTGCAACCAAGAAACCTATCTAATCTATCACCTGGGTAGTTTTTAAGGTAACTTCCTCACTAATCCAGTGCAGCAGAAGAAATATATATGTGTCAAGTCAGAAAAAACTTTATTTTTTGGTGGGAGAGCTTTTTCATTTTATTTATAAAGTAGGCTTTAAAATTTCTCCACTTTTTGTAGTAAAAATTTCTTCACGCTGAAGCTTGTAAAATTGATTTTAAATGGTCAAAAAGTAATTCAATCAAATTAGAGTACTGGAACTGACAGTGGCCGGAGCTCCAATATTTTTATGAAATGCTTCTTTGGCATCATGCCTTCCCCATACTTGATGCTTACATTTTCTCTTTTTAGAATTGTCCTATAGAATATTTGAGAATGTACGAATTCTTAATGTTTTAAACCTTGTGGGTGTCAAGGACGAGATAAAAAACAAATTTTAAAAATTCAAGTTTATAAAAACCGTAGGATGCTTCTTAAAATACACATCTTATCTCCAAGTTCTATCTTGGTTAACAGGAATCTATTGAGTCCTTACTTTATGCAAAGCACTATTCTAGGTGCAGTGACGTTTTTAAAACTGTGGACATGTTCACTGCTTTTCCGGAAGAAAGCTTTTCTAAATTGATGAATTAAATTACTTTTAGCCATTTCAGTATAGTTGAACAAAAGGCTGTACTATGTGTCAGATAGAACAATTAGGCTGGACTTAAAGTACATGGAGCAATTAGAAAAAAATGTAGGAGAGGCCGTGCTTTGGAGATACTTCATTTTGGAGGCAAAATGTTAAAGCAGTCGATTAAAGCAGTGAATTAAGCGATGTTGCAGTCAAAGGAGTGGACAGGTTTGGTGACAGATGACATGTTAATGATGGAGCTTGTGGTTGAAGATGACTTTTAAATTTTGTTCCTGAGTGACAAGAAAAATGGAAATTTAGAAGAGAGGTTGGGAGAGAAGATGGGACTTTGATTTTGTCATGTTGAATTTGAAGTAATGAACTGAATTGAACTGATTGATGATAGCTGAAGATGTGGGACTTGAGATAAAGTGAGAGTGTTAAATGTTAGGGACTTTAGAGAGATTGGAGAGTCAGCATGAGAGAAAGTACATGAAGAGGAAAGCTGAGCTCAGGGCCTGAGCTTGGGGGATCATAGTGGTCAGAGAGGTGCTATCATAAAAGCTGAGGGAGAACATTTCACAGAGGTGTGGTGGGTTATAGTGTCAGACTTAGAGCTATCAAATATAATGAAGACGGGATGTAGCCAGGGAGTTAATGATGACTTTATAAAGTAGTTCTGATAGAATGGTAAGATGGATGTATGGATTTGTGTTGTTAGGCTTTAGGAAAGAAGCACATTTTCTTCAGAGATTGGAGTTGGATGAATGAAAAAAATTAGAGCCTGGATTATAAGGATGTGAATTTGAAAAGACTTCTTCCAAATGGCCCCGTTCTGGGAAGGAGAGAAGGTCAGTGTTATTTACTCTTCCAGTCAATACACTGGTCTTGCAGTAGGTATTTGAGAGGCAAGAAAAAGTCTGGCAGAGTGGCTGTGGTATGGGCAGGATTGAAATGATCTTATGAATGAATGAATGAATGAGACAGGGTCTCGCTCTGTTGCCCAGGCTGGAGTGCAGTGGCATCATCCTGGCTCGCTGTCATCTCGAACTCCTGGGCTCAAAGTGATCCTCCTTGCCTTAGTCTCCCCAGTAGCTGGGACTACAGATGTGCTACACCATGCCCACCTAAATTAAAACAAAAAAATTTTTTTTTATAGAGACAGGGTCTTGCTGTTGCCCAGGCTGGTCTCAAACTCCTGGCCTCAAGCTGTCTTCCCGCGTTGGCCTCCCAAAATGCTGGGATTGGAGGCATGAGCCACTGTGCCCGGCCAAGAGTATCTTATAAGGTCAGAGTAATCAGGAAATTGAGAGTTTCTTTATCTGTAAAATGGGATAAATAGTACCTAATTCATGAAATTATGAGACTTGAATAAGGAAAGTTAGTAAAGTGCCTCCCAGGTACATAGTAAGCACTCGGAAAATGTTAGCCCTTGTTACTAAGACAGGAACCACTGAAGAAAGCACACTGATCAACAAATAATTATGAAATAGTAAGATAAGTGCTATTTAAAAAGAAAACCCTCTCTAGAATGCCTTAGGAGTGGAGGAGTAGACTAATGCTAGATTGAGAAGTCAGAAACAGTGGGAAAGGAGTAGATCTGGGTGTTGAAGGGTGAATATAAGTTTGCGGCCACTCCTATAAAGATTGTGCAGGCATTAAAAAAAAAAAATCTAGTCCTAACAGCCTCACACAGCTACACAAAGATAGATTTCAGTATGGTATATGATCTAAAAATACAGGAACTGGGAAAGAGGGGAAAGATTTAATGCAGTAAATGAAGCTGTTTGAGTTTACTTAGAAAGGGCTTTATGGAAAGAGGTATAAGACCTGAGGTTATAGAATTTTTAAATTTATAAACCTGAAAGTAACCTTAGATGTGATCTATCCAGCCACCTCATCCAGCCACCTCAGTGAGATAAGGGAACTGAAACCAGAAAGGTGATCACGTCTGTCGATTGGGATATTTCTGGTAAAATAATGTGCACAAAGACAAAACGAATTTCTTCTGACAGAGCCACAGAAGGAGTTAAACAAGTAGAATGGAAGAAATTTGAATAAAAATATATTTCTAAAACTGACTCCCAGCACCAGCATATAAAAAAAAAACAAAAGCAGGTGGAATGAGAGGCTGTAATACAATTTTAGAAGCGTAATCTACACTGACTTCAGTGCATCTATTGCTCTGTTGTCACTGTTAGCTGCAGCTCATCACGAATCCTGGTGTGTTGTGGGAAGAAGTTGAATTTGTCAGAAACATGGATATTTTTGGTAAATCTTGAATGCCAAAAAATACTTTTGAAGGCAATTTTAGTAGTCTTCCTTCCATTGTAAAGATGTTTCACACTCACTGTAGCAAATTTGGAAAATATCCTCTCTTTTGACCTCTCTCGGTTATGTTACCAGGGTTCCAAAATGTCATTACTGCTCAGTTTATCCTCCATGGTTGCCTACACGGTACTCTATACACAGGAGCCCCACAATTATTTGTGAGGATAAATACCATTCAACCTCCAAATAGTTTCTTCCAAAACATATGAGGAAAATTATTCTCTTTACTCATTCTGTTCTGGTTTTTAGTTTTACAACATTGTGATTGATTTATATGCAATCTTTAAAAATTAACTAATTAATAAATTATTTTTAGAAACAGGATCTTGCTTTGTTGCCCAGGCTAGAGTTTAGTTACACAATTATTGCTCACTCTAACCTCACATTCCTAGGCTCAAGGAATCCTTCTGCGCAAGCCTCATAAGTAGCTGGGATCACAGGCATGCGCCACCACACCTGGCTAATTTTTCCTATTTTTTTGTACGGACTAGGTCTCGCTATGTTTCCCAGGCTGGTCTGGAACTCCCAGCCTCCCACCTTGGCCTCCCAAAGGGCTGGGATTAGAGATGTGAGTCATTGTGCCTGGCTGAATCTTTTTTTTTTTTTTTTAAGAGATGGAGTCTTGCTCTGTTGCCTAGGATGGCCTGGAATTCCTAATCTCAGGATCCTCTCACCTTAGCCTTCCAAGTAGCTGGGACATAGGTGTGCACCACTGCGCCTGGCTATTTATGTACAATTTTATAATTTATTTTTTGCATATAGTAAGCCCTTTTTTCCTGATCTTAATTCTGTGTATACATTTTTGGTGGTTCCATGTACTTTAAATGGGTGAAAGAACTTATTTAAATGTTCCTCTCTTGTTGTAGATGATATTGTTAAATCACAGAAGAGGATAGTATTGGTGACCTCAGTAATTATTGGTTTTTTTTTCCTTCATCCTCACAAAATGTATATTGTTTGAATATATGACACTTAACCATTTTCAAGAATTACCATTCCCTTCTTGCTACTCTTTTCCCCCAGTGCTCATTAATAAGAATTAGTGTGATTCTCTTTTCATCTAATGAGTGAACCACATAAACCATGACTGATAGGAAAGAGAGGGAATATCAGACACTGTTATATATGCCAATAAGCATTTGTTTAGGTAAGAACCATCTCTAGTGATTTCAGAAAGTACTTGGTATAGATTTATTTGCAGTAAGAAATCAATACCACAATTCAGTAGTGATTATACTTTCTTGTTTCCCATGTTGCATCTGTATCTGCTGGGTACAAGACTTGCTATCTTCAAAGCATTTTGCATAAGATTGTCCTTTAAAGGCACAGCAAAGTAGTATTAGACATTTTTAATGCATCTTTTCTTGGTGATAATCATCAGCAGTACAGTAACAACTATGAGAAAAATTATATTTATATTTTAGCCAAAGAAAATATCTAAGAATTCACCCAGTGGTGGTAGACTTCACTTGGCTTGATGGTCAAATTACATTAACACCATTGTTCAGATTGTCAAGTCCTGCGCAAGGAAGGAAGTTGGACATTGATTTCCCACATTTTGGCTCAAGTAGTGTGTGACAAACACTGTTGTTTGACCCCACACCCATTCTGAACCCCTTTTCTGCTAAATTCTCACTTCCCAGCTTTCTTTGCAGTTAGGGGTGGCTGTGTGACCCAGTGCAAAAGTTTGCTAAAGAACAGATGTGGCTGACACTGTTACTTACCTCTTCTGCCTTAAATGTTGTAACAGTATCTGGAGTTATAGCAGCCTCTTCTCTTTCTTGAATTGGAGAACTCACTGATACAGTCAGTTTCACCTTTTTCACCACCTTTAGACATAGATAGTGCAGCTGTGGGTTGAGGAAGTAAGTCTTATAATCTTCCGTTTTTAAGGCAATGATACATCCTTAAATGTAAAAACATTATTATGTACATTTTCTTTTCTTTTTTTATTTTTATATTATTTTTAGAGACAGTGTCTCACTCTGTTGCCCAGGTTAGAGTGTAGTGGTACAGTCATAGCTCATTGTAATCTCGAACTCCTGTGCTTACGTGATCCTGCCTTAGCCTCCCGAGCAGCTAGGACTACAGGCATGTGGCCACCGCACTTGGCTAATTTAAAAAAATTTTTTTAGAGATGGGATCTTGCTGTGTTGCCCAGGCTTATCTGGAACTCCTGATCTCAAATGATCCTCCTCCCTTAGCCTTTCAAAGCTCTGGGATTATAAGTTTGAACCACTGCGCCCAGCCAGTTTTCTTTTCTTTTATTTTAGAATAAAATGTTAACTTCTAAAGTAACAGTTATAAAATTTAAAAATTTAAATTTTTTTAAATTTAAAAATATTATTGCAAAATGACAAAGTGTACTCCTTGTGTTTTTATGTAGGCATAAGCAAAACTTCAGAATTTGAAATTAATGATATGTTGCACAGTTTATAGAAATTTGAGCAGGAGTAACTGACGGTAGCCAGTAAGAGCACAGAAATGAGATCAAACTGAGTTAATCTCTGAAAATGAACATATTTGTACCCTAAACCTATTATCTTAGGAAATTCTGGAAAACACAGAGATATACAAGCACACGTTCCATTATCGGTCAGAGCAATGGCATCATCACCTGTCATGAAGCCTCTGGAACACTCCACTGTACATGCATGAGACAGAACAGAAAAGACAAATAACATCTTAGTATTATTATGAAAATGCTTTGGCCCCCTAGATGCCTGTGGACCTCCCCACCAGGGGTCTTGAGAACTGTTATTCTGAGTGATTCTAACTGTGGCCTGGTGGGAAACCATGGTGGAAGGAAGGACCTTGTTATTAGCCAAGTGCTTTGTGTTCCAGGCACTGCGTTAGAAGACTTTACAAGATTCGGTCTCCTTCAGTAAAGGTTTTTGTAAGGATTTTGACCTTCAAATATAAGGACTTGGACCTGGAGTGAGATAGGGAACCACTGGAGGCTTTTGAGCAGAGGATGGACATGGTCTGACTTTAAGTTTTAAAAGGATTTTCCTTGCTTCTGGGCGAGGTTGGGAGCAGGGAGACCAGTTAGGGAGCTCTTAGCTTAATCCAGGTAAGAGTTGAAGATTGTTTAGATTGGAATGATGGCAGTAGAGGTAGCGTGGGGTGGTCACAGTCAAAGTATAATATGAAGGTGGGATTTCTTTACTTTGTTGAGTGTGAGATGCGAGTCAGGTCAAGGATGGTGTTGAGGTTTTTGATCATAATAAATAGAAGGGTGGAGCTGCCATTTTCTAAGATGGAAAAGACTATGGAAGGAGTAGGCTTGTGACACAGACATCAGTTAGATACAGAAGTTGACCAGGGGAGAGGTCTAGGCTAGAGATATAATTTGGAAGTTGTAAGCCTATCAGTGGATAGCCTGGACAAAATCACAAAGGGAGTGAGTGTAGGTATAGAGGAGAAGATGGCTTGAAGACCAAGCCCTGCAGCAATGCATGATTTAGAGGCTTAGGAGAAAAGAAAAGAGTAGCAAGCAAAGGAGCAAGAAAACCAGAATTGTGTATATTCTGGAAAATGAGGCAAAATGGTTTCAGTGTGAAGCTAATGTCACTGCTACAGAGGGTCAAGTGACAGGAAGACTGACAGTTGACCATTAGACTTAGCAACAGGAGGTAATTGGTAACCTTGGTAAGGGGATGAAATTCTGTCTGAGGTGGGTTTAGGAAAGAATGAGAAAAGAATGCACAGCAGTAATAATAGACAATTTTATGGAAGAATTTTGCAATTGATGAGGAGCAGAGAAATGGGGTAGTAGATGGAGGAGGATGTGGAGTCAAGAGAGGGTTTTGTTTTATTTTTTCTTGAGAAAGGAGAAATTACAGCATGTTTTATGCCAAAGGAAATGATCCAATCTGGTAGAAAAGTGAAAATACATACATATATATTTTTTGAGTCAGGGACTTGCTAAGTTGCCCAGGCTGGACTCTAACTCCTGGGCTCAAGTGATCCTCCCACCGTTATCTAAAGTGAATTCTGTGATTAACCATTATAGATCTTCCATTTTGGTTCCAGATTCTCACTAAATGAGATATACTTATATTTCTTCATTTATTCAGATTTCTCAGATGTTACCTTTCATATCAAGGAATATTTTTAGTGCTCTGCCTGATTAAAGTGTAATATATGTGTTCAAATAGTACCTTTTGCAGTCAGGTTTTACCTTATAATTATTCTTGTGTTAATGGTCACATTATAGTTTACAGTTCTTTTGTAAATAATATATGAAAGTGTTAGAAAAACTTATTAAATGGAAAGCAAATGGGTAGAAACAATTGATCACCTCAGGATTCTTGTTTTATATGCTAATGACTAACAAAAACAGCAGCCATCAGTTTTTGTAAAATGTACTTTTGAGCTTTGTTGTAAGATACAAATCTGTAAAACCCATGGCCAACTGGTTTCTAGTGAAGGAAGAAAAGCAAACAAATTCATAAATCACATTTTTTAAAATTTAAATTTAAATTTTTTGAGACAGAGTCTCACTCTGTTGCTCTGAGTGAGTAGAGTGCCATGGCGTCAGCCTAGCTCACAGCAACCTCAAACTCCTGGGCTCAAACAATCCTTCTGCCTCAGCCTCCTGAGTAGCTGGGACTACAGGCATGCGCCACCATGCCCAGCTAATTCTTTCTAGTTTTGGTAGAGACAGAGTCTCGCTCTTGCTCAGGCTGGTCTCGAACTCCTGAGCTCAAGCCATCCTCCCACCTCAGCCTCCCAGAGTGCTAGGATTACAGGCGTGAGCCACCACGCCGGGCCAATAAATCACATTTTTGTCAAGTCATCCATTCCTGGAGCTGTTTAAGGATTTTGCCTAATCAGTGTGATTTATTATACATTTGAAATTATGTTGCTTAGTATTTACTCTTTTGTGTGAAATCCGAATTCATCTTTATTACTAAGGTGTATAGTCAAAGCCAAAGCCTTTGCACAGTTAGCTTTGGGACAAGCAAGAAAACAAACCCCCCAAAACCTGCATCATCTATGCTTTTGCAGTTCTCTTTCTTTGCTCTTGATCCTTAACGTGTCATACATATATCGTCTTGGTTTTTGTATTTAAAAATGATGATATAGACTGGTGTTATTTCATATGTAAGTTTGAAAAGACAACATGTAGGTGATCAGCCCTTTTCTCTTATTCAGATTGTGCTGGGTGGCTAAGTCCAGGATTTAGGGAGCTCATCTTGGTTGGTGGGTCACCTCTATATTGGTGGCATAGTGACCATGTTAGGAAAGAGCTGTCTGCCCCTGCTGAAGTGATCAGCTGAGTATTGCAACTGTTTCCCTGCATCTCACAATTCTTATATTGCTGTAGGTTGAGTTTTGGTGCCTTTCATGTGTTTCTTTTGCATATTCTTTTGCCTTTTAGAATGATGATCCAGGAGCTTCTTGGTAATAATAATCGCCTTGGTTGTGCACAGGAAGATCCCAGCCCATTTTGCAGAATTAGTACTGCTTTGTGGATTGACAACAGTCCTGAAGACAGCTGGAGTTATAGCTCAGACTTTACCAGAAAAATCCTGTGTTTAGGTAAAGCTTTTCCTTAGGAGTACAGAGAGGAACTAGAAGCTGTCACCTAGTTCCACTTGTAAGCAATATGTTGATAAAGTAGTAGAAGATTGATTAAGAATTCTATACACATTTCAAGAGATTGGCAAGCAAATTGTACAATGAATATGACATTGAATTCTAGACCAAAGGAATGTTAGTTCTGTGGAAGAATAGACATGAACAACTTTCTCAAGGGCCTTGATACTTGGGGCTGGTGCAGACACACTGAATGGCTTATTTAAGCATTTGGTCAGTGACACCCAATATTATATTGCCATATATAATATTAATTGGCAATAACAGGTTACTGCGGAATAGTTTCCTCCTAATAGCTACTAAATAAAGATATACACTTAAAGAGAAAGACTAATGATAGCAGGAGGAATTAGTTAAATACAAGTGCAGACATCTGTGACACCAGTGACAATCAGCAATTAAACACTATATAGATTGTCAAGTCTGTCCCTAAAGACAGGCTTCATCTGTCTGAAATTGAAATGCAGTCTTTCTTGCATGTAGAGAATGATCTGGTTTTCAGCCTCTTTCGCCCTGGTTTTATAATTAGCAAATGATGAAGTAGTCTTAAGAACTCTCCTTACAAGATTAGAAGATAATTTGTTAAATCTTTTTACTAAACTTGGCAAAAAGTGTCTTAAAAATGCATGATGCGGCCGGGCGCGGTGGCTCACGCCTGTAATCCTAGCACTCTGGGAGGCCTAG
>VBSM01000361.1:3333386-3348821 GCA_008086735.1 Cheirogaleus medius | reverse complement strand
ACAAAAAAACAGATAAATGAAAGGTGGTACACCTTTCTTGTAATAAGAGAAAGAGAAATGCAAATTGAAACTAAAATGAGACGTCGTATTTTACCCGTCAGATTGACAAATGTCAGAAAGTTGAGTAATACCACATGTTGGTAAGGTTGTGTGGGAACAGTCAATCTCATACGCTACTGGTAGGCATATAAACGGGTACAACCTCTGTGGAAAGCAAAGCATCAATATCTATTAAATTATAAATGTACTTGTCTTTGACATGCAGTTCCTGTGTTAGGTTATATAAAGAAACTACCTTTGTCTCTATACAAATGACCTCCATGTTGCCAAATCCAGTGGTCAGTTCTCATCTTACTTGACCTCCCAGTAGCATTTAATCCAGTTGATCATTTCCTCCTCTGTGAAACACTTTGCTTATCTTCTTGTATGCCCCACTCTTGGTTTTCTTTCTTCCTCACTGGTGGTTCTTCTCAGACTCCTTTTTTTTGGATCCTTTAAAACAGCAAAGAATCTCATGGCTCAGGCCAGTAGTGCCCCAGGCTACTTTTCTATGTTATCTCATCTAGCCCCAAATTCCACATACTGCCAAATATTAATCTCCAGCTCTGACCTCTTCACGGAACTACAGACTCATCTCTCCAGCTGCCTTCCCAGCCACTCCACCTGTGTGTTGAATAGGCACCTCAGACTTAACACATGCAAAATTGAACTAGTGTTCTCCTCCAGACCTGCTCCTGCATTGTCTTCCCCTTTTGTTGGATTTGCTCAGACCAAGGAACTTGAGTCATTGTTTTTAATAACAGAAGATTATAAATGTCCAAAATGTCCATTTTAATTGATTAAATAAATTAAATATGGTATAACCATATAATAAAATCCACAGTGACTACCATATGATTTCATTTATATGACGATCCAGAACAGGAATAAATATGTATGTATTTATACTTAAGCTGGAATATCTCAAGAAGTCTTCACAGGAAGCTCCCCTAGGGACGGAGGTGGGAGAAAAGACTTGCTTTTCACTGTGTCCTTTTGTACCTTTTGAACATATGCAGTGTGTACTATTGAAAAAATAGATTTTTAAAAAGAGTAGCATTAGGAACCACAATTCTAGACACATACATATGGTAATTTAGAGTGCTATGTTAATACTGCAAGAGTTTTAGAGATTTAGGCCACCTTGTGTAAAACTAAAAAAGCTGAAGTCTAGAGAGATGTAAGGTTTTGTTTTGCAGTTATAACTGATTGGCGTTAGAGGCAGACCTGTAACCCAAGTCCCCTGACTATCCTTCCTTCTCTGTAAAGTAGACAACTTACATTTGTGGTTTAAACTTTGACAAATTAAATTGAAATGTGATTAATATGTTGATGCTACTATGAGCACACAATACCTGCCTTTGAGTTTACAGTGAGTGCCTTCTATATGAATCTGTATTTTGGAGGCCATTATTTGTTAGGTAGCTTGGCAAAATCAGCATATTAATGAGTAGAGATTTTGCAGGGTATTCCTGTAGTTCTAAGACTGTGGGAAAATAATGCATGGATGTCAGGAATGCTGTCACTGTGGCCTTGTTTGAATAACCTCAAGAAACTGGAGCATTCTAAATATGTCATTCACTCCATTTGGCTTTCCGAAATTTCCTAGGAAATAATGCTTAGCATTCATCTTGGCCAATTATAAAAGTCTTATATGCCTATTCGAGAATATTCAAGCTGTACACAAGGTTTTAATATGAAACACCTTCTCAGCACCACCAGTTGTACTGTACAGAGGCAATCATTGATTGTCTAGTATTCTGTCCCGTACCCTGGGTACTCGTACTTAAGACTGATATCTGTGTTCAGTAGTTGGTGTTTGTGACTATCTCTTCATATTATTCTGAAAATACCTTGTTACTCCCAAGATAAAAACTGTCAAAATCAAAATATCTGTTCACAGCACAGTATGGTGTTTCTTTACTAGGCAGGAAATGCCCTCTTTTGTGAAATAAACAGCCTGATCAGCTAAGTAAGGTGAAGCAATGTTGATAAGGCATTTTGTAAATTGATTGTTTATGTCTAGTGGTTTAACAGTTTTTTGAGCCTCCCATATAGTAAAAAAAAAAAGAAAGCTTTAAATTTTTTAAATAGCTATTCAAAAAAATAGGTTAAATGGCTTTAAAACTTTAGGAACTGAAACTTCTACTTCTTGGTCCTGTGATTATTGATTTACTCTCAACAAGTTATTTTACCTCATATTCAGCTTTATTCATCCTTTAAACATTCTGTGGAATCATTGTAAACGAGAATTTGTGGCAGTTGTTCTTTAAGACATTGTATAAAATATAGATTCCAGATAAACTTGCATTTATCTGGAATCCAAGCAAGTACAGAAAATTATTCATTTTTATGTTGGTCTAATTTTGAAGAAGGGACACATAAACTATTAGAAAGGACTCATCTGTAGCAGCAGTTTGCAGGGCATATCACAGATTTGATAGGGTATAGCCCTTCCACCATCTGGAGTACCAGCAGAGCTCTCTGGCAGTAACAGCAGTGCTGAGGAGCTGTTTAATGCTAGGGGCCTCACATTGCATTGCATTGCATTGTTGGAAACAAGATCATATTAGGTGCATTATTGCATGTGATTCTCTGGAAACTGTTAATATGTCTAACCATCTAGTTTGTTAATCAGGATTTCCTATAATAATTTATATTATCACCATAGGTAACCTAATTTCTTTAAGGAAAATATTTCTAAAGCTTTAATCTGAGATATCTGGAGTATGTCTATACCCACCACACCCTTGGCAGCGGGAATGTAGACTTGCCTGACACCAAGTGGGGTGGAGAGTGGTTAGGGAGAAAGGGGCTAGCTCCTCTAGCCAGTGAGCTTTGCAAATGTACATATTCTCCCTTGCGTTAATCTCATTCTGGCTGGAAGATTCTGAGACCATTGCTTCCCAGATCACTGTCTCTTTGCCTCTTCTTAGCTATAGTCCCACATTATATGATTTCCCACTAGAAATATTTCCCACTAGAAATATTCATTAGACATCTCACTGAACCTTCAAATTCGTATGTTCAGAGAATGACTTCCCAGCTCTTCCCTGTTGGTTCCCTCCTCCACTGACTCCTCCACATTCTCCTTGGAGCCATTCCACCATTAACCCAGTCCACATCCAGGAGGACATACTCCCATGTCCTGTCAGTCACTTGGTCTTGTAGATTCTTCCTTCTATATATATCATGAAACCTGTTAGTTCCAACTGCTACTATCCTAATCCTTTGTCAACCTGAGTTACTGTGGAAACCTGCTCCATTAGCATGCTTTTCCTTTCTCCAGCCTATGTCAAAGTGACCTTTCTAAAACTCACATGAGGTTATGTTATTTCATTCTTTAAACAACTTCAGTGACTTCCCCATTGCCTTCAGCTTCAGTCCAAACTATTTGGACTAGTCCAAACTAATTGGACCCTTGCCTTTTTGTCCAGCTTCCCTAAGTACTCCCTTCTATATGCTCTGTGTACTCCTTTTGAAAAGCAGCTGTTTGTTCATTCAGTTATTGGTCCATTCTTTCACTTGCTCATCAAACATTTATCGACCACTTATATGAGTCAGACTCTAGGCTTCAGGAATGGGTGTGAGGCAGTCCACAGAAGAGATCATTAGACATTTCACTGACCTTCCGCAGGGTAGGCTAGATTGTGATGCAGTCAGTATTAAATTTACTCTGAAATCTCATTATTTTAACACAATAGAGTTTCTTGTTATGATGCCTGTCAGTCATGGGTTTTAAAAAGCTCTGCCCCACACAGGAACTCTCCTTCATTTAAGGGCCTCGGCTTGTAGCTGCATCAGCTGGAACTCACAGAGTCCTTGGGTACTGTGGCAGAGGAGGAAAGAGACTGGATGGGCTTTTTACTGCCTCACCTCAGAAGTGACACTTATCCCTTCTGGTCACATGTCATTAGCCAGACTAGTCACATGGCCCCACCTCACAGCAAGGGGGTTGAATACTGTAGGTAAGCACATGGACTATCTGGTAAGCATCGTAATCTCTGCCACAGTCACTGAAATATAATCAGTCACCTGACTTTTTTGTCTGTCTCATCCATTGTACTTTAAATTTCTCAAGGGTTGAGGCTGTAACTACCTTGCTTTTGTGTCCCAAACACATGGATACACAGCAGGAGGCATCTTATGATATTTTTGTTGAATAAATGTTCTTCTTGAGCTTAGATTTATCTTAAGTCACTTCCTTTAAGAAACCTTCCCATATCATCCCTCTATCACGGCCCCTACCCCAAGTCTGGGTTAGGTGGGTGTCTCTTTTCAGTGTCATTGTGATATACTGTCCATACTTCAACTGAAGTACTCCTCACCCTGTATAATTCCCCTTTGTTTCTTCCACTAGATACTCAGTTCCTTTAGGGCAAGGACTATGGCTTTCTTTTATATTCTTTAAAAAATTTGTTTTAAGCAATATTAAACAAACAAACAAAAAACTGTAAGAAATAAAACATTACTGTTCCTGCTGTATTTCTTCCTCCTTTCATTACATTTATCATCCCCACACATTTCTTTATCCTTTTACTGTACACATGTCATTAATCAATATAATGATTTTCCCTCTGTATCTGTATGGAATAGAAGTGTCCATGCCCCCACCTGTTGATTTCTGCCTGCTCTGCAGAGCCATCTAGATCATGAATCCAAGAATCTGTCTATGGGTGGGTGTGTTCCATGAATCCGTTTATTCATCTCTACACCGATACCTCTTGTCTCAATGACTAGAACTTCATAAAGGTTTGATACCTGGTTCTCCACTTTGATCTTCCTCCAAACTACAGTGGTTTTAATCTGTGCATCTGCCATTCCTGGCTCATGATGATGCTTAATGTATGTTTGTTGAATAAATAACACATTCTGCTTTTTTTCTTTTAGTGTGTTATTTTCAGAATCTTTTAGGAGCTTTGCCATTTGGTTTATTTTCAGAGAATTTTATATTTCAAAATCAAACTTCAGAGTAAAAATTTACTGACCAGAACATGATTTAGTATTTTATCAGGTAGGAAGGAGCTAAATCCCTGGCTAAAGTAAAGGGGTTTTTTTTGTTTGTTTGTTTGTTTTGCAGTAAATTTTTGATGGGTTGTCAAGGAAACTTACTGAGGAAAGCTATTTACCAGTAATAGTGTTTGCTCTGAAGTATGACTACAAAGTAATGAGGCTTGCTTTCTCCAGCCTCATTATTACTTATGGTCTCACTTCATATAGTCATGCTTTGAATGTACAAAGCAATAACACTTGCTAGATTTACTAATTAATATTTCACATTGATTGAAATTTAGAAATTGAATGCTTGTACTTTATGCCAGAGTTTCCTTTTCTTTGCTTTTTTTTTTTTCTCAAGAAACTGAAATCTAATTTCTTTGCTTTAGCTTTGAAATGTTCCTGTAAAGGTTTTTTATTTGAACTATAACTTAATTGGATGGCCCTAGTCAGCCTTTGAAGCAATGCTTAGGTTTATAATGACTGGTAAACACTTTGCCAGGAAGTAGGGGAAGAAAGACTGTGTTGTGATTTATACAACAAATCATGAAAGATTAACCCACTTTACTACTTTTTCTTCTTGAATCTTCTTGCAGATTAGATAGATATGATTTAAATGCCTTTGTCTATAGAGTCTTTTGAGGACTTTTCTTTTAACTTTGTAATTTGATTTAACATGCATGCTTATATTTGGGTTTAATTTTCTTTTGATAAGGAATGTTTAAAAATATAAGATTGGTCACAATTATTGAAGAGAATGAGTATAGCAATGATCCCCCTTTTTATGGAAATAGTATATTTTATATTTTATAATTTAGTAATATAAAACTAAGGACGACCTTTTGGAAGGCTGCTTGCTCTGGGGAAGAAAGTAATAGCACTAACTCCCTCAACTTTTAAAAAAATCACTGTAATCTTTGAATCACCGTAATCTTTAAAAACTAGGTTTTTAAAAATTGGGATGAAATTCACATAACATAACATTAACAATTTTAAAGTGAACAGTTCATTGGCATTTAGCAACCACCACTTGTTATCTACATTCTGAACACTGTCATCATCCCCCAGTTCCTGGTAACCACCAGTCTGCTTTCTGTCTGTGGATTTACTTATTCTGCATATTTCATATAAATGGAATAATACAATATATGACCTTTTGTGTCTGTCTTCTTCTACTTAACATAATGTTTTCAAGGTTCATCCATGTTGTAACATGTATCAGTAATTCTTTTTTATGGCTGAATAATATTCCATTATATGTATGTGTCATATTTTGTTTATCCATTCATTCACTATTGGACAATTGGGTCGTTTCTGCTTTTTGGCTATTGTAAATACTGCTGCTATGAACATTAGTGTGCAAGTATTTGATGACCTGTGTTCAGTTCTTTTGGATATATAGCTAGGAGTGGAATTACTAGGTCATACAGTAATTTTGTTTGTTTAACTTTTTGAGAAACAACCAAACTGTTTTCCATAGTGGCCGAACAATTTTACATTCATACCAGCAATGTATAAGGAATGCAGTTAGTTCACATCCTTGTCAGCTCTTTTTATGTTCTGTTTGTTCATTTGAATTATAGCTATCCTAGTGGGTGTGAAGTGGTATCTCATTGTGGTTTTAACTTTGCATTTCCCCAGTGATTAATGATGATGAGCTTTCTTTCATGTGCTTATTAGCTATTTGTGTATCTTCTTTGTAGAAATGTTGTTTCTGTTGTTGAGTTGTAAGAGTTCTTTATATATTTTAGATACCAGGCCTATATTAGATATAGAATTTGCAGATATTTTTTCCCATTGTATAGATTGTCTTGTTACATTATTGATAATGTCATTTGTTGCACAGAAGTTTTTAATTTTGTTGAAGTCCAATTTATCTTATTTTTCTTTTGTTGCTCATGCTTTTGATGTCATGTCTAAGAATTTGGCATATCTTGCCACATCCAAGATCATGAAGGTTTAACCCTCTGCTTTCTTCTAAGTGTTTTATAGTCTTAGCTTTTATATTTAGATTGTTAGTCCATTTTGAGTTAATTTTTTGTATATGGTCTGAAGTAGGAGTCCAGTGAGGACTCTTTTATATTAATAATAGCAAAATTTCATGGAGTCTCCCCATTGTACTTTTAGTATCCTTTAATTGAACATGTATACGTATCAACCAAAAACTACTCTGGATTTTATCTCAGCATTTTAAATTATTTTACATTGTATTAATCAAAGCAGAACTTAAAATATATTTTTAAAATAGTACTTGTAAGTATAATACTTTTTTTTTTTCAGTCCATGGGCTGTATATATTGGTGACTTGATTTGGATTCATCATAAGTTCATGGTCTCTTCTGAGTCTACAAATTGAAGATTGTGTAGATGAGCATGAAAAGAATATATCACAACAGGAAAAAAAGGGATTAGGCATAAGGGTTGAATTTCTAAGGGCCTGTAGTTGCGGAGACCTCAAAGTGAAGAGGAGAGATAACTGGAAGGTCAGGAAGCGGAAGGCAGTGGTGGAATCTGTAAGGGCCAGAGAGGAAGTAGCACTTTGTTTCAGGCCACAAAGATGACTGCAGAGTAGAAGTGAAGTGCTCAGAGGGAATGTGGCTTGGAATAGGGATGGAGGCTCACAAGTCATCATCAGAAAGTGATGGTTTTGGGAACAGTTGAGGATTTTTTTAGTTTTGGAAATAATGCCAACTCAACTCTGCCTCCAAATGAGGAGTCCAGCTGGTTTTGTTTAGCATCTTTCCTAGAGGAGGGCAAGTAAGGAAAAGGAACTAGAGAATTCTAGATTTTTATTTTAACCATGCCCAGAATGCTGGTTAAAACCATATCCTGTATCAGTATTTTGTCTATGTTTTTGTTTGGTTTTCTTTCTATTTCCTAATAAAATTTCCTAGTTTAAAAAAATTCCAGTTTTATCTTAGCAGAAAGTGTAAGGAGAGGAATTTTTCTGCTTCTCATGTAGGTAAGAGAGTTAAGTTCTCAGTGTGCATTTAGAGCCTAGGGTAGTGTGTTATATTGGCCGGTGAGCATCTGATAGAGCAGGTACTGGGACCCACTGGAGTGTGAACCTGGAGAGAAAGTCTTGGACCATGATGGCAGCACAGCCAAGGGCCTCTTTCCTTCTGGCCAGCTTTTTCAGTGCTTGCAGGCTCATCAGTGCCTTTCTTCACCTTGTCAGGACTGTGTTCAAGGGCTTCAGAGACAGGAACAGGGAGGGATAAATAGGACAAATTACTGAGGGGCGTCTGAGTGAGGATAGAGATAATGGCCTTCAGATGCCCTTCTGGTTTTACTAGGCAGATTGTCTACTTTTTCAAACAGAAATCAAAGCTACCTTGATTTGGAAAGGTATAAACAAGGAATGGGTCTTAGTTACTTTGACAAATGGTGTTTAAACTCTGAATTTGTATAAATATGTCTTTTTGAATGTTTAACCCACTATTTGACTTCTGTGACTTCAGGTGCTACTCGTGAGCAGTAGTCGCCATCCAGACCGATGGATTGTCCCTGGAGGAGGCATGGAGCCTGAGGAAGAGCCAGGTGTGGCAGCAGTCCGTGAAGTCTGTGAGGAGGTATGCAAGGAGAAGAAAGGACACAGCTGTACCTTGTAATCATGAACCTGTCCTGTGTGTGCACTTCTTTAGTTTATCACCACTCACTGAATAGACAAACTCATAATCGCAGAAAGATGGCATTTAGTAGTGGTTACCATGTGCCACCTTTATTAAAGGAGTGATCGAGCTGTGACATGGTAATGTTTACCAGGCACTCTATGCAGGAAGAGAGCTCAAGGTAGTGAGTATGTCTAATGATACTAGACAGCCCTTTATGACTTCCCATGAATCTTTTCCAACTATGCCTCTGTTACCTGTGATAGAAGACCAAGAATTAAATAATTCCACAGCCCTAAGAAAGGAGAGGAACAAGCTGCATTAGTATAAATGGCTCATTCTTATTAACCTTTGGATCAGGAGAAGGAGGAGACCTTTGCTCTCCTGTACTTCCTGGATCCTAGCCATGGAACTGGGTGGGGCTAAAGCAACAATTCTGTTAGCCAGAAGCTGTTAATGGTGCAACTTGAGAGAGAATAGTATCTTTTTCATTTAGTCACATAATGTATGCACATGTAATACATACATGTATTGAGTTATGGGGCCATAATATCTTACTGAATACTTCAGAATAAACAGAAGAAGTAAAGTTGTGGACCCTCAAGAGGAATAACTAGTGTTTCTCCATAGCCTTTTGTGGGAATATCATACACTGCTTTGCTTGTGTTGTCTCATTTCTCATAACTTGATGGTGTAAATTTTATTGCCCAATTTCCTTGTTATAGAGGGGATTTAAGACTGATTCTAAGGGCATATAAAATATCACTTAGAACAAGTCTAAATTCTATGTTTTTTGGGGTCCAGCTATTCCTGTAGTCCTCTTAGACTATTCTTACCCTTAGAATAGTCAAGGAATTCTTCCCTCACTCTGAACTCCTACAGACTTAATTGGCTTATGTCACCCTCATTTTATCATGTATCTGGTATTCATAACTAGATTGTAATCTCTGACGACAAAAATCCTGCCTCCTATTTAAAATCCTCCCTTCTTGACAGAGAGGGGGTGGTAAGGAGGCTAACCTGGGTGGAACCAAATGGAATCAAGAGGGGTGTACTGAAAAAGTAACTTTAAACTGCCTGGAAGTTGGTCCTGCATTTGAATACCTTTGTGTTTACTCCATCATGGAGAGATGGGAGGAAGGTGTGAGGTTCAAATGAGAACATGAGTGGGCATGTCCTTTGTAAGTTATATATCACTCTATCAGGATGTATGCATCTGAGAAGAATATTATGTCCTTTATCATTCAATAACAGGTTTATATCTCATAACAAGGAGTCCCAGGTTGGCTAACTCAACAGTATCAAGAGCCCAGGTGCTTCCCATCTTTTTATTCTGCTGTCTCTGGTACATCGGCTTTTGTTCTGGGGCTTGCCTCCTTGTGGTCCCAAGATGGTGACCACAGTCTTATGCTCATGCATTCTCTTCAGATGCAGGACACACAGTTTCACCTCATTGGTCTCTTTTTATTTGGGAAAAGAGATACCTTTCCCAGAAGTTCTCCCAGCAGACTCTTTATGTCTGGTGTTCCAGAGTTAGTTCACATGCCCATGCTTAAACTAGTTCCTGCCAAAGGGAATGACAGTTCCGTGTTTAAACTACTGGAGCCTTCACCTTCTAGGATTTGACTTTCAGAAGCCTCTTAGACTTCAGTTTAAAGCAATTTAAAAGCATGACCAGGAGGAGAAGATAAAATCTTTAGAGTTTATTTTGTTAGAAATTTAACTTATATTGAGATATACCAAATATATATTTATTCTAGAATGTAAAAGAATGGATAGATAATGTATAATTCTAGAGTTGGAAAAAATTTATTATTTAGGCCATCAGTCTGTGTCATAACTACTTAACTCTGCCATTGTAGAGCCAATGTAGCCATAGATAATACATTACATAAACGAATGGGCCTGGCTGTGTTCCAGTTAAGCTTTGTTTATAAACACAGTGGTGAACCATAATCCCTGGTTTAAGCCCTTGCTACTTAGAATGTGGTTGGTGGACCAGCAACATCAGCATCAGCCAGTGAGCTTGTTAGAAATGGAAAAGTCTCAGGCCCCAATCCAGACCTACTGTATCATAGTCTGATTTAAATAGGACCCTCAGGTGACTTGAGAACCCACTGCGTTAGAGTATTGAATTCTTACCAATGAATGTTCTGAGAATTCCTCCTGATAGAGCTGTGGAGAGAAGTGCTCTTTGAGGGATAAACTTTGGATTGGCTATCTCCACACCCATTCTGACATGAAGAGACTTAGTGCTAAAAAGTACTTTTCCCAGACTCATAAGCAATGTAACTAAGCCTCCTTGATGAGATTTAGGTGTGTCCAGTACACAGCACTTGCACAAGACTGCTTTAGTCAAAAGGAGAGAAGCAGGGCATGTTCTGAGGGTAGCAGACCCATCCGTCTTGGTGGCACACATTTTGACAGGAGATATGGTTCTGGAATTGGCTGCTAAAGTGTCAGCTTCCTGATTTGGCTTGTAGCTTTCATTTGGCAGCTTCCTGATTCATCCCAGAGGCAGCAATTCCCTTGGCAGCCCAGTTCTGCAACGTGTTTTTGGGAATTATACCCAGAACCTTGGATTGAGGTTGAGCTCTCCCAGTGATTCTGTAAGCTGTTTTTATCTCTTAAACTAATCTAGTTGGATTCTACTGTTTACAATTAAGAATCCTGACCAATCCAGATCCCCAGTGAGAAATAACTGCTTTAGTTGTATCCTCCATCCTCCCCTGCCTTGCCCATGCTATAACCCAGCGGTCCCCAATCTTTTTGGCACCAGGGACCATTTTCATGGAAAACAATTTTTCCACAGACTGGGGAGGGGAGAGATGATTTTGATATGATTTAAGCACATTTTATCGTGCACTTTATTTCTATTGTTATTACATTGTAATATATAATGAAATAATTATACAGCTCACCATAGGTTGAGGACCCCTGTTATAACCTATCAAGGAATTACGATGTGTTATATTAGCAGAGCATCCCCCTCTAGAGAAGGGTGTTCAGTGGCCCATGAGAGATGTCAGTGGTTTAATCAGACAGACCTGATTCCATGGGAGAGTGAAGCTGTGACAGAGTCCAGTTAAGAATCTGTACCTTCCTCATACCTATTTACTGATTGAATGTTGTCTCTTCATTCAGCAAATACTGAGTACTCATCCTTCTTGCACTAAGCACTGGGCCACATGCTGGGGATACAGAAA
This sequence comes from Cheirogaleus medius, assembly GCA_008086735.1. Taxonomy (NCBI): domain Eukaryota; kingdom Metazoa; phylum Chordata; class Mammalia; order Primates; family Cheirogaleidae; genus Cheirogaleus; species Cheirogaleus medius. The sequence continues at coordinate 3,336,970 of VBSM01000361.1, read as the reverse complement.
TTTAGGTTTTGCTGTCAGTGAGCTTGACATCTCACTTGAGAATACAGAGTAAATGGGAAATTATAATGTGAAATTTAAGATTTGAAGGAACGGTTAGTACAGCATGCTAGAGGGCCTTCTTGGCAGAGTACCTACCTCTGTCACAAAGATGGGTTTCTAGGAGGATGTCTGGATGGTTATAGACTTGCTCATTTAAAATTCTTCCATTTTGGAGGGACTTTGCTTGGGGGTGCAGTAGATAGTGTGGTGGTGGTGGTGGTGGTCCAGTGTAAGATTTCCCCAGGTAAGGGAGAGGATAGAGGAATAGTGAAAGCAGGTGATGAGTTTTTCTTTACTCTGGAGCAGAATTGGGGTCCCATTTTCCTGTTGGACCTTGGATAATGGGGAATGAGCAAGGTATAGGCTCATCCCGAGGGGCAAGCATACTTCTGTACTTTGACTCCCTCGGCCTTAGGGAGCCAGAACCTTTGCCCGGTTCTTTCTGGAGAAACCTAAAGGTTTGACTATTCAAATAAGTGTGATAGGTCCAGTTGGTGGACCTAAACCGTGTGATTTTTATTTAAATCCATTTAGCTTCCATGGATTCTATGGTACCTAAGGCAAAAGTGTTGTTTGACAGAGTTAATGTGCCATTGTGGATTTAGACAGATTGTTGCAAGACTTGAAATAGAGTGATGGTTCTAGAGTAGAGAAAAAGGAATAAATTCTAAGACCTTGTGTAAAGACTTGGTACTTGGTTTGGGGAGTTGTGGTTGGAATCTGACAGTTCTTTTGTAGAGTATGATCGGATTTAATGTCTGTTTCAGGAAAGCAGATCTTAGTTGTTGTCGCTATTGTTGTTCTGTTTTTGAGTGTTATGCTTTAACTGTCCCTGGGTTATACAAATGTAGCTAAGATGTAGAAGACTAGATGGGTGCAGTAGGAAATGCAGGGTCCTGTGCTTACCCTTGTTTCCTGGAAATTACATACTAACCTTCTGCAGGTAAAATGGGCAATACAGTAAAGTAGAATAAAGTGCTTATAAAGCAAGAAAATGAAAGATGCAGGATAGATTAAATTAAACTATGCTCCTTATATATTTAGTATTTTACCTACCTCCTGTCTTGAAGGGAATCCTGATCTTGAAATTAAGCTCTGCCTCCAATTCTCAGGCCTAAAGAATCCTACCTAACTTTGAGCAAGTTTTTACCCTGCAGTCCTTTACTCTAGCATTATTGAGAGTATAAAGAAATGTCTATGTACTGCTTTGAACTTGAGAATAAGGTTCCAGGCTGGGCGTGGTGGCTCACGCCTATAATCCTATTGTTTTGGGAGGCCAAGGTGGGAAGATCACTTGAGACCCCAGGAGTTCAAGACCAGCCTGAGCAACATAGCAAGACTTTGTCTCTACAAAAATAAAAAAAATTAGCTGGGTGTGGTGGCACACACCTGTAGGCCCAGCTACTTGGGAGGATGAGGCAAGAGGATTACTTGAGCCCAGCAGTTGGAGATTGTAGTGAGCTATGATTGGGCCACTGCACTCCAGCTTGGGTAACAGAGCAAGACCCTGTTTCTTTAAAAAAGAAAAACAAAAGTTCCTAATAGATCAGATGTACGAACAGTAAAAATTAGAGAAACATGTCATTACATAACCAGAAACAATTCCATGGCTTCCATCAGAATAGAGTGGAGGGGGTGGTTTTTCCAATTCCATGTCTGTCAACAAAGAACCAGACTTGAAGTCAGAGAGTATGTTGGTAGATGTTTTTTATTGTCCTTGAAGGGAAGCTTTAGTAAACAGAAACCATTATTTAGAGGTTTATTTAGTTTTCAAAATGTTATGATTTCATTAAAGTGTATATCTAAAAACCTAGTTCTTTCATATGTTTTCACATCTGATTTTTCTATTTGTAAGTGTAAGATATTTTAATAGTCACTTTTAAAGGGATTTTGGATAATACCTCTATACCAGTTAGTTGGAGACCTTCAAATTTTCAAATTGCATTTATAAATTTAATATTTGATTGGTTTTAACGCACTTCAGTTGTCTGACTTTATATATATATAAAGCTCTTCAATTAAGAAAAACAGTCCTGTGAAAAACTACTAGAAGAAAATGCGGGGCAAAACTCTTCAGACATTAGACTGGGCAAAGATTTTTTGGTTAAGACCTCAAGAGCACAGGTAACAAGAACAAAAATAGACAAATACGTTTATATTAATATCAACTAAAAAGCTTCTGCACAGCAAAGGAAACAGTCAAAAGAGTGAAGAGACAACGTACAGAATGGGAGAAAATATTTGCAAACTATTCATTTGATGAGGCATTAATATCCACAATATACAAGCAACTCAACAGCAGAAAACCCAAATAATCCAATTTAAAAATGGGCAAATAATATAAGTAGACATTTCTCAAAAGAAGACATACCAATGACCAACAAGTACAATTCACTCATTTTTTTTTTTTTTTTGAGGCACAGTCTCACTCTGTTCCCCGGGCTAGCGTGCCGTGGCGTCAGCCTAGCTCACAGCAACCTCAAACTCAACCAATCCTCCTGCCTCAGCCTCCCAAGTAGCTGGGACTACAGGCATGCCCCACCATGCCCGGCTAATTTTTCTATATATATTTTTAGTTGGCCAATTAATTTATTTCTATTTATAGTAGAGACAGAGTCTCGCTCTTGCTCAGGCTGGTTTCGAACTCCTAACCTTGAGCAATCTGCCCACCTGGCCTCCAAGAGTGCTAGGATTATAGGTGCGAGCCACTGCGCCCGGCCTGTGTAGGGAAGTCAAAGTTTTTGACTTCCCAAAAACGTAACTGCTAATTGCCTACTGTTGACCAAAGGCCTTACCAATGACAAACAGTTGATTAACACTTATTTTGTATGTTGTCTGTATTATATACTGTATTCTTGCAATAAAGTAAGCTAGAGAAAAGAAAATGTTATTAAGAAAATCGTAAGGAAGAGAAAATATATTTATTATTCATAAAGTGAAAGTGGATCATCATAAAGGTCTTCACGTTGAGTAGGCTGAGGAGGGAGAGAAGATTGGTCTTGCTGTCTCAGGAATGGCAGAGACGAAAGAAAATCTGTGAGTAAGCAGACCTGTGCAGTTCAGACTTGTGTTGTTCAAGAGTCAACAGTATATGAAAAAAAATGCTTAGCATCACTATTTATCAGGAAAATGCAAATCAAAACCATAATGAGCTATCATCTTCCCCTCGTTAGAATGGCTGTTATCAACAAGAGAAGAAATAACAGCTGGTAAGCATGTAGAGAAAAGGGAACTCTGATATACTGTTGGTGGCAATATAAATTAGTGTAGTCATTATGGAAAACAGTATGTAGCTTCCTCAAAAAGCTAAAACTAAAACTACCATGTGATCTAGCAGTCCTACTGCTGAGTATGTATCCAAAGGAAAGAAAATCAGTATATCAAAGCAGTATCTGAATTTTCATGTTCATTGCAGCATTATTCACAATGGCCAAGATAATGGAATCAACCTAAGTGTCCACCAAGCAGATGAATGGATAAAGAAAATGTGTTGGCAAGGTGCAGCAGCTCACCCCTGTAATCCTAGCACTTTGGGAGGCTAAGAC
>VBSM01000361.1:3313766-3326496 GCA_008086735.1 Cheirogaleus medius | reverse complement strand
CTCTGTCTCAAAAAAAAAAAAACTAATTCTAGTAATGATGATGAAGGAGGCAGCACGTTTTAAGAACCTTAAGAATGTTTATGCTATCTTGGATCCTGTATACCAGTCATTCCAACTGTGTGTGACGGTCACCATTTTGGCTATCCAATGGCTTTCCATTTCAGAACACCCAATACATCTGACATAACACATGTGGTTTCCTCCTAGAAAGCCTGTCCTATCCCCTTGCTACCTGGGGACACCTCTTTGGGTTTTCAGCTTAGTTGCTACATTTTGTGGAAGCTTTCATGACTTTCTAGGCTGGTATGTGAGTGCTTTTTCCACCATCTTACGTTTCAAGTATGTTTTCCTGTATATTTATATTTATTGTGGACATTTAAAAAAAAGAAAAGTAAAAAGAACAAAATTTAAAATTTTCATAGTCACCACTATTAACTTTTTGATATATTTCCTTCTGTGGGAATTAACAGACTTCCTTCTCCACTGTAGGCTTCTCAAGGGTATTCTCAAATACTGGATATGGAAGTGAATGAGGAGGTTCATATAAAATGTAAAAGAGGAAACAGAGTTTTCTCACTTTGTGCTTTGCTGTTGTGATATAGGAAGGTCAGAGAGTTTCTGTTTTCTGAGACCTGCTCCTGAGGCCTAAAGTGCCCCAATATTATAACAAAACACTGTTATAAGGGCTATGGGAGATATGAGCCAGGAACCATGGGTGAAAACCTATATATATTAGGTTATATTATGTTAAAATGTTGAGGCACTTTAGGCCTCAAGATCAGGCCTTGGAAAACACAGTATCTCCTTTGACCTTCTCTTGCCCTCCTTTTACCTGTCCAAGGCGGGACTCTAATCTTCCCTCACCTTTCTGATTGTGAATCAGTAAGACCTTTATTCCAGAGAGAGAGAGAGAGAGAGGGTCCTCCCCCATTCACTGGAGGAAGGAATGCTACACAGAGAGGCCAAGAAGAATCTAAACAGGCTTTGCTGGGTTTTCCCACTCAGTCTGTTAGATCATACCCTTTTTATTCAATCACATTTCTCCCATCCAAGTACTAACCAGGCCCAACCCTGCTTAGCTTCCAAGATCAGACGAGATCTGGTGCGTTCAGGGTGGTATGATCATAGACTATTCAATCACATTTCTACACACTTGTCCTTACTTCAATCATGCCTATCCAATGAAGTTTCCTTAAAAGGCCCAAGAGGACAGGGTTCTGGGAGCTTCCGAATTGCTGAACATGTTCCTGGAGGGTGATGTGCCCAGGGCGGACATGGAAGCGCCAAACCCTTTCCCCCATACCTCATCCTACCCATCTCTTCATTTGTGTCCATTGTATTAATGCCCTTTGTAATAAACAGTAAGTGTTTCCCTGAGTTCTGTGAGCTGTTCTAACAAAGTAATCAAACCCAAAAAGAGTGTCATGGGAACCCCAACTTCAAGCCGGTCAATCAGAAATAGAAAGGAAGGAGCATCTTGTAGGACTGAACCCTCAACCTGTGGTTTCTGAGACTATCTCTAGGTAGATAGAGTCAGAATTGAGTTGAATTGGAGGACACTCAGTTGGTGTCCCCTGTAGAATTGATTGCTGCTTGGTGTGTGGAGAACCCCATTTGGTTACAGAAGGCTTCCGTGTTGATTGTTGTGGTGTGACAGCAAAGGAAAAATACTGTCTGAGTCCTACCCACCCACCCACAACTGTCATTTTCTACCATCTTAGCCCTTTTTCTACTAACCTACCTCTGTTATGCCAGAGTAGCCCTATCTCTGTTCTCTTGCCATGGGCTTAGGCACATTGACCAAATCTTGTTAACTTTCTTTTTCTTTTTTTCGAGACAGAGTATGGCTCTGTTGCCCATATCCGGCTAATTTTTTCTATTTTTAGTAGAGATGGGGTCTTGCTCTTGCTTAGGCTGATCTTGTACTCCTGAGCTCAAGCAGTCCTCCCACCTCAGTCTCCCAGAGTGCTAGGATTACAGGCGTGAGCCACCACACCTGGCCAAAATCTTAACTTTCTATGCCTCTTGGTTATATCTCACCCCAGCTTTTTTACTTCTAAGTATCTATGGAGAAATGCTTGTTCATGGACACAAAGAAGCATGTACAAGAGGTTCATCACAACTTTATTTGTAATAGCAAAAAATTGGAAACAATCTAAGTGTCATCAATAGAATGGTTGTGTCAAATATGGCACGTTCGTATTAATGTATTACCACCCAGCAGTTTAAAAATAATATAGGAAATCTATTATATATATCCCGATATGGAGAGTCCTCTAAGAGTTATATTAATAGTTGAATGAAATGGCAAGTGTGTTCCCATTTGTGTAGAATAAAATATACTCAAACATATTTGTATGTTTTTATACACACACACACAGAATGGACTCTTGTTAGGAAAAACATTAAACTGATTAGATTGATTACTTTTAAGAGGGAAATAGGCCTGGAAGGAAGCCCATGGAAACTTTTGCTTTATCTAAATTTTTTTTGTTGTTTCTTACAGCCTCATTATTTGTAGAGTCTGCGCAGAAATGTGAAGACATCAAGCAATTGTAAAAGATAGTATGTAAAGTATTTGAGAGTATATCCACCCCCTCCCAAGGATTTCTAAAGGGATATATTTGAGCTCAAAAGGTTAAAATTAGAATTGCTGAAATTCTGTTCTATATTGTATTCTCCTTGGGTACAAGGAAATGAAAGCAAAGCTATCTCTGGGGGCAAATGGCAGAACTTGTTAGGTTTTGTTTGCTTTTGATGCAAGCTTATTTTCAGCTTTGAAACCTGACCTTGCTATCCTTAGAGATTTTTTTTTAATTTAAATTAAAATGTTTGGTGAAGATAAGGTTAGTTGGGGAAGAAATAGTTCACATGGAGGTCATTGAGACAGGTTAGTATGTTTCCAGATGACTAGGTTAATCTTTAAAGAGGTAAAAGACACTTTGAAGTAATCTGTGAAAGAATCATTACATGTGTTAATCAGCCTGAGAACTATATTGCTGTTGTATATATTAAATATTTATATGACTTCTATTGTTGGTATGCTGACATTTATGAATTTAGAAACTATATAGTTATCTATTGCTATCTAGCAAAACTTAAGAATAATGAGGTAACAACAAGAATTGTTATCTCATGCTTTCTGTGAGACATGAATTCAGATAAGGTACAGCCATGCTCCATGACATCTTGGGCTTCAGCTGGAAGAATCAATGGATGGGAAAAAATACTGTTGGGGAAAAAAGATTGAATAACTTTTTCTAGTAGGCTTCCAGGACTTCACACTTTGCCGATATTTCTCCTACATCTAAGTTGTCTTTGCTAATTCCTGTCTCTTCACCTCTTAATGTTGAATGCCCTGGAATTCAGTCCTTTGTCTTCTCTTTCCTTGTTTGCCCTCTCATTTATTCCTTGATGGTCTTACCCAGTCTCTTGGTCTGGATGTTTTATTTATTTATTTTGAGACAGAGTCTCACTTTGCTGCCCAGGCTAGAGTGCCGTGGCATCAGCCTAGCTCACAGCAACCTCAAACTCCTGGGCTCAAGCGATCCTACTGCCTCAGCCTCCCGAGTAGCTGGGACTACAGGCATGCGCCACCATGCCCGGCTAATTTTTTCTGTATATATTTTTAGTTGGTCAATTAATTTCTTTATATTTTTAGTAGAGACGGGGTCTCGCTCAGGCTGGTTTCGAACTCCTGACCTTGAGCGATCCGCCCGCCTCGGCCTCCCAGAGTGCTAGGATTACAGAGTCTGGAGGTTTTAAATATAGTAGGTGTTGGTTGGGCTAGTGAGTGAGTAGGTAGATGAATGGATGAGTCTTCTGTCCGCAACCACAGCTCTCCTTAACCTGCCTACTTGATGTTTTCATTGGGATGTTCAATATGTACCTGGAACTCAATATGTATAAATCTTGATTCTACTTTCTTCTCCCAAACCTCCTCCAGCAGTCTTCCCCATCTCACTAAATGTCAGCTCCATCCTTTCAGTTGCTTAACCCAGAATCCTAGAAGTCATCCTTGATTTCTTTCTTTTTTCATATCCAGTATCTATTGATAGTTTATCAACAAATCCTGTTGGCTCTACCTTCAAAATACAAATATCCTGAATCCAACCACTTCTCACCATCTCTTTCACTACCTCTCTGGTCCAAGCCACCATCACCTCTCACCTTGATTCCTCTGCTCCCCACTACAGCCTTACCCTCTTCAGCCTATTTTGAACATAGTAGGTAAAATCCTGTTAAATCAGATTCTGTCACTCAAAAGCCTTCTAAGCTGAAGCCCTTAGATCTGGCTCCCTCTGGGACCTCATCTCTCACTCTTTCTCACTGTGCCCCAGCCATACTAGTGGCCTCCTTGTTGCTTCTATAACACCAGGCCTTTTTCCCCTCAGGGCCTTTATGATCGCTGTTCCCTCTGCCTAAATCACCATAGTTGGAAATGTATAGTCTTAACCATTAAGCCTGAAGGAGAGAAACTCCATCCTGCTGGGTTTTCCTCATGGTTTATATAGCAGGTGCCTTTTATTAGTGAAGAGATGCCATGATACTAATGGTGGGAAATTAACAATTTCAAACAACAGATATAATGTATTTATACTAGAAGTAGCAGGTCTAAGTATTTACATCTATGCCAGGTGAGAAATACCTTTTTTCCTCCATCTACCTTCCATTCTTGCTCATTCAGATCTCTTCCATACAGCGCAGTCCTGTCCTTCAGATGAGGAGGGAATTGTTAGGTGGCTTCTTGAATGCCACTAAAATGTTCATTGTGTTTGGTTCAGTTTTTGTTCCTCTTTACCACCCTTAGTGGTTGAGAGGGCATAAGAGGACAATTTCAGCTGATTCTGTCAGGGGAGAGACTTGTCTGGAACATAGAAATTATGATAATACCTGCTTCACAGGTAGACATTTAGTGAGAACTCAAATACTAGCTATTATTATTATTATGCTTGAAAAGAAGAGTAATTTGCCCCGAATCACACAGTGGTATATGACCTGAATACTTGGGAGTATCTCCAGAAGCCCTGGGCTTTTATCACCCCCTTTCCTATCCCTCACCAGTAAACAGCGGCAAAACATTTATATTCCCATTGCCTAAAGATAACCTTTGTTAACATTTTGATAATTTCATACACACAAATCTATAAATGTGAACATATTTTTTAAAAATAATGCTGGACTTTAGCTGCTTATGTTGTAGACATCCATTTGTGTTAATAGGCATACATGTTAAGTGATTATTTTGAAAGGTAACATGATAGTTTGTATATGAATATACCATAGTTTGACCCTTTTTAAAAAGGATTACATTTTCTTAACTTTATTTTTTTAAAACAGTTTTAGATTTACTGCAAAATTGAGGGGAAAGTACACAGAGTTCCCATATCCCCACTGACCCTTCACATGCCATTATCAACATCTTACACCACAGTGGTACATTTGCTACAGTCAAGGAACCAACAGTGACATATCATTGTCACCTAAAGTTCATAGTTTTCATTAGGGTTCACTCTTGGCGTTTTACGTTCTGTGTTTGGACAAATGTATAATGGCGCGTATCCACCATGATAGTTATCACACAGAATAGTTTCACTACCCTAAAAATCCTCTGTGCTTTCTCTACCTATTCATTCCTTCCTCCCAACTAACCCTAGCAACCACTGATCTTTTGACTCTGTCCATAGTTTTGACTTTTTCAGAATGTCATATAGTTGAAATCATACTGTGTGACCTTTTCATACTGGTTTCTTTTACTTAGTATTATGCATTCAGGTTTCCTCCATGTCTTTTCATGGCTTTTGATGGCTCATTTCTTTGAGTGTTGAATCATATTCCATTGTCTGTATATACCATACCTTATTTTTCCATTTACCTGCTGAATGACATCATGGTTGCTTCCAAATTTTGGCAATTATGAATAAAGCTGCTATAAACATCCATGTGCTGGTTTTTGTGTGGACATAAGTTTTCAGCTCTTTTGGGTACATACCAAGGAATGAGTTTGCTGGATAATATGGTAAAAGTATGTGTGCTTTAATAAGAAACTGCCAAACTGTCTTCCAAAGTGGCTGTATCATTTTGCATTACCACCAGCAAGTGAATGAGAGTTCTTGTTGCTCCACATGCTCACCAGCATTTGGTGTTATCAGTGTTCTGGATTTAGTCCGTCCTAATAGTTGTGTAGTAGTATCTCATTGTTTTAATCTGCATTTCCCTGATGGCTTATGATATGGAGCATCTCTTCATATGTTTATTTACCATGTGTATGTCTTTCTTGGTGCAGTGTCTGTTGAGGTCTTTTGCTTATTTTTTAATCAAGTTGTTTGTTTTCTTGTTGAATTTTAAGAATTCCTTGTATAGCCGGGTATGGTGGTACACTCCTATAGTCCCGTTTACTCAGGAGGCTGGAGTAGGAGGATCCCTTGAACCCAGGAGTTCTGGGCAACATAGCCAGACCCCTGTCTCTTTTCATTCTCTTGATAGTATCTGTTGTAGAGCAAAAATTTTTTATTTTAATGAAGTCTATCTTATCAATTCTTTCTTTCAAGGATTATGCCTTTGGTGTTGCATCTAAAAAGTCATTCCATAAATATATACAACTATAATGTACCCATAATAATTAAAAATAAATTTTTAGAACACAAAAAGTCATTGCCAAACCTAAGATCACCTAGATTTTCTCCTGTGTTGTCTTCTGGGAGTATTACAGTCTTGTATTTTATATGTAGGTCTATAATCCATTTCAAGTTAATTTTTTGGAAGAGTATAAAGAGTATATCTACATTTGTTTGTTTTTTTTCATTTTCTTTTTTTTAGACAGGGTCTTGCTCTGTCACCTGGGCTAGACTGCAGTGGCGTCATCATAGCTCACTGGCCTCAAACACCTGGGCTGGAGGGATCCTCCTACTTCAGCCTCCCTAGTAGCTGGGACTACAGGTGTACACCACCAGGCTCGGCTAATTTTTCTATTTTTTGTAGAGATGGAGCCTTGCTCTTGCTCAGGCTGATCTTGAACTCCTGGCCTCAAGTGACCCTCCCACCATGGCCCCCCAGAGTGCTAAGATTATATGCCTGAGCCCTCCCTACCCCCCCATTCATTTTTTTGCATGTGAATGGCCACACAAAAATGCCACCACTATTTGTTAACACCTTAAGGACCACTCACAAGTTTTCTCCTGTTTCGCGTGTCATCTGTTGAGGACCGCTCACGAGTTTTCTCGTTTTTCACTGTAGTTAAGATGATTTAAATAACGTGCAGTTTGCCCAAAAACGTGCCATCCCTGGCGTATGTCTTAGAGATTTCTATGCAGTACGAAAGGTGTTAAAAAAGACTATCTTTTCCCTATTGTATTGCTCTTTCTTTCGTTTTTTTATTTTATTATTTTTTTTAAATTTAAAGATGTACTTTTATTCATGCAGTCATATCAGTACTGTTCAACATTAGGGTTTTATTTTCCCCTATTTAAGTTGAATTAAATTTTTAACATCTAATAGTGTAGTGACAAGTACCAAGCAGTTCTATCAGGTTCCCTTTCACATTTATAAAAATGGTATAAATTATCTGAATACCATTCCAGAAATACTAATTCATACTTATGATATCAGTCTTCTAAAGATTCCAGGATTCCAGGCCTGGCACGGTGGCTCACGCCTATAATCCTAGCACTCTGGGAGGCCGAGGCGGGAGGATTGCTTGAGGTCAGGAGTTCGAGACCAGCCTGAGCAAGAATGAGACCCTGTCTCTACTAAAAATAGAAAAATTATCCCTAAAAATAGAAAAATTAGCCTGGTGTGGTGGTGTGTGCCTGTAATCCCAGCTACTCAGGAGGCTGAGGCAGGAGAATCGCTTCAGCCCAGGAGTTTGAGGTTGCTGTGAGCTAGGCCGATGCCATGGCACTCTAGCCCAGGTGACAGAGTGAGACTCCATCACAAAAAAAAAAAAAAAAAGATTCTAAGATTCACAAGATCTTAATATATGTTTGCTCAGCACTGCCATGCAAACAACTACCTGATGTTTTATCCCCAAGTTACAAAACAAGGCAAAGAGAGGTGGAATAACATTTCCTATACCCTGGGAGAGGTGTAACATAGGAACAGAGTAAGAAAGTTTCTGCTTCCTGGCCACCTGTTTCACATTCCTCTTTCGCCTTCTGTCTTTCTTCCTATGCATGATGAGACTCCTCTTATGAACGACAAGATGAATGCCAACCATGGTGTTTTAGGGGGCTTGGGGTTTTTTGTTTTTGTTTTGTTTTGTTTTTTCTAAGACAAGGTCTCACTATGTTGTCCAGGCTGGAGTGCAGCAGCTATTCACAGGCGCTATTAAAGCCCACTCCAGTCTCGAACTTCTGGCCTCAAGTGATCCTCCTGCCTTCGCCTTTCAAGTAGCTAGGACTACAGGCACATGCTACTGTGCCCAGCTTGTTCTTGTTCTTTTGTCAAAGATTTCTTGACTGTATTTATGTAGGTCTGTTTCTGGACTCTCTGTTATTCATTGATTTATTAATCTCTTCTTTCACCAAAACCACACTGTCTTGATTACTGTAGCTTTATAGTAATTCCTGAAGGTGGATATCAGTTCTTCAGCTTTTCTCCTTCATTACTGAGTTGACTATCTGGGCTTTGCTTTCCTTATATACTTTAGAGTAGGTTTGTCAATATTCACAAAATAACTTGCTGGGATTTTGATTGGGATTGTGTTGAATCTATAGATCAAGTTGGGAAGAACTGACAGCTTGACAGTATTGAATCTTCCTATCATATTAACATGGAATATTTAATTTTTCTTTGATATTTTTCATCAGAGTTTTATGGTTTTTCTCTTACAGATCTTGCACATTTTTTAAGATTTATACTTAATTATTTCACTTTGTAGGGTGCTAGCATAAATGATATTGTTCCTGATCTTAATGGGAAGCTTTTAGTTTCTCACCATTAAGTATACTGTTAGCTATAGATTTTTTTATAGTTATTCTTTATCAAGTTGAGGAAGTTCCCCTCTGTTGCTAGTTTGCTGAGAATTTTTATCATGAATGGATGTTATTTTGTCAAATGCTTTTTCTGCATCTGTTAATATGATCATGCGATTTTTTTTTTAGTTTGTTGATGTGATAGATTACATTAATTGACTTTTGAATGTTGGACCAGCCTTGCATACCTGGGATAAATCCCACTTGATTGTAGATATAATTCTTTTTATTTAAAAAATTTTTTTAGACAGGGTCTCACTCTGTTGCCCAGGCTGGAGAGCAGTGGCACGATTGTAGCTCATGCAGCCTCAAACTCCTGGGTTCAAGAGATCCTGCTGCCTCAGCCTCCCATAGTTGGGAATATGGGTGTGTGCCACTACACCCAGCTAATTTTTAAAATTTTTTGTAGAGATGGTGTCTTGCTTTGTTGCCCAAGCTTGTCTTGAACTCCTGGGCTCAAGTCATCCTCCTGCCTCAGCCTCCTTAAGTGCTGGGATTACAGGTGTGAGCCCCTGTGCCTGGCCTGTAGGTATAATTCTTTTTATACATTGTTAGGTTCTATTTGCTAAAAGAAATACTGATTTGTAATTTTCTTGTGATGTCTTTGTCTCATTTTGGCATTAGGGTAGTACTGCCCTCATAGAATGAATGAGTCAAGAAGTATTCTTTCTGCTTCTATCTTCTGAAAGAAATTGTAGAGAATTGGTATAATTTCTTCCTTATATGTTTTATAGAATTCACCAGTGAGCCCCACCACTGGGCCCAGTGCTATCTGTCTTGGAAGGTTATTAATTGTTGATTCAATTTCTTAATAAATAAAAGCATATTCAGATTGTTTCTTCCTATGTGAATTTTGGCAGATTGTATCTTTCAAGGACTTGGTCATCTCATCTAAGTTATCAAATTTGTAGGCATAGGATTGTTCATAGCATTGCTTTATTTTCCTTTCTCGTGTCCATGGGATCTTTAGAGATGTCCCTTTTTCATTTCTGATATTAGTAATTTGTGTCTTCTCTCTCTCTTTTTTTAAATTAGCCTGACTAAAGGCTTATCAATTTTACTGACCTTTTATTTTAAAGAACCAGTTTTGGTTATATTAATCTTCTCAAATGATTTTGTCTCAATTTCATTTATTTCTGCTCTAATTTTTATTTCTTTTCTGCTCACTTTAGATTTAATTTGGTCTTCTTTTTCTAATTTCATAAGGTGGAAGCTTAGATTATTAATTTTAGATCTTTCCTCTTTTCCCATATATGCAGTCAGTACTTACAGTTTTCCTCTAACCATTGCTTTTGCTGCATCCCACAAAGTCTGGTAAGTTATATTTTCATTTAGTTCAAAATTTTCTTGAGACTTCTGCTTTGATTCATGTTATTTAGAAGTATGTTGTTTAATCTACAAATATTTTGGGGATTTTCCAGCAATCTTTTTGGTATTGATTTCTATTTTAACTCCACTGTGGTCTGAGAATATGCATTATATGATTTCTATTCTTTTAAATTTGTTAGTGTGTTATATATGGCCCAGAATGTTGTCTATCTTGGTGAATGTTTCATATGAACTTAAGAATAATGTATAGTCTGCTGTTGTTGAATAAAGTAGTCTATAGATGTTACTTACATCTAGTTGATTTTCTACCTCCTGAATCTGTCCATTTCTGATAAATAGGTATTGAAGTCTCTAACAGTAATAGTGGATTCATCTACTTCTCCTTGTAGTTCTGTCAGTTTTTGCATCACATATTTTGATGTTCTGTTGTTAGGCAATACACATTAAGGATTATTGTGTGTTCTTGAAGAGTGAAGAGTTGACCTCTTTATCACATGTAATGCCCCCCTTTATTCCTGATAACTTTCCTTGCTCTGAAGTCCACTGTATCTGAAATTAATATAGTTACTCCTGCTTTCTTTTGGTTAGTGTTAGCATGGTATATCAGTCTCCATCCCTTTATTTATGTTTTTGGTAGTGACAAGGCCTCACTATGTTGCTCAGGCTGGAGTGCAGTGGTGTCATCATAGCCCACTGCAGCCTCAAACACCTGGGCTCAAGTGATCCTCCTGCCCCAGCCTCTTGAGCAGCTGGAACTGCAGGCATGTGCTACCACACCCAGCTAGTTTCTCTGTTTTTTGTAGAGATGGGGTCTCACTATGTTGCTCAGGCTGGTCTCAAACTCCTGGCCTCAAGCAATCTGCGGTGGCTCACGCCTGTACCTAGCACTCTGGGAGGCCAAGCTAGGAGGATCGCTTGAGGTCAGGAGCTTGACACCAGCCTGAGCAAGAGCGAGACCCTGTCTCTACTTAAAAAGAAAAAAAAGGAAAAAGAAAAAAAAGAAACACAGGAAAAACAATTGATATTTTAAACTTACTCGGGGAGCCTAATTTAAAGGTACCCTGCCATTAGCACAGTTATAGTGCAAATAACTACCCCTAAATTATTTTTCAACCATTTTTTAAAAACTGGAATAAAAGATGATATCTTTTTGCTCAGTTTAGCTGTCCGTGTTATCATACATAATTAAATGCTACCTATTGACAAATAAGTCAATTCAGGGGCTGCCTATAAGATTAGAATGTGCCCTATTAGAGAATATAGCACGGTATTCAAGCTGGTTTGTGTTGGAACCTTGAGTAGAGGCTGGATTACTGGGATAGGAGCCAGTCGCCTTCTGCTAAATGAATTGAGTCCAGAAGAGTCTTCCAAAAGAGTTGTCTTTGCTTTTTCATCCAGCTCCACATTCCAGGGAAGGATTTTTAGTCATTAGGAAGTATATCTACAGCTTACTTTGATTGACTTCAATATAATTCATAGTGGTTTCAGCAAATACTAAATGCAACCCTTGCCTCTGGAGAGTCCACAATCATTAAACTACCAACGGCTGCTGGATTTAGACAAGTCTGACTTGTCTGGCTGAGGTACCACTTAACAGCTTTCTCTTAATTCAGTGAATTTACAAATGCAAGCTGCTTATCACAGAGCTCCTTACACAGGAAGGTTTTGTTTTGTTTTGTTTTGTTTTTGTTTTTTGTTGAGATAGGGTCTCGCTCTGTCACCTGGGCTAGAGTGCCGTGGTGTCAGCCTAGCTCACAGCAACCTCAAACTCCTGGGCTGAAGCAATTCTCCTGCCTCAGCCTGCTGACTAGCTGGGACTATAAGTATGCACTACCATGCCCGGCTAATTTTTCTATTTTTAGTAGAGACAGGGTCTCCCTCTTGTTCAGGCTGGTCTTAAACTGCTGACTGCACGTGATCCTCCTGCTTTGGCCTCCCAGAGTGCTAGGATTATAGGCGTGAGCCACCATGCCCAGCCCACAGAAAGTATTATGTATAAATTTAAGGACTGATTCTAATTCACCTTGAAGAGACTCTATGTGACTCAGTAAAAAGCTAAGTTTCCAGGTTAAATCACAATAAATGTAACTGGCTTATACGTAGTTAAACTTAAATAATAGATACAGAATTGGATTAAAAAGAAAATAAAACTTAAAAACTATATGTTTTCAAACAAAATTACTGAATGACTAAGAATGAAGGGATGGAAAAAGATATATCAGACAAATACTTAAACTAAAGAAAACTTGGATTATAATTGCAATATCAGACAAAATAGAATTTAGAAGGACATTTCATATTGATGAAAGGAACAATCTACCAAGACAATATAGCAGTCATGAAATTGTGAAACAGTAAGAAAACTAGAGGCTGCCCTGGGCACAGTGGCTCACGCCTGTAATCCTAGCACTCTGGGAGGCTGAGGTGGG
>VBSM01000361.1:3295915-3305937 GCA_008086735.1 Cheirogaleus medius | reverse complement strand
AGTAGAGATGGGGTCTCGCTCTTGCTCAGGCTGGTCTTGAACTCCTGAGCTCAGACAATCCACCTGCCTTGGCCTCTTAGAGTGCTAGGATTACAGGCGTGAGCCACCGTGCCCGGCCTTACCCACTGAATTTGCCCCTCTTCTTGTCACTCTCTATCCATCAAATTGCTCTGTGCATTTCTCTTCAAATACCTATTACTAGCAGAATTAGCATGTTTATGTTTTTGTTGATTTATGCTTTCCTGAAGTCCTGCAGGCTACTGAACTCTCTTCTGGCATATTATATACAGACAGCCAAGAACAAGTCAAACAAGAGTCTTGCTCCCATAGGATTTTGTATTCTCGCCTATTATTGATCACTATATCTCTGGCACCTATATTATTTTCTGGCTCAAATTAAGCATTAAATATATATTTGTTGAATGAATGAATAAATAAAGTAATCAGTGCTTCAAAATATTTTTTATATGGCTTCATGGCCTTGATTATCTCAGTCTGTTAAGCCAGCTTTGCAGCGGGGAGAGAGACCAGAGGAGATGAGAGGAATTCTCCCTCCCTAGAGCATGCCTTGCTGTTAGCAGTCTGTGACACACAGGAAGCACTGGTATAACCTCTACAGACCTGGAGTCTGCCCGAGTTGTGTCTTCTTGTTTTTTACTTCTATTTCACAATCTGCTCAAGAAGATTCAGAATGAGACCAGCAATATGATAGTGTCAATGTGTTAATTTTTCTTTTTCACTTTTCAGGCTGGAGTAAAAGGGACATTGGGAAGACTAGTTGGAATTTTTGAGGTAAGCCTATTAAAATCTTCAGTACAAATGGCATCATACTAATAACCACAGATATTAATGTAGGAAAGATGCCATCTCTGTTTCAGTGAGTTTTCAAAACAAAGCAGCATCAGCAGAGAATAGCATGCTTTCTATTTTAAATCCCATAGTCTCCTCCTCCAAACAACTGGAATTGCTTTACTTATTGCTACCTTTCTTCCTCTCCTCCAAAGGTGGGAAGAAGGGTAGATAAATGTAGAGAAAATAGAGGAAAAATAGAAGATAATTAACCATAGCAAAGCTGGAGAAAACACGGAAATAGGCTGTGGTAGAAGGCAGAAGGAAGTGATGACTCAGGAGGCATAGAGATGAGCAGGGTCGGTAGGAAAAGGGGGCTGTGCGAGACACTCAGCTCGTTTGCCTTGCTGGGGTCACCGGAGCACAGGGCCCCTCTGGTGCCCACAGTGTCTCCTCTCCTGGTGTCCAGTTGGTTACGTTTACATGGTGCCTTTTCCTTGCAAGGTCACGACATTCCTGTGAAGCTGCATTTAGGGAAAGGAGGAGCAAAAACAAATGTAAAGATTTGGTTTTGAAAGTCTGTCCAGAGAACACATCCTCAAATCCAGGTGTGGTCTGTTTTAAATCATGTGCCCATGTTTGTAGGAGATAAAAAGAAAAAGGAATCTTTGTGTCTTAAGCACTCTAGACATATGCATAAGAGTGTTTCATTTAAGTAATCCTAACTCTCTAAGGAGAAACTCTTCCTCTTTCTCTCTTTGTTCTTCAGAACCAGGAGAGGAAGCACAGGACGTATGTCTATGTGCTAATTGTCACGGAAGTGCTGGAAGACTGGGAAGACTCAGTAAACATTGGTAAGTTGTTGTCAGCCTCAGAAGGGCTCCCCAGAACCAGCCCTTGCATTACTCAGAAACAGAAATAGGAGTCTAATAAAGAAATAATAGAAGGACATGTTTAATAATAATTTTGAAAAGCATGTATATTTTGAACTTGAGAAAGTATTTTGAAATGTTCAAATGGAAGCTGAAGGTGGGTGGTGGGTACGTGGTCAACAAACAGAAACATGGCCCATAAAAATAAGAAATATTGTTTCTGCTGGATGCAGTAGCTCACGCCTGTAATCCTAGCACTTTGGGAGGCTGAGGTGGAAGGATCACTTGAGGCCAGGAGTTTAAGACTAGCCTGGGCAACATAGCAAGACAATAAATTTTTTAAAAATGTAGCCAGGCGTGGTGGTGCATGCCTTTAGTCCCTGCTACTCGGGAGGCTAAGGCAGGAGCGTCGCTTGAGCCCAGGAGTTTGAGGCTGCAATGAGCCGTGATGATGCCGTTGTACTCTAGCCCTGAAGGCAGAGCAAAACCTTGTCTCAAAAAGAAAAAAAAAGTTTAAGAAATGTTTCTAAAATCAAATTAGATTCTTTCCAAAAAGGGTTGCACTTCTCTGCTTCCTGAGCAGATCTTGATTGAGGGCCTGCTGCTAGCCATGGGGATGGAAAGTGAGAGCAGGACCTTGGTCTTGTTCCTCATGACACTTTTCCTGTTGTTGGAGAAAACTATGTTGATCTGGTGGTGTGAGCCCCTGCAGAAAATCATTCAGTAGATGCAAAGTAGTGGAGGTGGTTTCCAGTTTTATTTATGTTGCTCTTTATGTACACCCAGCGTTCTCCCAAAGGAGAGGAGCCATTTTCTTTGATCTATTGCATCTTTTGAACCAAAACTGAGGTGGTTTAATGGTTGGCTCATGGTTTAATTGTTTACCTCTGAAGAAAAGTATATACTAGAAAAGTGTATTAATTTCTGCTATAAATTGGCAAACGGATAAGACTCACTTGTCAAAACCCCTTTCTGTGTTGTTAGTGTTTGCCTTGTCGTCATGCCTCCTCATACTCTTAATCTGGGCAGTTCATAGCCCTTTGGCTCTTAATGCCTTTGTGTCCGGTGATAATGTAATACACTTAAGTAAATAAATTCATTGTGGGTGTATTCAAAACAGACTCCTTGACAGCCAGTGGTAGGGCCTGAAGAGGAGATAGAGATGAGTGTGGTGTGGCCCTATCTTCAGAGCACTCTCTGTCAGGCGGGAGTCACACACTTGTGATATTAATTTTTAAGGTACCATTGTCCTGTTAATATCCAAACAAGATTATTACCTTGTACTCTTACTTCTAATGAAATAATCTAAATATGAGCAATAGCCTATGAGCCTTCCATTAGATGTTCTTCCTAGCATTATCTTACTAATGAAAAATTGCATCTGAAATGTACAACACAATGAATGACAAGTGAGTGAAGGTACATTCATCCGATAGAGTGTTATACAGCTGTTAAACACCACACTTACGAAAGCTATATATTGTGAGGAAATGCTTGTGAAATAGTGCTGGTGAATGAAAAAAGCAGGGTATAGTTATATATATACATATATACCCTGATTATTGTGTGTATGTGTATATATATATCGATATAGATATACATTAAAATGGGAAATTGAAATGGAAACCAAAATGAGGTACTGATTTTCACCTAAAGAATTGGCAGTCATAAAGAAAAGATAACATGAGCCATGCACAGGGCCTCACACCTGTAATCCCAGCATCTTGGGAGGCCAAGGTGGGAGAATGGCTTTTGGCCAGGAGTTCGAGACCAGCCTAGGCAACATAGTAAGACCCCATGTGTACAAAAAAATAAAAATAAAAAATTAGCCAGGTGTGGTGGTACATGCCTGTAGTCCTGAGACAGGAAGATCGCCTCAGCCCAAGAATTTGAGACTGCAGTGAGCTATGATCCCACCACTCCAGCTTGGGCGACAGAGGGAGACCCTGTCTCTTAAGAAAAAAAACAGGCCGGGCGTGGTGGCTCACGCCTGTTATCCTAGCACTCTGGGAGGCCGAGGCGGGTGGATCGCTCAAGGTCAGGAGTTCGAAACCAGCCTGAGCGAGACCCCGTCTCTACTAAAAATAGAAAGAAATTAATTGACCAACTAAAAATATATACAGAAAAAATGAGCCGGGCATGGTGGCGCATGCCTGTAGTCCCAGCTACTCGGGAGGCTGAGGCAGTAGGATCGCTTGAGCCCAGGAGATTGAGGTTGCTGTGAGCTAGGCTGACGCCACGGCACTCACTCTAGTCTGGGCCACAGAGTGAGACTCTGTCTCAAAAAAAAAAAAAAAAATGGTAATGCTGGTGGGGTGCGGCAAGACTAACATTCTGACACACATAGGCAACATTGGGGATCAGTATTGGAGTAGCCCTTCTGGAAAGCAGTTTAGCAGTATATAAATCAAGAGCCCTTGAAAGTTCAAATGCTTTATTCTTGTAGTCCTGTGCTAGGGATCTTTCCCTGGGAGGTTAAAAAAAGAAATAAAAAACAAAACAAAAAACAGGGATAAAGATTTTTTTAAATCATAGCATTATTTATAATAATTAAAATTGCAGGCTATTGATATCCAATGATAGGAAAATGGCTAAATGAATGACAGTAAATCCATGCTAGATGTTATGACAAAATGCAGGCATTAATTGTCACATTTTTGATTTATTTTTTATTGAGGTAAAATATGCACATATAGTTTACCATCTATACCATTTTTAAGTGTACAATTCAGTATAATAAATACGTTACATTCTTTTTTTTCTCCTTCATTCTCTCCCTCCTCCCTCTCCTTCTTGGCCTCTGGTAACCAGTCTACTTGAATGTAATACTTTTTTATAACATACAAAATTGCTTAAGAAACAGTGTGAAGTAAACAAGAATCAATAAAAAAGCGACTCATACTATGTGCCAGATACTCTTCAGGTGCTTTACATGTGAATTCTCAGAACAAACTTGTGAGATAAGTCCTACATATCATCTCTACTTTATAGATGCGGAGAACAGGGCACAGGGAGGCTCAGTGACTCGCCCAGGGCTGCACAGCGCAGGGAGCCCGTGATGGGATCGGTGCCCAACACTCTGGCTTCAGAGTTCTGATGCCTCCCTCCCACAGCCTTCTAGGGGGGCCTGTCAGGGTTCAGAGCACCCGAAACCATGGTCTGATTATAGTTGTTTAAATACGATTTCTTTTCCAAGTATGAATGGGGAAAAAAACAATTGCACTAAGGTATTAATAGTGGTCATTTCTGGTTTATAAGATTATGGGGCCCGGCATAGTAGTTTTGGGCCTGTAATCCCAGTTACTTGGGAGGCTGAGGTGGGAGGATTGTTTGAGAGGAGTTCAAGACCAGCCTTGGCAACTTATTGACACCCTATCTCTAAAAAAAAAAATAGAAACATTAGCCTGGTGTGGTGGCACGCACCTGTAGTCCCAGCTACTTGGGAGGATAGATGGGAGGATGGCTTGAGCCCAGGAGTTTGAGGCTGCAGTAAGCTATGATCACACCACTGTACTCCACCCTGGGCAACAAAATGAGACCCTGTCTCTTTAAAAAAAAAAAAAGATCATGGGTACCTAATTGTATTCTTTGTATTTTCCTCTGTTTCTCCAATTTTAAACAATGGTATTTTATTACTTTTATAAGAGAAAAAATAATAAAGGATTTTAAAACCTACACTTGAAAATAGTAAATAATAGACTGAAAAGTTAAGAGTGATTGTATTGAGATTATTTTTTTCTTTTTAAAATATATTATGTAGATAAAGCACTCCTATAAAAATTTTTAAAAAATAAATAACTGATTATAAGCCAGCCATTCTAGTAATTCTGGCAGCTGGTGTTTGTGTTAATTTTTCATGCGGTGGGGATGCTGCTGGGCTTCGGCCCCTGGAGTGCAGCGGGGAAAGCCCAGCCCCGGAGGGCAGGAGGAAACCACTAGTGGTGGCTCTCTCTGGAGAGCAGTTCTACACAGTTACTCTTAGCTCCTCAGCGTTCAGATTTCCCGCCTATTTTCTTCATTTGTATCATATTTGAAGCATATAAAATGTGCTTGCATTACTTTTGTAAGAAAAATATAAGAAAAAAATAAAATACGTATTTAAAAAGTATTGAGGAGCATTGCTTTAATGTTTTCTTCAATGTTTTCTCAAAAGTTCTAGGTTCAGAAACCTCATTGCTTCCCTCTTATACTAATTTATTTTTCTCTCTGCCTCCACAGGAAGGAAGAGGGAGTGGTTCACAATAGAAGATGCCATAAAAGTGTTGCAGAGTCACAAACCCGTGCAGGCATCATATTTTGAAACGTTGAGGCAAGGCTACTCAGCCAACAATGGCACCCCGGTCGTGGCCACCACGTACTCGGTTTCTGCTCATAGCTCCATGTCAGGCATCAGATGACTGAAGACTTCCTGTAAGAGAAATAGAAATTGGAAACAAGACTGAAGTGCAGACCTCCCTCTCACCCTGGCTCTTTCACTTCTCCTCACAGGCCTCTTCTTTCACATAAGGCATGATGGGCAGCAGAGAAAGGGTGTATTGATAATGTTGCTGTTTGGTGTTAAGTGATGGGGGTTTTCTTCTCTTTTTATCGAGGGGGGTGGGGGCTGGGTATGTAATTTGTAAGTACTTTTGTGCATGATCTGTCCCTCCTTTTCACATCCCTACAGTCCTCTGAAGATAGGCAAACAGCCTTCCCCCTGCCCTGGATTCTGAAGTGTTCCTGTTTGTCTCATCCCAGCCCTGGCCAGACATTTTTCTTTTATTTTTAATTTTTTTTTTATTAAAAGATTCCAATGTGAGATGAAACTATTCAAGGATGTGTCCTACAATGTACTGTTTAATTCAGTAGGTTGGTCTTTTTCACTGCAGGATACATTTATCTACACATTATATACTGGACATATAATATGTAAATAAATGACTTTTAGAAAGAGGAATTTAACTCTTTATTTTTTCAAGGTTCTTTTTTTTTTTTTTTTAATTTGGGTGTTTCTGGAATGGAGAGCCTCACAATTAACTTACTTTTTTTGTTTTTAATACTAGTGGCTAGGCAAGTTTTCCTGTCCTCTCTCTAGTCCCCAGTCATTGACTGTAGTTATGTAGGGTTTGAGAAGAGTCCACCTACCTTCATAGCGCTCCTAGGACTCGTGGCCTTCTTTTCTCTAGGCTGTGTTTCCATGCCAAGAAAGAAACAGGAAGAAACCTGTTTTCTTTTTTATTACCAAGCCAGGAGCAAATGGCCTGAGCCCAGATCTGGAGAAACAATGATAGAGATTGAATTCTGCCCTACATGTTGACACTACGGTTTGAACTCGATTCTTGGGATTACTATCTAAAAAACTGGAGTATCGAGCACCGTTTCTATCCTACTGGTTTAGAATCTTTTCCATAAAGCTACTTATTGCCGACCACGGCCTCTCTTCTTGTCCATATATGCCTTACACCGTGTTGAGCTGAATATTGTCCTTGTGCTCTTAAGCATCCAACTGTACTTTGCAAGTGCAGCTACGCAGTCCTGTCCCTACACTGGGTAACCACGATAAGTTCCTGATAAGTACAAAGGGGGGAAATTCAGGTGTTTGCTTGTCTTTGTAATGTTGCAGCCCTTGTGATTGCACCGTGGAGCATGCTCAGAATATTAAACTGGTCTTCTACCAGGATATGAAAGATCCGTCTTCTGAAAAGTGCTATGGGAAGCCATGTAATCATTTACTAGAGTGGCCACATAATGCATTGGCTCACTGCGAACTCTCTTGCTAGTTTTTGATACAGGTTTCATGCTGGCTTTATTTGCCAGTTGTATTGTTTAGTTAGGAAGCAAAAGGGTCTTGAGATCGGGGTAAGATTGGAGAGGGGAACACTGATTGATCCTGGCTTAGGACAGGAGATTGTCACTATACTTTTAGTGGCAACCCTTTTGTCAAAATATAGCCAAGATGTAAAGTTAAAATCGTAGTTCTCCTTATTTAAAAATCCTAATAAATACTGAAACTTTAATAAGTTTTTGCTCTTCCCTCCCACTAAAAGAAATGTGTGTATCTGGTAGCGCTGTATCATTTAGTGTTCAGCATTTGGGGAACATTAGTGGGTAAACTTTAAGTTTTGCTCTCTACTCTTAGTTTGCATCCTCTCCTAGTCTTGAAACATAGAGCCAAAAAGCAGTTGTATTCTTGGGATACCATCATGCCTCTGGGGGAGGAATTATATCCCTAAGTAAGGGTCCCAGTGGATAGAAATAGCACCATGGGACTTGAGTCTGAACACCAACTTGCTGTTACATGTCCTACTTAAAAACGAACACACTGTTTCTTATTGCCTGACTTAGAGCATTCTATGGTTCTGTTCAAATAAAGAGGAAAATAAAACAGATTTAACTAAGCACTAAGTAGAATTCAAAAAACACATTCTTCCAGATAGATTCCACTTTATGGTATGGATTGAAAATGCTTTGTAGGAAAACAGTACTCTTAAAAAAGGAACTACAGTGTTAATAGTAATTTGTGCATTTTGTAATGATCTGAGGATGTTTTGACTGGTCTAGCGTAACAATATACCCCAAATAACCCAAAAAGTGCAGTTTTGATTGTCGTTGGCGTCTTTGGGTCAGGAAAGTGAACTGTGCCAAGAAGTATTTTTCAGTGACATGAATGGATCCTATTAATGCAGTTAACTGGAGAGATTGGCTGATGCTTTCTTAACTGACAAAAAGAGGCTTTGTCCCTACACCAGAATTGTTGAAACCAGTGCTATTTTCTATTGCACTCAGATCCTGGCTGAGCAGGGATTGGTGTTTTTCCCTCCCTGGCAACACAAACATCATGACTGTCTTTACTGATCTGTAGTCACAGTCCTTTTGTGATAGATTACTTAAACCCATGATTGCAATAACCTTTATTTCCCCAAAGAAAGTGAAAAGAAGCAAATCACGAAAACCACCCTATTTGCAGAGTATTTCATTGGTACTGATTTGCCATTAATTCTACCAGTGCTGGCCTCATTCAGGCTTGATGAAAACAGATTTCTGTGTTTAGGGCAGATCTGTAGCCTCTCGCTCACAGTGAGTTTGCATGTCCTAGATTCAGTTTATTACTAGAGCATCCAGCAAAGTCTGATACTCAGCATAGAAGAAGATAGCAATGGATTTTTTTAATTAAAATTTATTTTTAGTTTATAAATTACAGCCATTGGAGAAACACCAGTGAGGTCAAGCAATCTCTTTGGACCAGGACTTAATCCTGTGTGTGTGTGTGTGTGTGTGTGTAGGGGGTTGGGGGGAGAGGGAGAGAAGGGCTACCAGGAGTCAACCATGTTAGATTTTCTGTAGCCTTCCAGAAACAGTGCAGCCCATGAAACAGGAGTCTTGGTTTTTCTTATAACAAACATAACAGGATGGAACAGTTTAATGAATTGACTGTTTTGTTTTTACAAGTATCTACCACCCTATCTCCCCTGCGTGGAGGGGGCTCCCTCACTGCTTGAGACTAGGTTGAGCTAGGTGGGCGGATTGAAGAGCGTGGGAGTATCATCCCCTCTGAGGCCGAGGAAGGCCTAGATGGTGACACTGCTGCAGGATTTCCACTCTCTGTGTTGTGCTGTGTCCCATGGCACAGTAAGGCACTTGAGGCCTTGCTTCTGCAGCCTCTAGAGAGCAGAGTAGGTCACTGCCCTCTGGGACAGTTTTGCAGTAGTTTTGTTCATGTTGCTACATAGTCAGATTTCTTCATGGCAAAGAAATATTTTATTTTGATGTTAGGAGTCAGCCCTGTAAAGTCTCTTAGGCTTGCTTAGAGGAAAAAAGTCAGCCATTGTGGTTTTTAAAAGAAGAAAAAAGTTCCGTGCAGAACTGTTTTTCCCTCTTCTCCTTTCTCTTCTCCACGTATAGTGCTCATTGGAAACCTCTTTAACTAGAGATGAGATAGGTCTTTTGTTAGACCTGGTGCATGTTTCACATATTGTACTTCACATATTTCTCATTTCCATCTAATACTGTGTTAATACTTTTGTTGGAGTTACCATTCTCATCTTTATAAAAAGAAAAAAACACAGCTTAGCCTGAGCCACATTCACATTTTTAGTTCACAAAAAGGATTTAATAGCCACAATGTGATTTTTGCCACAACTGTGTGGTTTTAGTATTTCTGGAGAAATCTCCACAGTGGGATTCATGTTTGCTTTAAGAGAAATGAGAGTTGACTGTAATTGATAATATAGCTTTGTCATGGTCCCATCTACATTTCAGAAGATAATCCACATCTTTACAAAAAATATGAGACATGGAGGACAGTTAGCTCAAGCAGCTGTCAGGAGGGAGATTATTTAATGGTGATGAAATAATGCAAATGGCCATTGTAGCTCTTTTTTT
>VBSM01000361.1:3282053-3295815 GCA_008086735.1 Cheirogaleus medius | reverse complement strand
AGCTTTGCAGTGAGATCTCACCATTCAGGAGAGCTCTGTTTTCCATGTCACTGTAAATGCCACCTAAAGCAGTGAGATTTTAAGAGTAAAATTTTTAAAGTAAAAAAAATTATAAACTGGAGAGCATTGACTGCAATTCCATAAAAGACACTATTGTCTATGCATCAGGTTGACTTGAGGTCACCACAGGTCCTGGGAGCCCGGAGATTTCAGGTGCATTCTCCTTTGGAGGCCAGCAGCCTTTCACTCCTGCCTCTAAAAGGGCAGCTTCATATTTTGACCATGTTTTGCGTTAGCTGCAGAAATTCTTGTCTTTAGCTGATGACCTCTCAGGGATTGTGAGAAGCCTAATTGGAGGGAGCATCTGAGAAAATGTTACCTCTCACCTTCAGATTCAATAGTTTTGCTCCTAGTCCCCTTCAAAATTAATAAAAAGAGAGAATACCATTTTATGTTGATTTAGGCACACTCCTTGAGCTGAGCCTACCAGTCATATGACTTTGGCTGTCTCTGCAACATGAAGCTTTTGGAGTAAAAGAGTCATGTCTCTCCCTTGGAACTTTGTTTACAGTGATAATTTGGTGAGCCTGAGCTTGTCTCAGAAAATGAGACTGTCCACGTAGGGGAGCTTAAAGGCAGGGCTTGTTAATTCAGAGTTCAGCAGCCACGAGGGACTATTCTGGAGAAGGACTGTTATGTAGAAGGTAGAGAGTCATTACTTCTGTTTTTCCAGTAGTCAGTTGTTTAGTTACTCTAGGATTTCTTTGATTTATGTTCCCAGTTCTTAACCCCAAAACTTACTTGACTTCTTACTAGGAAACCACAGAAAAGCCACTTAAAAGCCTAGATGCAGGCTTCCAGCAGCATTGTCACTTTGCCAGGTCCATCATCACTGTGGTGTGCTGCTCATCCTCCTACTCACCCCTGCCAGGCCACATGGGATTCTGTTCATCAATCAGAGGACAGAAATTCTGGTCTGGAATAATTATCTACTAAATTGCACGTTGTCAATGGGTGTACCTTTCAGAGAACATCTCAGTAGTACAGTAAAATATCTCGGGCTTGAGGTTCCAGCCTGGCATTTAGATTGAAATCTTAAGTATTTGTAACTCCTTGGGGAAAAAAAAGTAAGATGCTTCAATTCCAATGCCGGGCCTTAAGACACCCCTCTCTGTAAGGTAGGGTGAAGTGGTTCATCTTTGGGAAATCATTTTGTCAGTAGGATTGTCTGTAAATCCCTACAGGGAGTAATCCTCATTTGAGCATGTCTTCCTGAGCACTTTTGTGCTGAATTGAAAATGTCAACCTAAAGCAGCAATAGATCTGCATAGCCTCTTTCTCCTCTTTATTGTCCCACCAGAAAAAAAAAAAAAAGGTTTTCAAATCAAACCTTGGTTTTTAACCTCCCTTTATTGTGGAAAAAGTTGTCACAATAAATGATCCAAAGGTCATGGAGTTTTGGTTACTCAGTTCCAGCAGTATAACAGATATGACTTCTGCCAGGGAAAGTAGAGGCTGCTACGGAGACACCTTGGAACAGAATCAATGGATAAATCTGCTCCGCACAGAACATGCCAGGGAGCAGATCTGGAGCTAGGTCTGGGAGAGCTTCCAAAGCACCGAAGTAAAGGGAGGACTTAGAGGGCCTTTGCTCAGTGTTCAAGAGGCTTGTGTCTTCCTAAGAATATGAACGAGTTCAGAAGGGAACAGCCACCTAAGCTACAGCTTGCAGACAGAAACCTGCCCTTTCACCTCTTCCCTCATTGCAGCTTTTTTGCTCAGAATTTTTCAAGAGGACCCTCCCTTCAAGAATCTAATTTGCTACCAGAGTTTTGTTAACGTCTGAGAACCTTACCCTTTCACGCCTATCTATGCCAGACATAGATGTGTTGCTGAGGGTGCAGGTGCACCAGGGAGACCAGGGCCCAGTGATGTCGTGTTGCATTAGTAATTGGTCAGCTCTAGTGTATAAGAAATAAGTATGTGGTACAGTTTTGTAAATGTCAGGTCTGGCCTATTTTGTGATCTGAAAACTTTTAAACTGGTTGGTAATCAAAGAAAAGGGTGGTTAGAATAAGTAAAATTTCAGTCAGTGCATCTGTCTTAAAGATAGCTACTGGTTTCTCATGTGCTTAATTAAGGAAGTCAAGAGCATTTGGGATGTTGAACTATTGTAAAGTGAAAGTGAAGCAAGCATCTCTCACCGTCTCAAGTGCTACAGAGAGAGGAAGCGGAAGCCCAGGAGCAGCATCTTCGTACTTGCTTTTGCCAGCGCAGCCTTCATTTCAAGAACTTTGTCTTTTATCCCATCCAGTGACCTTGATAGGGGATGGGCTCTGAGGAGCCAGCAAGGCATCAGCTCCGTTTGCTCAGCTGTGGTATGTGATCCCCAAACAGCTAAAGTTTTTTAAGGGGTTTCCTCACTATGATCACCTCCACTCTGCTCATCTGCCATCAGCATCAGAAAGGTTAACATTCCAGTTTTAGAAGAGATGAACTAGACGTGCTTTCTCCCCTGTTGCAGGGGTACCATCTAAATGCAGTCGCCTCTTGGCCAAGTTCAACAAGTGTTTCCAGGGAACCCCTTGGACTGAGGCAAAGTAGCTAAGATGTATTAAATTTAACTTTCTCCAAAGGACAGAAGTCTTTCTTGTCCCTTCCCCGAGTGCTCATACATTTTAGCTAAGGCCTAAATGGCCAAGTTCAGTAATGTCTCCAGAAACTGAGACAGAGCCAGGGGCTCATGTACCCAGGGACCAGTCCCGGAAGTCACACAGTGGCTCAGATTAGACGGCTGTGATCCCTCCAGAACCCTGCTGCTGTACATTTCCATCACGACCACCTAGGAGAGCAAACAGTGTAGCCTGACCATCACCTAGTTCCTTGGGCTACAGAGTGAGGGCATATGTATCACCTATTTTTGTTGTTGTTTATTTATTTGTTTGTTTTGAGGCAGGGTCTCACTCTGTTGCCTGGGCTAGAGTGCAGTGGCGTCATCAAAGCTCACTGCAGCCTCCATCTCCTGGGCTCAAGCATGTATCCCCAGTTTAGACAGTGTGTTTTAGAATTGCAGAAAAGGTAGAAAATGGATCAACCAACAGGCTGAGTCATTTCTGAAGAGAGCGGCAGAAATAACCCCAAATGAGCTCAACAGAACTGAGGGTGGTGCTTGTAGGGAAGAAGGCGTTGGGTGTGGCTCTTACACCTCTTGGCACCTGGTGTAGGGTTATAAAACGGGGGCTTGGAGTAATATTGCCCTTACCCCCAATCCAAATGCGTTCCAGGATTTAGGAACTACCCAACCCATGGGTGCATGATCTTGTTTTCCATTTTCTTGTTGTTGTTTGTTTGGTTCCAAAACAACCCTGCTTGGTACTGCATGGAAAATCAAGCTTTTCTAATTGCCCACTCAGGGCCACCTGCCCAGGCTGGCCTCTTCCTCAGTGTCCCACAGCGCTCCTAAGGAAGACTTTTGTGGTGCCCTCCAGAGCTGAGGGCAGGAGAATTTGTTGCTGAGAAGGCAGAAGGAAACTGAGTTTTCCTGTTTCCCTTTCTCAAGGCGAGTGCTGTCAGGCTTCTTTCACTCCTGCCCGGGGGTGCAGCCAGCCACACAGGCAGGTTGTGGAGGAGGGCTAAGAAGAGAGGAGCGCTGGTCCAGCCCCAGGTTTGGCCCGAGACAGGTACGCCGCAGACACCGTCCCACCGTCCCCCTTTAATAGCAGACCAGCCGTAGGTAGCCCTTCCCCTTCTTCACTAACGTGCCCCCTTACGTGGTGCCAGCAGCAGAGGACAGACAGACCCAGCCCCTGTAGTCTAGAGAGAGCTTTGGTGCTGCCCTAAAATTCCACCACCCCCTTATCCCACTCCTTTGTGTAAAAACAAATGCTTAAGCCTGTGAGCATGCCATTCCTTTGTGTGTGTTAATCGGTTTCCTTCCATTTGAGCCGTGTGGGAGGGAAGGGCATTGGAATTGTAGGTTGTAATCTTACGCCAACCAATAAAAACCAGTATTTCACACACATCCCTGTTAGTGTCTGGTCTCTTCTTTCTAGAGGTTTCCCTGGAGTCCTCCGTATCGGTCTTTTGGTTTTGCCCCATTCCTGTGCTGGATTCTTGGGAATTGCCGTAGAGGTCAAGGGTGGCCCTGTGGATGACTTGCTATTCAGGGAGTTCCAGTGAGGAAGGCAGTGGAGAAGCCAGAGGCGATCAGAACCAGTGTTTTGTTTCCTCTTGCCAGCCCTTCTGCAGGGTGCCCAGGGGGTACCCAAAAGAGCCGGAAGGGAAAGGAGGTGAGCCCAGGATGATGGGGAAGCATAGCACGAAGCTGCTTTCCTGTGTGGGGGAGGGGTCAGGAAGGGCTGGAGCCATTTTTTGATGTGTAGAGTAGGACTTGCAGGCAAAGGACAGACACGTGTCAGCAGTGGGAGAGCTGCATTAAGTGAGCTGTATCGTCCGACCCCAAGGTGGAAGGAAGAGCATTTTGAGCCATAATGAAAAATAAAGTGTGAGGGGGTCAAAGTATGGAAAACCACAAGAGCCAGGCTGAGGAGTTTGATGTTATGGATATGTCACATTCTTGACTCAAGGCAGTCATGAGGTACCAGCCATGACTGAGGAGCTTGGAGAGGAACACTCGAGAAGCTGTTGTGATCTGTGTGTGAGGCTTTTCAGACTCAAAAGAGTGGACCTGGGAATGCAGGGGAGAGAGAAGCGAGAATGAACAGCGAATCATGATCAGATAAACTTGTCCATCCACCAAGACAGGCTGCCTTCCCTAGGATGCGACTCCGGTGACATCACTACTGGCCAGGTTTCGTAAGCTGAGAAACCTGATGTGGTCAGTGGGAGAGGGTCACTTCCAGGACAAAACTCACATGAACCTAACTCCCAAGACACTAATGTATGTGCCCAAATGACAGTTGGCTCATTCGTATGATGGTTAAGGTCAAACCTTATCTGGTTAGTGTACTGGCTGCCTGCGTGCATAGCCAGAAATAGGCAGAAGGTTGGTCACTGAAAAATAACGGCCCGTTGACTTCATTCCACCACAGGACAAATTCCCTATCAGTTGGTCAGGATACCCCTAAAATTCTGATTCTACAGGCTTCCTTGATCCATCCCATAATGATCACCCTTCCTTCTATCAAAGAATTCTTTCTTTTGCTAGATTTAGTGAGCATGATGAGGCCATGAGCTTATAGATGCTGATACACATGATACACTCAGAAGGCCACCAACTGGTCCCTCTAATTGGGATCTGGGTGTCCTGCAAACTCCCCACTGTCCCATGTCACATCATTATTGACCATTATGCAGGTGGTCCATCATAACATTTACTATGTATTGATTATTCTTCATTTCATTTACAGAGGATGAATGCCAAGGTTGGGATTATCTTTCTGCAACTTGGTCTTCCAACAGTTTACATGAGAGAGAAATCTAGAGACCCCTCAAAACTTTGGGCATAGATGACCAGAGGAAGTCAGACCAAAGGACACCAGTGCAGCTCATAACATTGCAGGGACCAGCACTGAACTTCTCTACCCTTTGTTGACATGCCCAGTGGTAGCTCTGGCCACCAAGACAGCAGAATTGAGTCAGCAGAGTTCCTGCTCAGTCAGGCTGGCTCCCGTCTCCACAGACCTGATAACTGTGCCCAAGAATGCCTGGTGTTATGAGCCTTGTTTCCTTTCTGCTTTCAGATAGATTTGAGCTGTGAAGGGTTTATTTTATCTTCTTGGTCTTGTGACATCTAGCTAACATCTCAGCATCTGAGGACACAACCATGAGGCTCCATGTCCTGTGTTCTGAATACCAGCAATGTGCTAAACCCAGGACACACAGTCCTCATGGAGGCACCTGCTTGGGTGACAGATGGCATGAAATAGGAGAGGTGACAGTCTGGGGAGAGTAAGCCTTGGCGGTGGAATAGGAGGGGGCAGTGGCAGAGAGAGATACAGTGGGAGGACTATGGAAGGATGGGATGCAAGTAGAGAGTTCAGAAAAGGGAGGAAGGACGGTCACTCATCACAAGGCTTCCTAGCGTAACAGAGGTGTGAGTGTTGGAATCAGACCAGAGTGCAGGTCACAGTCCAGCTGTTGACAGACTCTGTGTTCTTGGACAAATTACCATCCTGTTCGGTGGGGGAGAAGTCTACTTTGCAGGATTGTTTTAAGTGTTAAATAAGTGAGGAGTGTTTGTGACACCAAAGTTAGGGTGTGATCATTAAATGATGGCACCTGTTCGGGAAATGCCAAGGGCTGTGCTGAGTTTACTAAAGAAGACACATTCACTATAGACACAAGTAATCACAATGCAAAGTGATAAATGCGATAAAAGAAGCCCATGGGAGTGCCTAACCCAAGGGAGGCGTCATCTGAGAGGGCTCGAAAGAGATGAGGGGTCCCCGGCTGCAGGGACAGCATGTGTGAGGACAGGGCACTGTGCTCGGGGAACTGGGTTTGCTGAGTCCGGAACATGATAGTGACAGTGGGCAGGGAGGAGGCAGAAGCAGGAGGTGCCGTGGGAAAGGTAAGCTGGGGTCAGGTGGCTTGGGCTTGGCAGGCTGCATTTGAACTTTATTCCGTGTGACTGGTGAAGCCAACAAAGTTTTTAAAACAGATCAGTGACTGCATCAAGTTGGGAATTTTGGGGCGATGATACTATCTCCCAAGAGTTTCTTGTGTTCCAGGCCTTGATGCTGGGTGCTGTGTTCACTGCTTTCCACTTAGTCTCTGCGGAGCGGAGGTCGTGGTAAAGGAAATGCAGGCTTAGGGAAGCCGACTGCTTCTTGAAGGTACGGACCTAGACAAACGTAATTCTCAAAGGCATAGGGCAATAGCCAGAGGAGCTGTGCCCCGCAGTGGGGAAAGGATGGTTCTTCAGTAAATAGTGTTGGTACAATCAACTAGCCAAGTGGAAAAAAATAAAATTAGATTCCTACTTCACACCATTCATGAAAATAAATTCACAAATGTGAAAAATGAGTCATAAACTTGTAGAATAAAATATAGAAGTAACACATCCAAGGTAATGGAAGGACTGCAGTCAAACGAAGGGGACTGACAGGAGAACGTGCCCCTCACCCACTTGGCAGTTCTCTCTCGGTCACTCTACACTGCAGGATGGACCGGGGCAAGCAGAGACCGAAGGTGGAGCGAGGAACGAGGGCCAGGATTGCATCTGGTCCCCGAACACCCCACAGGAAGGGCTGTGGAGAGGCCGAGGAACTTCCCGGGGTTACCACCGTCACTCGGTCAGCAAGTCGGTCTCTGGGGATGCGCCGAGACCCCGGCAGGTCTGTTGCGAGAGACACTGTCAGGGCCTCGACAACTTTATTGAGGGTGTGTGGTGGTCGCCGCACTTAGGTCGGTGTGAAGAGGCTGCGAATAAGACACTAGCAGTGAATGCTTGCGTGGCAGAGCTGGGAGGGTTTTAGGGACCATCTAGTCCGGGCCTCTGTTTTGCAGATCTGGAAACAGACACAAGAGAAGGGACTTTTCATCAGTATTCTGGCTTGGAACTCTGAGTGGAGAGTACCGATCACTGGCTGCGCTGTAAGTAGCTAGCTGCTCTGTCTCTGTTGACATGAAAATCTTTTTAAAAATGGTTATCCCAGGCCAGGCACGGTGGCTCACGCCTGTAATCCTGGCACTCTGGGAGGCCGAGGCGGGCAGATTGCTTGAGCTGAGGAGTTCGAGACCAGCCTGAGCAAGAGCGAGACCCTGTCTCTACTAAAAATAGAAAAAATTAGCTGAGCAACTAAAAATAGAAACAAAAAATTAGCTGTGCGTGGTGGCGTGCGACTGTAGTCCCAGCTACTCGGGAGGCTGAGGCAGGAGGATTGCTTGAGCCCAGGAGTTGGAGGTTGCTGTGAGCTAGGCTGACGCCACAGCGCTCTAGCCTGAGCAACAGAGTCTCACTCTGTCTCAAGAAAAATAAAATGGTTATCCCTTTGGCCACCAAACTATCCAGCCAGTGCCAGGTCCAGACCCCAAGTCCATCACTTGACCAGTCACCATTAATGACTCCATTTTCTTTGTGCAATGTCCTTCCACTGCAG
Source organism: Cheirogaleus medius (assembly GCA_008086735.1). Taxonomy (NCBI): domain Eukaryota; kingdom Metazoa; phylum Chordata; class Mammalia; order Primates; family Cheirogaleidae; genus Cheirogaleus; species Cheirogaleus medius. Next base: position 3,287,752 of record VBSM01000361.1, on the reverse strand, counting down.
TCTCCCTCAGAATGCCAACCCTGAATCCATCCATCCATTCCTGTCCCTTCCTATTTAAGAATTGAGGCTGCTCAGAGAAAAGCGTAGGGGTGTGGTGGATTCATGCCTCCCTCCACCTAGCCTCCAGTGCTTACTGCTAGTGGCCAGTGACTGCCACATTGGCCCAAAGGCTACTTGTCTGTTTTCATCTGACTTCACTGACCCCCCTCACCTCCAGTGTGTCCCTGGCAGCACTTCTGGTTGTCTTCCTACACATAGCCATAGCTTTCAGGGTAAAGTGCCACCTCCTTAGATTAGTACCCAACATGTTTAAGTTGGACCCCGCCTACCTCACCAGACAAATGTCTCGCCACTGCCTCATCCTTCTTTTCCCCCCAGCCTCATGGGAGTTTTTGCAGTTTTGCAAATGTATCGTACGCCATTGCGCTATTTTACAATTCATGTGTCCTGTGCCCTCCTTTGCGAAAGACCTCTGAGATCCTTCCCCCTAAGCTAGACTGTGTGTCCCCTCAGACCTACCCCCATTCTGAAGCTGGCTTCTGAAGGCAGGGAGAGTCTCTCTCCACTGTTGGCATCCAGCTGAGTGGCGCAGAGCAGGTACCCAGGAAATGAAATGTGGATTGGAGCAAGCAAAGGGCCAAATGGCATTTTGGAGGTGTCCACCACACAAGGTACCCCATGTGCCCCTTGTCACCCTGTCCTCTCAACACTTCCCCACAAACACCCCCTCACTTCCCCAGGTCTGGCGGCGAATGCAAGATGCCCTCAGGAACCGGGGAGATGTTTGGAGCAGGCGGGGAGGTGGGGAGGTGGGGAGAGCCACAGCACGCAGGTTCTTTCCTTCGGGGTAAGGGTGATATTCAACCAGTGTGGCACCCACTGGCCAGTCACAACAATCATGTGATGTCCTCTGAGGCCCCGTCCCCAAGTTTCTCTTCCTGCCTTGAGTCTGGGGACAAGAGGGAAGGGGAGAGGTGCTTTTTCAGAGGGAGGAAACCCAGAGTTCCTGCTACTCCCCTTAACTCTCAGTTCAGGATCCTGTGAACTTTCCCAGACCTGGGACAGGAGCTAACAGGAGGCTGGTCACTTCCTGCCAGGCTTGTGCCTGGGGCGGGCACAGGAAGCCAACATTGGGTTGAGACTGAAATGAGGAGGGCAGTGATGGGGATCTGCAGATCGCAGGTAGAGCTGAGGGAAATTTGTTTTGCTCGGAGCAAATTCTATCTGAGGAAGTTGCGTGAACCGATTTACAAAACATCAGTTGAGACAATTCTTTGAACACCTACTACCTGCACGGGGCCAGGGCCTTCACCTTCACCTCTGCCCCGAGAGGCTGCTACTTCCATCCCCACCTTGTCGCTGAAGCCTGGAGGAGACCAGGGGACGTGGGGGAAATAGGGTGGGTGTGGGGCAGGTTTGGAAGGAAAGCCAGGACAAAAGACACACACCTTGCAAATCTCAGGTGCTGTCGGGCTGGTCAGTGAGGGCTTCCCTCCGAAGCATCTTCAGGACCCACTTATCCCGCCTCACGCATGCCTTGGGGACATGCAGGCCCACCGTGGGCAGCTCATCCCCCGGGCCTTGGCCCTGCCCAGCTCCACCGACCCGTACCCCAGAATGGGGTGGGCGCCTGAGGCTGACCTGGCCCCTGCTCCAGCCTCCCCCAGGGGCTGATGGGCTCCCAGCTGGCAGAGGTGATGGGAGAACGGCCGGAGCGAAGGCTCGGATGCAGGAAAACGCTGGGGCTGCCCGGGACACCAAGTAATTTCACACAAAAAGCGAGCCAATGTAGGAAAAGTCCTGGAAGGAAGCAGCTTCTGGGGTTGGGACACTGTGCACCAGCCTGGGCAGCGTGGTGGCGGCAGCGAGATTCCACTGCCGTCTCGGTTCCTCTTCCTCGGTGTGTCTCCCGTTTCCCAGTCCCTAAGGCTTAGTCTACGGACTCACCGGTCACTAATTCCATTAATTTGTTTCTAAAATAAATATGTACTGATCACCACTGAGTGCTCCATTCTTTTTCTTAAGGCATTCTTTATTTATCACATTTTTAAAAAGCTTTATTGAGATATAATTAACAGACAATAAGCTGAACATATTTAAAATGCACAATTTGAGGTCTTGACCTGTGTTCGCCTATGACACTATCACTATGACCAAGATAATAGGCATATCCATCACCCCCCAAATTTCTTTGTGTCCCTTTGTGATCTCTCTCTCCTGACCCTCACCCCCAACCCCAAGCAGATACTAATCTGCTTTCTGTCTAGAGTTTTCTATAAATGGAATCACACATCAAGTTTTGTGTATGTTGCAAGGTATAGATCCAAGTTGATTATTTTTTTTGCATGTAGATTTCCAATTGTTCCGACACTACTTGCTGAAAAAGCTATCCTCCTATTCCAAGTTTGCCAAGTGTTTTTATCATGAGTGTTGAGTTTTTGTCAAATGGTTTTTTTGCCTCCATTGAAATGATCACATGGGCAGTCTTGTTCCCACCGTCATGTGGCCTAGGCTCATCCTTGCCAGGCTGGCCCAATGTGCCCGGACCATTCACTACCCTTTGAAGCCTCAGTCACTCAGAGTCCCTAATTCCAAAATGTAACTAATGACATCTACCTCATAAATAAGACTATTAGTAGACTGAAAGAACATACATGGGATATGTTAGTGTCCTGTTGTCCACATTGGTATGACATTGATTTTCTTATGTTGAACCACCCTCACATTTGTGGGATAAATCCCCTTTGGTCATGGCGTATAATCCTTTTCAATGTGCTATTGTATTGGATTTGCTGTACCAGTTTGCTGTAATAGTATTTTTTGAGCAGTTTTGTATCTATATTCATAAGGAATATTCGTCTGTAGTTTCTTTGTGCAATCTTGTTCTCTGGCTTTGGGATCAGGAGAATGCTGGCCTCATAAAATGTGTTGGGAAGTAAGCCCTCGTCTTCTATTTTTTGGAAAAATTTGAGTAGGATTGGCATTAATTCTTTAAATGTTTGGTAGAATTGACTGGTGAAGACATTCTGGTCCTAGACTTTTCTTTGTTGGGAGGTTTTGATTACTCATTCAATCTTTTAACTGAATATAGGTCTGTTGAGATTTTCTATTTCTTTTTGAATCAGTTTTATAATTGGTGTGTTTCTACGAATTTGTCCATTTCATCTAGATTATCTCATTTGTTGGCATGCAATTCTTCATAGTGTTCTCCTATAACCATTCTAATTTCCATAAAGTCAACAGTAATATCCCCAGTAGTAATGTTTCTGCTTTTATTTCTGATTTTAGTTACTTGCATCTTCTCTTTCTTTCTTAGTCAGCCTAACTAAAGTTTTGTTAACTTTTTTGATCTTTCAAAGAACCAACTTTTGCTTTCATTGATTCTATTTTTTTAAACTCTCTATATCGTTTGTGCTCTAATCTTTATTGTTTCCTCCCTCCTTCTGGCTTTGGGTTTAGTTTGCTCTTCTTTTTCTAGTTCCTTGAGGTGTAAAGTTAGGTTATTGATTTGAGATCTTTAGACAATTACAGCTATAAATTTTCCTCTGAGTACCACTTTTACTACATCCCTATAAGTTTTAGTATGTTTTCAATGGTTTAAAGTATTTTATAATTTTCTTAGTTGTTTCCTCTTTGACCCACTGGTTAAGAGTGTGTGTTGTTCACTTTCTACATATTTGCAAATTTTCAGGCATTTTTTGTTTTAGCTTTTGCTTTGTTTTAAAGACAGGGTCTCACTCTGTTGCCCGGCTGGGGCACAGTGGCAGTCATGGCTCACTGTAATCTCAAACTCCTGGGCTCAAGTGATCCTCCCACCTCAGCCTCCCAAAGTTCTGGGCATAAGGCACCATGCCTGGCCAATTTTCCAGTTTTCTTTGTGCTGTTGATTTCTAGCTTCATTGTATTGTGGCCAGAGAAGATACTTTATGTGAGTTCAGTCATTTTAAATTCATTAAGAATTCTTTTATGGGCTAATATCTGTTAATAAGGGATACTGGCCTGTAGTTTTCTTTTGTGTCTTTGTCTAGCTTTGGTATCAGGGAAACGATGAATTAGAATAAGTTAGGAAGTACTCCCTCCTCTCATTTTTTTGGAATAGTTTGAGAAAGATTGGAATTAATTTTCCTTTAGATGTTTAGTAAAAAAATTCACCAGTGAAGTCATCTAGTCCTGGGCTTTTCTTTGTTGGGAGGTTTTTTAATTTATTAAGATTTGGGCCAGGTGAGGTGGCTCATGCCTGTATTCCTAGCACTCTGGGAGGCCGAGGCAGGAGAATCACTTGAGCTTAGGAGTTAGAGACCAGTCTGAGCAAGAGCGAGACCTTGTCTCTACCAAAAATAGAAAAAATTAGCTGGGCATGGTAGTGTGCGCCTGTAATCTCAGCTACCAGGAGGCTGAGGCAAGAGGATCACTTGAGCCTGGGAGTTTGAGGTTGCAGTGAGCTATGATGATGTCACTGCACTTTTCCTGAGGGCAAAAGAAACTCTGTCTCAAAAAAAAAAAAAAAAAAAGATTTTGCTTGTGGCCTATTGTCTATCCTAGAGAATGTTTCATGTGCACTTCAGAAGAAGGAATGCTATGGTTGGGTGGAGTATTCTGTATATGTCTGTTAGGTCCTGTAGGTTTATAGTGTTTTTCAAGTCCTCTATTTCCATGTTGATCTTCTACCTAGGATATTCCATTCATTATCAAAAGGAAGGTATTAAAGTTGCCAACTATTATTGTAGAACTTTCTATTTCTAGACAAATACTGCATGTTCTCACTTATGTGTGGAATCTAAAACAATCAAACTCATAGAAGCAGAGAGTATACTGGTGGTCACCAGAGGCCAAAGGGTAAGGAGAATGGGAAGATGTTGGTGACAGAGTCCAAAGTTACACTTAGACAGGAGGAATAAATATTTAAGGAGGTAGATATGTTAATTAGCTTGATTAAATCATTCTACATGATATACACATATCATAATATCACTTAATAACCCATAATTACATATGATTATAATTTATCAAAAAAATAAAATTTCTTTAAAAATAAAAAGTAATTAAATAAACTTGGCAGGCTGAGGCGGGAGGATCACTTGAGGTCAGGAGTTTGAGACCAGCCTGGGCAACATAGCAAAACCCTTTCTCTACAAAATAAAATGTTTTTAATTTAGCCAGACATGGTGGCATGCCTCTAGTCCTACCTACTAGAGAGTCTGAGACGGATCACTTGTGCCTAGGAGTTTGAGGCTACAGTGAGCTACGATCACACCACTGCACTCTAGCCTGGGTGACAGAGCCAGACCCTGCCTCTAAAAAAAAAAAGTAAATAAATAAAATAATGCTGCTACAAACATTTTTGTATACATTTCTGGAGGGCACATATTTTCATTTTCTTTTTATGGGTGTGTAATTGATGTATCATTACTAGATTCATATTTAAAAGTATAAGAAAATTTTAACGGTTTTCCAAAGTGGTTGTACCATGTCACACCACCATTAGTGACACATGAGAATTTAAGTTATTACCCATATTCTAAAAATTAAATCTCTTTAATTCTATCTAAAAAAAAAAAAAAAGTAAACTATTTCTTCAATTCTGTCAGTATTTGCTTCATATATTCTAGGACTCTTGTTTGATGTGTATATGTTTATAATTGCTGAATCTTCTTGGTGAATTGATTCTTTTAATGTCCTTTGTTTTGTGTGGCAATTTT
>VBSM01000361.1:3202299-3220608 GCA_008086735.1 Cheirogaleus medius | reverse complement strand
CTTTAGTCTTTTTCCACATAAGCTTTTGCCTACCTGCCAACACCTACACACCTCTGGGGACAAAATTATTCCCCGCTGAGGTCTTAGTCACTTCATAGGCTACCCCTCCCAGGGGTATTTGTGTTCAGAAGGAAGAGGGCTATGCTTGCATAACCCAAAGGAATACTCTCCTAATGGATTTTCAGGAGTGAGACGTCGGGGTGGGGGTGCAGTCTGTCACTAAGAACGGCCTGAGCAGGCAGAGGGGAGGTGGGGGCATGCCAGGAGCTGTGCTGCTTTCTTGGCCTCAGTGGCCTTGCGTAGGCCGCTCATCCCTCCCTCCGTCATCCCTCCTCCCTCCTCCCTCTGCGTCTGGGCGGCTTCATTCTGTTGGAGGCGAGACGTCTCTGGGAGGGAGCGCCTGGCACAGCGCGGGCAGTCCCAGGCAGGTGAGAGCGGGCCAGTGAGCAGTGTGCTAGCCAGAGGGGTCAGGGGCCCGCCGGGCCTGGAAGGCTTCTGCAGCCCCATCCCCTTCTGAGGGGGCCGCAGTCCAGCCTCCAGGATGCTTGGCCACACCCGTGGCTGCCCCCAGCCCCCGCTGCAGGGGGCCAGCTGGCAGGAAAAGATGGGAGCAGGATCCACAGGCTCCTGAGCATTGTAATTACAGCGGATAGACACGTCCTCTCCCCTAGACAAGTGTGGAGCCAGCAGCCCCTAATTATATACCACCCACCCCGAGACATCTGCCCACCCCTGCTGTCCTCCTCTGCTCGGCCTAGGACGCAACTTTCCAGCGGGCTCTGCTGGCAGCCCGGGCAGCTGGGCCTGCCGGCTGCCGGCTGGGAGGTTATCTCACTTCTGCGGAGGAGCAGCGCCTTTGCGCCTGGAGAAGGTGTGCAGGGCGCTGGCGTCTGGGCTCCGGCTGGCGGCTCCTAGGGCTGGGACGAGCTGCTGATGGTCGAGGCCCGCCTGAGGGGGAGGGCGAGGGGGTCGCCCTGGCTGGCAGCGGGCCGGGACCAGCGGACACCACCTTTCTATCCCTTCCACCCAGCCTGATGTCTCCTGGGCAGGGTGAGGGCCCGTTCTCTTGAGTGTCACCTCTGCCCTAGTTAGCAGGGGCCAGCCAAAATTACGTTGGAGGTTTCACTGCTTTTGGCGCTGGTAGAGTGCGGGCTGCTTTTCTCTGGTCCTGCAGGCTGTTTCTCCTCTGTTCGCTGTCTCTGCTGCCTCCCAGCCCGACCTGAGGCTGGTAGCTCCTCCCTCCCCACCAGCTCCTTCTCCCTGCCCGCCGAGTCCCAGCTCTGGGGGCTTCGCCTCAGTTCCCTGCTACTGCCCCCACCCAGCTTGGCTTGCCAGGGCCTGCTCCGGAAGGGGAGCGTACAAATGGAGCCTGCTTAGGGGAGGGGAAGCCCGCCAGCAGCTGGCCCACCCTGCGCTGCCGCCCTCCCAGCCCACAGGCCCGAGGAGACCGTTCCTGTCTGGCTGTGCTTCCCTTGGCTCTTTGGGAAAACGAGCACCACAAGGATAGCAAAAATCACCCCTTAAATTAAAGCTGATGGCTCCCGTCGAAATGTTTTATGATTAACCTCACCATTTAGCAATCTCGTGGCAGCAGTGAGGCATAAATATATGTGTACACATGTATATTAAATAAATTGGGGAACGCAGTGCATAATGACATTATCTGGACCCCATTCAATTAAGGTAGATATAATCTGCGGTAATTGGGAAATACCAGACCGTAATGACAGCCCATGCCATTCTGGGGCCCAGCCACGCTGACGAGCAGGCCGTGGTGTCTCGTTAAGCCTCCCGGTTTTCCTCGGGCAGGCACTGGCCACCCATCAGCTGCGATGGGCTGTGATGATGGCACATCCTAGGAGAGCTCAGCAGGCTGCCCTCCCAGGGCCAGGCCACCCGCATGGGGACCAGGAGGTCTGGGTTCTGCCCAGCCCCCCAGGCTCAGCCCTCCCAGCCACCCCTCTGCTCCATAGGGTGACAGAAACTAGCCCCTGGACCTGTTTTCTGGTTGGGGCCATGACTTCTAGTAAAACCTCTGTCATTGTTACAGGGTTATTTTTAGTTTTAAATATAGAAGTAGAGATTGGGGACTTGACCTGGATTCTTAAGCTGGCAGGTGATCGCTCCTCAGATGTCACTCAGTGCCCCTCCTCGGTGCCTGGGCTCAGTGTGGCCTAGGGAAAATAGTCTGTCCCACAGCCATGGTTATGTTCACGGTGCGCAAGACGCAGGGCATGGAGGAGGATTGCATTCAGCCAGTTGCCCCAGCTTTCCAAGGCAGTGCTGGGCTTGGGGAGCCCTCACCTCTCCAGGAAGAGGGAGGGGAGAAGCAAGGTTGGCTGTGGAGCCACAGTGGGAACAGCAGCTACCAGAGACTCACCCGCTTGGGTCTCGTGCTGGAAACGAGAGATGGTGGCGGCATGCAGGCCGTGGCAGCCTGCCGCTCGGAGGAGACCTGGGCAAGCATGGGCTTGGTGGCTGGCCCTGGCTCTGGGAGAGAAGGAAGGTCAGGACGGGGCGCTTTCTGGGCTGAACTGGTGGGACTGAGGGCTGACGAGCCGTGCCGGCCTTGCTGTGCTCCATGACGGAGCATGTCGATGGGCCTTGCTGATGTGAGCCACCGAGGCCCTCACAGTGCCTGCCCTTCTGGGTCTCAGGTTCCTCTTGTCACACATCCCTGCCTGTTGCTGTGTTCAAACCCTCTGGCGGCCCCTCATTTCTCCATCCACACCATGGCCCTTAAGGTCCTACTTGATCTCATGCTTGGCATCCTCTCTGGCCTTGTCTCCTCATCAATCCTGTCCCCTACCCACTGGCCTCTAGTTGGCCTCCTTGCTGTTCCTTGAACTCTGAGTGCTAAGCCCATGCCCACCTCAGGGCCTTTGCACTTGCTATTCTCTCCACCCGGGATGCTCTTCTCCCAGATGACCACATGGCTCATGCCTTTACTGCTTTTACTCTGATCGGATGCCACCTCCTCAGAGAAGCCTTCCCTGATTAACCTTTTCTAAAAAGGCCCCTTGGGGTCATTCCCTACCACCTCACCTACCTTATTTCCTTTCATAGCCCCTGGTTTCCTGAAGGAAACACATCTATGTGTTGATTATTTATCGTCTCTTCTGTGCCCACTCCCCGTAGACTGCTGGCTGCACAGGGCAGGTGTCCGTTTCACTCCCAGCAGCTTCCCCAGTGCTCAGAGCAGGGCCTGGCACACAGCAGGTGCCCACACATTTTGCGTGCCACGTTGAAGGACTGAATGGCGTGGAAGGAGGGATCGTATTCTATGCTTGACCACACGACACAGCTGTAAGAATTCAGGCAAGGTCTGAGCCCCACTCTGTGGACTGAGAATGCTCTTCAGACCCCTGTCCTGGGCTCTGCCTCAGTGGGGCTGCCGTGCTGGCTCTGGGCAGGGCCCTGGCTTTGGTTGTTTATTGAGCCTGTCCTGTGTTCTGAACCCTGGACTAGGCACGGGGGTATCGAGATGAAGGGGGTGCTGTCTGTGCAGGCCTTTAATGTGTTCCCAGGCTTGTCAGCATTAAATAGCAACATGAGAGATGCTCTGTGTCATTAACTGCAGAGGAAGGAGGTAATGGGAGTTGGAATAATCAGGGTGGGCTTCTTGGAGGAGGAAGGATCTCTGTTGCTTTTTAGGGGTGAGCTTCAATGAGAGGAGGCTGGAGGGAATCACAGGTTGGGGGAAGGCACAGAAAATCGACTGAAAGTTTTCCCCTCTTTGGTGTCCATTGGCATTAAGCTAGGGGATTGCTTCCTCCGCCCCTCCCATCCTCCCTCCCTCCTTTCTTCCACACACACTTCTCCAGAGCACCCACCATGGCTCAGCACACAGCCGCTCACCTCTGAGCGCCCTGTTTTGTTTCACGGAACAGGGAGGGCATGGCTTGTGAATCGGGGCCTGGGGATTCTGAGCTGGAGGCTTGCTGGCCCAGGCAAAGCAGAGGGCTGGGGTGGGGCCAGACCCCACTGTCCGAGCCCTGCTGGGTGGTGCCTGGGAGCAGGGCTGCTCTTTCGGCAGAATAAGCCCGGCCAGCTTGGGGTCGGGGAAGGTTCCAAGAGGCTGCCTCATAGCCCAGTCAATCCTTGCTTCACCGGCCTGAAACCATGCCCCAAATTCCACCATCGGAATCATTCCTGCGAGTTAAAGGACTGTCTACGGAGGGGCCCTGTAAATACGGAAACAGGTTACTTGAACGAGAGGCCAGGAGTCATTCAGCTCACCTCCAGTCATGGACTCACTCCACAAAGCCCGCTGGGGGTGCCAGGCGCGGCGCCAGGCTGCTGCAGCGCCAGGGTGCACAGGGCGCGGGGTAGCTGTGGTCACCTGGGAGACGGCTGTGCTGGGAGGAGCTGATGGCCCCCCTTCCCATGGACGGGAGTGGTGCCCGTGGGGATCAGACTGGGCCTTCCTGCTCGTGCTGCTGGGAGGGGTGGCTTTCAACCACCTGCCTCCTGGGTCCGGGCCCTGTCCACCTGGGAGGAGTCTGTCCCACAAACCACACCTGTGCAGAGGGGCCATGGAGTGAAGGGAGGGGAGAGACCGCCAGTTCTCCTGCCTTTCCTCTTTGGGGGCGTGGCACCGCCTTCCAGGGAGGTGGGTGGTGAGGCATCTCAACAGCTCAGGAGAGTCACCCTTCCCTGGCATGTCTGAGCACCCGGGCGTGGCCCCAGGGGGCAAAAGTGGATAGAGATGAAAAGGTGTCGGCGGGAACGTGGCGAGGCTGTGAGCTGAGAGGAGGGGGCTCTCGCCTGGCTCCCCTCGCTGCACCACAAGGGTCTAGTTGCGAAGGGCGGGGCCTGAGAGCCCCCAGGCCTCTCTCCCGTGTGAACTGACCCCTGACCCCAGAAGGGCCCAGGCAGGAGCTGGTGCCCTGGCTACGGCCCCGCCCCCGGGAACCGAGCCCAAGGCTGGTGCCCCAATCCATTTGCCTTTTATTCTTGTGCTTGGGTTTTGTTCTATTTTCTTAGTTTGGGGAGAATAAATAGAAGCTCAGTGAAAAATAATGGGGGTTTAGTAAGTCACAGTCGTTCCCTTCTGATCTGGTTGCTGTTTGTGGTTTGTGGTTCGTGGTTCTTTCTGGCTTGGGCCCCGATTGCAGAGGGAAGGGCTGGAGTCAGGAACGTGTGACAGTCCTGCTTGTTCAGACTTTGGAGGGTCACGGGGGGACGGGTTCTGGGGGTCCCTCAGGCCCTCCTCGATCAGAGAAGCCTCATCTTGACTGTGTGTGGGGTAAATGTGGCCTGCAGTGGTACCCCAGCTCCCCTCACATCCCTGTTAACTGGAGAGAATGTTCTGGAAAGTGCTGTTGCCTGTGAGCTATTGCTGGGTGGAGATGACCCCCTCCCCTCTACCACTCATCCCTGCTCCTCTGGGTTGTCATCCCTCTGTGGCTGCCTCTGTCCTTCCCTGGAGGCAAGGAGTCCAGCAGGGCCCCCCCCCAGAGAGAAGCCAGGTGGGGAGGGTGAAGGGGAGGCAGCGGGAGAGGCCGGCCCGGGGCTGGGCTGGGCACGGGCTTGGACCTGCAGCCTTCCTGGTGATTCCCCGGGGAGGGATGCTCCTAACTGTCCCAAGTTTGAGCTTTCCTGGCTGTTTTGGAATTGGGGGGTTTCTGAGCACTGGGAAAAGGACTTCAAAGAAGACCCCGTCCACATCCCCAGCTCCCTTGCTCTGCAGATGGAGGCAGGCCCTGTGGGGGAGGCAGCCTCGGCCTGGCTCCCACCCCACCCACCCCCGGCCTCTGCTCTGGGTGGCTCCTTTCACTCTCGGGGTATTTTTACCTTTCCCTTGTTCCTGTGCCATGATCAAAGGAAGGAGAGGAGGCTAAAAGAGACAGTGGTTTTCCCATCTCTTTGAGAAGCTCAGAAAAGGCAGGCTTGGTAGGACTGAGGGTGGAGAGGGACTGGTGGTCAGGGGCTGGGACCAGTCTGGGGGAGGGAGGCTGAGGGGAAGTGGGCTGCCGGGGGCTGGGCCCTCGATCCTAATCTGTGGGGTTTGCCATTCTCCTCTCAGAGGCCTGCTTCCCCGGCCCCTGTCCTTCCCTGTGTGTGTGTGCGTGTGTGTGTGCGCGCGTGTGTGTGCAGACGTGCTCAGGCCTCAAGGAGAAGCCACGTTGAGAGCTCACGAAGGCTCTGGAAGGCTGCGCAGGGCCCGACTGTCAAAAGCTGCTGTGCATTGATCTCGCAGCCTGAGTCCGCCCTGCTGCAGCCTCAGTACACAGCCTGGCACGGTGCCAAAGCTCCCTGCGTTTGAAATTCATGGAGGCCAGTCACAAACTCACAGGACGTTAGAACTGGCAGGGCCGAGAGAGCGCCTCGCCCGGCGGTGGGCAGCCTGCGCAAGCCCTCTGCCCGGCTCCGTCACGTCAGCGCTGGTGCCTCGGCCTCCTCATCTGTGCCGCGGGGACACAGATGCTGCGGGGCTCCTGGGGATGTGAGGGCTGCGGGAGGAAATGTGAGCAAAGCACTCGGGACAGTGGCTGGCACACAGCGGTGGTGTCACTGCTGTTGCTGAGCACTGTCAGCGTCTGGACAGGACAGGCGGCGTGCAGCCCCGCCCACGCAGGGCGTCAGCGGCGGACCCCTGCCTGCGCATAGCCTCCTAGGTGACTCTCCCCCATCTTGCAACAGTTGAACGTGTGCGCCCAGGGGCCTGTTTCCAGTGTGACCCCAGACTGGGTTCTACTCCAGCCCACCTATTTTACAGATTTTACCGAGGAATAGAGGGGACAGGCCTCACCTCCACCAAGGCAGCAGCGGGACTGTGAGGTTTGTCCGAGACAGACTGCTCCAGTTTCTCTTTTCTGAATTTCCTGGTCCTGGTATCAGCAATGCACCGCCCATGTCCCGCCACTCCTCACAGCCATCGGGGACAGGGATCCATCAGCTCACAGGGAGGTGTGAGAGCCACCCACCTCCCTAGAGGCACAGCCCCTCCCTTGCATTTTAACAGCTCTGAAGTGTCCCCAAAGCGCTGGCCCCAGCCCCAGGTCGCTGGATTATGGCTTCAGGGCAGAGGGTGGCCTTAGGAAACCTGTGGGCTTCCTTGGGGCTCCCTCAGGGTGCTTGGTGCTGGCTTAGTCCTGGAGTGCCTTGACTTGCTGTGTGGCTTTGGGAGAGTTATGTGATGCCTCTGGGCTACCGAGTCACCCGCAGAATGGAGAATGGTGGCCATATTCTCGGTTTCTGAGGAGCTCATGTGCAGAGAGCATTTTGATGAAGGGGCGAGATGTGGAGTGAGGGTCAGAAGGCCAGAGAAGGCCAGGAGCTGAGACTAGACTCGGGGGCACGGCACCCTCCCTGTCCCTCTCCTTGCCCAGAGCTGGAGCGGTCAGGGCCTCTGTGGCGGGAATGACAGTGCTGGAGGGGTGGCCCCCAGACCAGCCTTGGCCTTGGTGGAATCACCACATCTCTGGGAAATCTCCTAACGCCAGCACAAGCTCCTTTTCCAACTGCCTGGGGAAACCGAGGCACAGAGTGGACAAGTGGCTTGCTGGCCTTCGTAACAAACCTCAGGGGAAGGGGGCCTTGGGGCCTGCCACCCAGCCAGGACCTAACTCAGCTTCCAGCCCTTCTCCCTGCGGCCCCCTAAGTGGTGGTGAGGGAGGTCGCTGACTTCTAGCAGGGAGGCTGGGGTGAGGGAAGGAACCCCAGGGGAAATTATCCCGAATTAGCAGTGAGAATGAGGAAGAGCTGGTGTTCTCGTCTCTACCCTTGCAGATAAATATTTAATCACAACAACAATAATAATGATGATGATCTTAATAATGTGCAGTAGCTCGGCCGTAACCCGAGCCCCACTCTCAGAGGGAGGAAGTGGATGGGGGAGGGAAAAAGAAATAGAGAAATTGGGAGACAAAGACAGTGGGGTGGGGGGCAGGGAGGCCGGGGGAGGCTTGCTGCTCACGCAGGGGACAGGGCTTTGCCCTCTCGGCCAGGCGGCTGTGCAGCTGGGGTGGGAGTGTGGAAGTGGAGGGTCCACCTGGTGCCCGATGCAGGACGGCTGGAGCCCAGCGCCCGGCTCCCCCAGCCTGCAGAGGAGCAGCTCCCGCCCTGCCGCGCAGGTGCCCAGGGTGGCTCTTCTCCATGGGACTCGTTTGCCCCTGAGTCTCTGAGTCCCTGAAGAGCCCAGTGTCTTTGGTTTGCGAGCCAGCCGGTAGCTGGGAAGCCTGCTCTGTCCAGCCTTCTGCAGAGCACTCCCTGTGTGACACAGGCGAAATGCTGTCCCTCTCTGGGCCTCGGTTTGCTCGTCTCTGCAATGGGATTGGGCCGCAGGACTGGTTGCTTTCTACGCCGTCTGTGGGTGCGTTGAGGAAGGCCCCTCTTCCTACCGGTGGTGCTCGCTGACGCCTGGGCTGACGGCAGTGGGCACAGGCCTTAGGGAGCTTCAGGAAAGACCCAATTTCTGCCTTACGCTCTCCCGTTTAAACCAGAGTCGAGCAACAGCCAGGAGGAAACCAAGTTCGGGAGATTTATGGAGTCTTTGGCGATAGCCTCCAGCATCTCCCTCTGTGCTCCCAATGAGAGATCGGAATAGCTAATGTCTTCCTTGGGCTTCTTTTTGATACTGTCTCTCTCCCCCCTTCTAAGGTTGGTAGGAGGAGAGGATCGGAGCCGTTTTCTCCTTGATGCCAAGATACGCCAAGCTAGGAGCACTCTTCCCTCTCCACAGTCACCCACCGAGGACAGGCCTGCAGGAGGGGACGAGGATCGGAGCTTTCCTGCAGCCCCGGCCACCGCCTGCTGCCGTGGGCCTGCGCTGTGCAGGCCACTGTCGAGGAGGCGGGAGCGCAGAGCATGGTCCCCGCCGCCGGCCGCCCTCGGCCACCCCGCTGCTGAAGCCGCCCTGCCCATGCGCACCCAGGCCGTGGGGCCAGGGGCCTGCCAGGGCTAGGAGTGGGGCCTGCCATCCATGGGTCTCTAGGGATTTCCGAGATGCCTGAGAAGACAGGCGTGGGCTGGTGGTGGGCGCAGCTGCCCCTCTGCCTGCTCCTCAGCCTCTGCAGCCCCTGGGTGCCCTCCTCTCTGGGGAAGCCCAAGGGCCACCCCCACATGAATTCCATCCGCATAGACGGGGACATCACGCTGGGAGGCCTGTTCCCGGTGCATGGCCGCGGCTCCGAGGGCAAGGCCTGCGGGGAACTTAAGAAGGAAAAGGGCATCCACCGGCTGGAGGCCATGCTCTTTGCTCTGGACCGCATCAACAACGACCCGGACCTGCTGCCCAACATCACGCTGGGCGCCCGCATTCTGGACACCTGCTCCAGGGACACCCATGCCCTCGAGCAGTCGCTGACCTTTGTGCAGGCGCTCATCGAGAAGGACGGCACGGAGGTCCGCTGTGGCAGTGGCGGCCCACCCATCATCACCAAACCTGAGCGCGTGGTGGGTGTCATCGGTGCTTCAGGGAGCTCGGTCTCCATCATGGTGGCTAACATCCTCCGCCTCTTCAAGGTCAGTGCCTGGCCCGTTGGCCCCCAACGTGCTCTTCCCCCACCTGCCCCAGCCCTCCACACCCCAGGTGCAGCTCTTTCCCCTTTCTTCCTGACTCCAGGGCGGGTTCTCTCCTTCGAGCAGTCCCCTGGTTTCGGCGTGTTCCTTTTGGTCCTGGCGTGGGCACAGCAGGGCGAAGGCGCAGGGAGGGACCCCCCTCGCTGGTGCTGACTGTGGAGCTGAGACAGCACCTGCCTCCCGGAGCTGTGGAGCCGCTCCCCTCCCTCCGGGAATTCTGAGCCGGGAGGGAAGAGGAAGGGCTGGAGAATGACAGAGGGAGGAGGAGATGGCACACAGACATAAAAAGAGGGACAAGTGGACAGACAGAAAGACAGACAGCCAGATAAAGAGAATGCACATCTGAGCATTGGAGATTGCCCAGGAGAAAAAGCAAGACTCGTGTTGACATTGTTTTCAAATAATTGCAATTCCTAAGAAATATATGTTTTTCTTCTGGTTAGTTGAGGAAGCCCGTCGTGGCCCTCCCGCCCCACCCAAGGTTGTGGTTAGAGAAAGTGTCCTCATTTTTTAGATGGGGGTGGGGCACTGAGCCTGCAGGGAATGCAGGTGAGGGCAGGAAAACCGAGGCGCGGAGGGAGTGGCAGCCCTCGTCTCTTGTCCCTCGCGTCCTGGGCCCTGCACCAAGCTCCCCTCTGTTTCCTTCCTCTGCCCTTCTCCCTCGCACACCTTTCTCCTTTTCCTTCTGGAATCCCTCCCTGCCCCCTCCTTGCCGCCTCCCTTCCTCTCTTCCTGGGGCAAGAGCTGCTGATTTGCAATTCAATTGGAGCCAAGTGCTTCGCTAAGCTGCTAAAACAACCGGGTAGAGAGAAAAACATTACAAGCATTTTACCAATAATTATGTGCCCGCTTCTCTCTTGGAGCCTGCCTTGTTTGCTCTGTGTGCGCGTGTTTGTGCATGTTTGTGTGTCCTTGTGCGAGCGCGCGCGTGCGTGTGTGTGTGCGTGTGTGCTTGTGTGTAGAGAATGGGGAGAGGGAAGAGGAAGGAGCTGAGAGGAAGCCACTGGGTCCCTCTCTCACCCTGGTATCAGATTCTCAGCCTCTGGGGCTGGCCCTATCTCAGTCTCCAGCGTCAGGGAGTGGACTGACGAGGCTGTTTTGCACGGTGCAGGGTGAGGAGAGCTCAGGCCTCCCCCTCCCTGGCACCTGTGTGGAAGCGTTAGCCCATCTCCCATGATGCATCAGGCCCTGGGGCATCTCTGGGGCGAGGAGAAGGGGGGCTGAACGGAGAGGAAGGTCCCAGTGCTGGGCGTGGGGCGAGGAAGCTGGTGGGGGCGGGAAAGGGAGGAGGCTAGAGTTATGCTGTCAGTGTCTGGTGGAGCAGGACTGAGACTGAGAGCGTGTGTGCCCCACCTGTGCACACAGCCATCCCAGCGTCCCTGGTGTGCCTCGAACGTGGGCCTTCCCCGCAGTGTTGGTTTTACTTGATGATCTGGATGAAAACACAATTTTAATTTTAAAACAAATGGATGCATTACAAAGAATGCAAAATTTGTGCATAGTTTTAAGATGAAGCAGGAGACTTGAAGAACATTTTGCCTTTGCAGTAGACAATTTGAACATTCCCGGGGCTGTGTTGCTCCTGGTCATATTTCAGGGTTCCTTGGCAGGATGGTTTGGGAATGGGTAGCCAGGCCTCCCACCCTACCCAATTTTGCAGCGGAGTGGAGACCAGAGGGGAGGACAGGACTTGGGCTGGGCCGCCGCAGGCCAGGGCCTGGTGAAGGCTTGGGCCGGCTGAGTCATCACTTCAGCCTGCCCGGCCCAGGCCTGGGAGCTGAGGCAGCCTGGGCCATCCAGCAGGAGGGGACAAGGCCTGGACTCCTCATCAGCCTGTAAGAGTGGGACACAGACCCACAGCCTCTGGGAAGGCCACACTGCAGGTGAGGCTGCTGCATTTTCTGTATCTGAGCTCTTTATTAAACACCTTTTGTGACTCTGGGTCTTTTAGAAAGATGGTAAAATAGCCTGGTCCCATCCTTGGAGCTGTGACATCAGCAGGGGTCCCTACCCCATCTTCCAGAGAGGGGAGTGCCCACTTTACAGAGAGCTTCGAGGTGCCCACCACTTGGCACATGGCAGAAGCTCACAGAATAGCCACTCAGCAGTACGGTCCTAACGTGTGTTCTCGGGAACACAGATAGTTTGAGCTGAGGCACCCAGCTCCCTAGACAGGGGAGTGGGCTGCGATTTCTGTGCTAGCCTCTCCCTGGATGGGGAAGGGCCAGGTGGTATGAGGGCCTCGTGCCGAGGCGCCTTACCATGGGCTCCTTATCCTCTGTCTGTGTGGTCAGATATGAACACGGCGAGCATCAGTTTGGTCTCAGGTCACGGGGCGGAGTGGGCGGGGGTCGGGTCAGGAGCCCCCCAGCCTGCAAGACAGCGAGGCAGGACTGGAAGGTGGAGGCCTGCGGAGTGGAGAAGGAAGGGGGACGGAGGGAGGAGCCAGCGGCTGTGGTCTGCATTCCCTGGGTCCCTTTTAACGGGGTTAATGTTCCAGGCTGGCGACAAGAGGCTTTCTCAATAATTAAACTGATAGCAATGAGAGGCCAGGCGAGAAACTTAAAAGCTGTTTACAGAAGCAAAAAGATTGAGCTTTGGGGAAGGAGAGGGTGGAGGGCCTGGGGGAGGGGCACTGTGCTGGCAGGTGTCTATTTCAAAGGACACCATGGCAGCCGGCCTGCTCCTGACGACACAAGATCAGTGCCGCCTGCTGGGCGCTTGGCACCAGAGGCTGTGATTGCTGCTGTCCTTCCTCCAAGGGGTGGCTTTCTAGTGCCCAGCTCAGAGAGGAGCTTTGGCTTTGGGGGTGCCTGGATGACTTCCTTCCTGGAGAATGGTAATGGGGTGCAGTCAGGGCCAGGCTGCAAGCAAAACTCCCCAGCGTCAGAGCTGGAAGGGGCCGACTCCCTGCCCTGCAGACGTGCAGAATGAGCCTAGGTTAAGTGACAGGGTAGGGCTGGAAGCCAGGTCCCTGCTTCCAGGCCTGGCTGCTTCCAGAGTGCCTGCTCAGATCGACTGAATTGGAAGTGGGACTTGAACCCAGGTCTACTTTGGGGACAGAAGTCCTGACTCTGGGAATTCATAGGTCTGACACTTAGGCCTCTGAGTTCCCTGCTCCCACCCTCTTCCTTCATCCACATCTTGTCCCCTTCTCCCAGGACAGGAAGTATTGATGGCTATGGAGAGTACCTTTCAAAGGGGATCCTAAGCCCAGATGTTGTAGCCTGCACGATGGTATGTTGGGGAGACAGCCCAGGTTCTGCAGCCAGTCAAGCCTGGGCTTTGAATCCCTGCTTCACCACAGTTAGCTCACCCCTGCCCACCATATCAGTCATTTACACCATAGTATGAATGAGCCAATACCATCTTTTCCTGAGAACAACTATTGCTGGGGGGAGAAGGAACAGACTGAAGGCCCCCAAAAGGAAGTGGTTTCCAAATTCTGGAGCTGTAAGAGCTCAGAGGGATCCAGAGATCATTTCTCTGAGTCCCTGATTCATTTTGCAGTAGAGAAAGTGGAGGCTCAAAAGAGAGGCCTCACGGTGTGGTGGTGAAGAATCTGGACTCTGGAACCAGACAGCCTGGGGCCTGACCACCTTGTCAAACTGTTTAATCTTCTCTGCCTCACTTTCTGCATTTATAAAATGGAGATGATAATGGTGCCAGCACCGTAGGCCAACGTGGGAATTAAGAGTTAAGGTCGGCCGGGCGTGGTGGCTCATGCCTGTAATCCTAGCACTCTGGGAGGCCGAGGCAGGCAGATTGTTTGAACTTAGGAGTTCGAGACCAGCCTGAGCAAGAGTGAAACCCCGTCTCTACTAAAAAAATAGAAAGAAATTAGCTGGACAACTAAAAATATATAGAAAAAACTAGCCGGGCATGGTGGTGTGTGCCTGTAGTCCCAGCTACTCGGGAGGCTGAGGCAGGATTGTTTGAGCCCAGGAGTTTGAGGTTTCTGTGAGCGAGGCTGACGCCATGGCACTCTACTCACTCAGGGCAACAGAGTGAGACTCTGTCTCAAAAAAAAAAAAAGAGTTAAGGTCCAGGGAGGCCTAGCGTGGGGCCTGGCACACAGTCAGCCCGCAGGAAATGTCACCGCACAGCTTGGAGCTGGGCCTTAAGTCAGCACAGGAGACTCTGCCCATGCGGAAGAGGTTGGATCAGGCAGGCAGTGACAGACGGTGACCTTCACGGCTGATCCTGGAGAGTTCCCCGCCATCTGCTGGGCCTCTGTGTCTTTCTGCCACAGCCCTGCGCTCGTGTTGGGACCGAGCAGCCAACGGAGCTTCCAGATAAGGAGTTTCTTGCTGTCGCACACTGGGCACGGGAGGGGAGTGGAGGGGGGGCGTGCTCTGTGTGCCACTCCCAGCCCGGCCGTGTGAGTTCTCTCGTCCCCCGTGGGCTGTGAGTGCCGTAAAGGCTCGTGGCTGCTTCTAAAGCAGGGTCCCGGGGTCTAGCGCTGGGGAAGCTTCGCGGCTTAGATCTCACAAGATGCTCTGTCCGGCATGTGGCTATTTTGCCTTCACAGTGTTTCCGTTGTGTGACCAGGGGGAACTCTAGGGAGAGCCACCCACCCTCCCCCATGTGGAAGACGGCCCTGTCCTTCCAGCGCCAAAGCCTTGGAGGCGCCGTTGGCCACCATCCTGCTGCCCCTTAGCAAGCCCTGCACGCTCCGCTTTCGGAACTCGTCCTGACCTGACCAGCCTTCCCTGCTCTACCCCTCGCCTCTCCCCTGGCCCTTGCGGAAGCCCCTCTCCTCTCCCTGCTCCCAGTCAGCCTCTCCACGGGCAGACCTTCACTCGGCAGCTGGCACGGTCCTTCCAAAATCTGAATGGAGTCTACTCGCCCCCACCCCTCAAACCTTTTGTTGGATTCCTGCTGCTCCTAGATCAAAATGTGGGCTCTGTGCCTGAGAGGACTGGTGCCCCCTGATGCTCCCCCACATCCCTGGTCTCTCCGGGTGCACCCCACACTGTTCTGTGTTCCTCGAGACACCATGCTGCTTTCCAGCCTCGGGGCCTTTGCACCTGCTGTCCTCTCTGGAATCTTCTCCTCCCACTCTTGGGATCTGGGTCTTTCCCATTCAACCTGAAGCTGGGTAAACAGCCTCTCCTCTCTGTTCAGAGAAGCCCCTCCCCTGGTGATTCTCTCTCGTGTCCCTGTTCTGTTCCTTGGTGACACTCGTCACCATTGCAGTCACGCGCGTTTGTTTGTTTTCCCATTTGCTGCTGGCTTCTCCTCTAGATCAGGGTTAGCAAATTACAGCCCAGGAGCCAAATTTGATCTGTTGCCTGTTTTTGTACAGTTTGGGAGCTAAGAAAGGTTTTTATGTTTTAAATGGTTGAGTAAAAACATCAAAAGAAAAATAATGTCACAACACGGGAAAAGCATATGAAATTCAAATTTCAGTGTCCTCAAAAAAAGGTTTATGGGAACAAAGCCACGCCCATTCCTTACGTTGTGTCCAGGGCTGTTGTCGTGCTAAACCCCAGAGTCAAGGGGCTGAGACAGGGACACAGAGCTGGCCCCTGCTGGACTCTCAGCTCCACCCACAGGGCTCCCAGCCACGGCAGGCCCACGGGGGCCCTTGGGGAGTCCTGACGGAAGGGACTCACGGAGGGTTGGGCTTGGCAGCAGCCGCTGCAACCCCCGGCGGCAGCAACGGCTGTGTGAGCTCCGGCTGTGGGTTGGCGTAGCTGGGCCACCCCGCCGCAGGCCAAGCCAGTGCCCACTGGGACAACTGGATGTTTCCTCCCCAAAACGCCTTTTCCAGGTCCTTGCTGACTCATGGATTCCTTTCACCTAAAGCTTTGTTCCCTGTTAAAGGGTATCACCAGTGCCATTTTAGGCTGTTAGTAGAGATTTGTCCCAACAGGGCATGCTCCGTAAATGTTGGGGGTGACCGAGGATCCCTCCCTAAGAGGTGGCTGAGGTGGAATAATTACAACATTTACATAATACTTACCCATGCCAGGCTCTGTCCCAATCCTCATAGCAACCCCCAGGGGCGGTGTGCAATTCTTATCCCTGCTTTACAGAACTGAGAACCGAGGCCCAGAGAAGCTAAGCAACTTGCCCAAGGTCAGAGAGCTAGAAGGTGGTGGAGCCTGGATATGATCCCAGGATGTCTGGCCCCGAATCTACCCTTTTCATCACTCTTCTGTCTCTTGACCACTGGATAGGTGTGGGTTTGAGACCTGGCCTAATGCTTACTCAATACATGGCTTCTCCAAGCCTCAGTTTGTGCATCTGTAAAATGGGCATGATGGTATGCACCTGGCAGAAGTGATAATGTGTGCAAAGCCCTTAGTAGGTGCTCAGGGATGCTGATATTGCAGAACAGGCTCTGACAGACCCTGGAGTGCTTGTGGGGGCTAGGCTGCTGCACGGTAGGGAAGAAGAGAAAGAGGTGTCAGTAGCGGGTCTGGCTGAGGGTGCCTACTGGGGGCTGTTCTTCCGAGGGAAGGACCACAGTCCTCTCCTGTTGCGGTGTCTGTCTTTCCCCTCAGCCCCAGGGATCCCCCTGTGCTGAAAGGCTGGGCAGGAGAATGTCAAAGCCAGAGCCAGGCTGAGCCTGAGTGGAGAGGGGAGGGTGGTGGAGGGGAGAGCGGGGCCCCTCAAGGGAGCCCAGAGCCCCAGCTCTCCACAGCCAATCCCCTGTGCCTTGGGCCACGGGGGCAGGAGGTGCTTTGCTCCAGGGGCTCTCAAGCCTGGCAGCACCCCGCAGTCCCACGGTGTGTACGGGAGCGTTGGATTTCTGGATCCCTAGAAGGCTGATGAGGCCGTGGGCCGAGGCCTGTTTTTGGACACCTGCCGGGAGGCTCACTTGGCCGCTGGGCCGGATGCTCAGAGTCGTGTTGGCGTCTTCTCCAGGGAGTGGCTGCCCGCCCTGCAGGCCTCTCAAGCCTGCCTCCTCCGAGCAGCACCCGGGTGCGAGTGGCTCGCGGCGGACGTGGGTGGGATTCTGGCTGTGGCGTGTGGGACTGGCACACAGGCGCGCTCTTGCGGAGGGAAAGGGAGACGGAGGCCTGTGGGGCCTCTGGGAGCACCGGCCGGGCCTCGGACGCGGGTGGGAGCCGGCGGCGCCTGGGTGAGGTGTGTGGCGTTGTGGAGGGACTGAGGTGGGGGCTCAGGCTGGGGGGCCTCGAGCTCACGACGGCTGGCTCGGGCTCCCTCTCTCCCTCAACTTGACCATCTGTAAAAATTCATTCATTTGTTCATTCGCTGAGTCTGTATTGAGTGTCTCCTCCGTGCTCACACGGCTAGAGCAGCGGCTCTCCACCTCCCTGCGCATCCGAATCACTTGGGGGAGTTTTAAAAATCCTCCTATGGCCGGGCGCGGCGGCTCACGCCTGTAATCCTAGCATTCTGGGTTGCCGAGGCGGGAGGATCCCTTGATATCAGGAGTTCGAGACCAGCCTGAGCAAGAGCAAGACCCTGTCTCTACTAAAAATAGAAAGAAATAGCCAGGCGTGGTGGAGCACACTTGTAGTCCCAGCTACTTGGGAGGCTGAGGCAGGAGGATCACTTGAGCCCAGGAGTTGGAGGTTGCAGTGAGCTATGGTGATGCCATTGTACTCTACCCAGGGTGACAGAGCGACTGTCTCAAAAAAAAAAAAAAAAAAAATCCTTGTGCCGCTCTAGGAATTCAGATGTAACTGGTCTGAGATGGCGCCGGGCTCCGCAGGTGACGCTGATGTGCAGCCCAGGTGGAGAGCCACCCTTCAGTGAACCTCATAAAGCAGAGGCAGAGGAAGCCTTGCCCCGGTGGCTTCCACGTCTGAGGGAGAAGGCCGGCAATGAAGAGATGAAACACACAAATGCGTAACGTCAGGGGAGCAGTGCCCTGCAGAAGAACACAGCAAGGATGTGCTAGGGAGCCTTGAGCGGAGGGGATGACAACTTCGGGTGGTGGGGAGTGGCCTTTTTGAAGAAACCTGAATGGAGTGGAGCGGGTCACCTAATGGCTATCTGAGGAAGGGGTTTCTAGGTAGAGGCAATAGCAAGTGCAAAGGCCCTGGGGCAGAACTGTGTGTGGCTATTGATTTGACCAAGGAGCTCTAGAGGGGGGACCAATACAGCCCTGGGAGTAGTGAGAGGGGAACTGAGCGGCCTCCAAAACCCACATCCCGCTCCTTGCTGCAGAGGGTGTTGTGGGAGGAAGGTCACTCTTGAGACCTTGGACGAGCCTCAGGGCCTCCGTTTCTTCACCTGTAAAGTGGGCAAGTGGTCTTTGAGCAGCCACTGTGAAGCCACAAGGTGACTGGGGAGATGTAAGGGCAGAGCCGTGTGACAGCTTGTTCCTCCCCTTGGCCCCCACCTCACGGGTTCCCCCCCAGGCCCTGCTGTGCCTCCTCAGACCCCTCCCCCCTTATTTCCCTGCCCCCCTGCCCGCCACAGCCCGAGGATGGGCAGAGCTGGGTGCTGGAGACCAGGGAGCGGCGGACAGCCGATGCGGAGCCCCGAGGGCCGTAACAGGAGTGGTTACAGCCTGGGCCCTGGGGCCTCGGGTCACACCCCTGCTCTTCCATTTGTTACCTGGGAGGAACCGCTCTGAGCCTCGGTTTCCTTGTCTGTACAGCGGGGTGCCTGTAGCGCCCACCTCATAGGGCATCGTGGGGATCAGATGCGGAGCGCGTAGGAAGTGCTCAGGGCAGTGCCCAGCACGGAGACGAGGATATCGGCCAGGTGCAGCTGAGCGCTGGCTTTGGAGGCAGCCACATGGTGGGTAGCTCAGAGCCGGGTCCCGGAGCGCTGAGCCTCGCTAGGCCTCGCTGATGT
>VBSM01000361.1:3190049-3202199 GCA_008086735.1 Cheirogaleus medius | reverse complement strand
AGATCAGGGTGCTGACAGCTCTGGGACCAGCGTGGAACTGCGTGACAGGCACTGTGCCCGAGCAGGGTGGGACTCGCTCAGTCTCAGGGCGAAGCCCCTACCTCCCCTGCCCACCCCTGGGTGGGCTTGTACTCTTCATTTTTCTCCCAACTTAACTAAACTGACATTTGTACGACCCAGGCAGGTTGGAAATGAAAAGGCAAATTCTGCTCTATATTCCGTCGCCCTTCGCTCTCCGCCCGCTGGGGTCGGCGCCTCTTCCTTGGCCGTGGGGAGTCCTGGCCTGACGCTCTGTTGGGGGCGGGGAGCAGGGACACCCTGAGTTTATCCCCGATCCGTCTCTCTGTCCCCAGCTCCCCTCATTCTGCCTGACTCTGTTTGTCTCTTGTGCCCTCCACCCTATGTCTCTCTTTTCCTGGCCCTTTTTGGACTCCGCTCTATCTCTGTCTCTGGGGGCATGTGACAGCCTCACCCCTGGCAGACACGGGTAAGGGCAGGAGGAAGAACTGACAGGCCCGCCTGTTCCCTGCCAGTCCTGAGATGCCCAAAGCCACAATCGAGGTGGGAGGCAGGTGGGCAGGCGCGGGGTGGCTGGAGTGGGCGTGAGACTGGGGCGTGCCAGGCGTGGGGAGTCTCGGCGCTGTTCCGGGCTCTCTCTCCTGCCTCTGAGTGCTTCCCGGAGATGCGGGGAGACCAGGCTAGCGGCAGGGCTGTGAACCTGCTGCAAAGAGGGAAACTGTAGTCTGGGTCCGAATCCCAGCACTGTCACCTACTGCCTGTGACTTTGGGCAAGTCACAGGTCCCCTCTGAGCCCAGTTTCCAGATCTGTGGAATGGATAGGGCGGCTGTGTTCAATACAACAACACAAAGTGACTAGCACAGTGCCTGGCACTTGGTAGCACTCAAGAAACTGTAGCTTTTGTAAAGTGTGCTCCTGTGTGAAGGGGAGGCTGGATTCTTCCTGTCCTTCCTTTCATTCCTTCATTCCTGGGCCTCAGTCTCCTCCAGGCCTCAGTTTCTCCGTGGGTCTGCTGAGGAGGAACAGTGCTTTGCTCAGCTGGCTGGGCTCAGCGCAGGCGCGGCAGTCAGGGGAGCCCGGCCTCTGCCTTGCTTGTGCTCCGGGGTCCCCAGGGCCCAGGGGAATTTAAAACTCTTCCTGCGGCTGAAGTAGCCTGGAGGGCGGCCGGCTGAGCACCCCTCCCGTCCTGGCCGAGTGGAGAGGGCTCTAATGGGAGTGAGGAGAGGCTGCTCTTACCTCTTCTCTGTCCCTGGGGGCTGTGGTTCAGGGAGGGGACGGGGCGGCACTGACCTCTGTCAGGGCCTGCGGGAGGGGGGTGTGTGCAGCGTGGCCTCCTCGGCTCCCAGCTCAGCTTGGCAGCCGTCAGGGAATCCCGTGTGGTCCCCGCTCCAGAGCCGCTGGAAGAGGGCAGTGCTTAGCCCTAAGGATGAACTCGGGTGGGAGAGCCCAGTGGGAGACACCGGTTCAGGACTGGGGCGGGCGTGACTTGGGGCCAGGTCTGTTGGAGGTGTCAGTAGGAGGTGGCTGCGCACAGCTGCCACCAGCTGCCTTTTATGTCATGGAAAACCAGTGGCATCTTCAAGGTGTGTCTGACACAGAAGGCGTTTCTTTCGCAGCCAGGTGTATGTTTTAATGGGTGATTTCAAACATATGAAAATTACGGAGAAGAATACAATGAACCGCCCCGTACCCAACACCGGGCCACATGTTGATATTTCGCCATAATAGCCTCAACACTTGTTTTCATTTTAAGAAAGAAAATTTGCCAATATGATCAAAGGCCCTGCATGTGCCTCCTTGTCCCTCACCCTCCTCTTCCTCCTTGGAGGCAGCCACTACCTGGTACCAGATGTTCCTTTCTTAATTCTCTTAACTCCTGTGCACTTAAAACGCATACCCGTAAATGACATTTAGTTTGGTTTTGTGTCTTTAGACGTGGTAAGACGGGATGGGATTGTGTGCCTTTGGCTTGCTTTTCTGCCTCCGTGTCTTGTCGTTCCGTGGTTTGCTTCACTTGTCTTCTTTGCCGTGTCGTGCTCGCCTGCGTGACCGTGCCCGGAGCACACGCTTGTCCATCCTGAGCCGGGGTGGCATTGCAGGCCCGCGGGGATCAAGCCTCCGGGTCTTCCCGGTGCTGCCCTGTGGCTCCCCACGGCCTGCAGGGCCCTGGTCTCCGGATCGGCCTCCCGTGGGGACCCCGGGCTTGCTAAACACGGGGTTCACAGGGTGGCGCGGCTGGTCCTGCTAAGCGGCACTCAGGGAGCGTGGTCTGTGTGGCATCGGGCTCCCCGTGGTCTCTGGACTTGCGTTTGGAGGCAGCACAGGGAGGCACCCCGGGTGCTAGAGCCCCTTCCAGCTCTGCCGCTTGCGCGCTGTGGGTCCTGGTGACTTGCCAGGTCTCTGGGCCTGGGCGCCCTCATCTCTGAAGTGGGGTGCCGGGGAAGGCTTGCTGTAGGAGGACAGTGAATGCTGAGGCTCAGCGCCTAGGATGGGGCACAGTGAGGTTGAGGGGCGCCGGCTGGCGGGGGGGCGTCCAGGGAGGGAACAGCCAGTGCAGAGGCCTGGGGCAAGGGGGTGATATGCTTGCTGTGGAGGTTGGCTGCTCTGTCCCCTGGAGATGCGGCAGGAGGTGGGGACATGCCGGAGGCACCTGCCTCCCCTGCAGTAGCGGCTTCTGACAGCTGAGATCTCGGGTTGCAGCTGGAAGGGGTTTATGGGAAGCCTGAAGTGTGAGGGAATGTTAAGTGCCTTATAAGTACTTTGATTATTTTAAATTGCTTAAGTGGTTTGCTGAGATGGTCCTAAGTATCCTGGGGACACAGACACAAAATCAATTAGGAAAGTACAGCAAACCCAAAGGAGGAAAGTAATGTCCTCACCTGCCTTCCCTGCCAGGAGGCCGGCCGGGACCCCTCTCTCGCCTCCTGGCTTCAGGCCCGGGAGCCCCAGCCCCAATGGCCTCGGGTCCTGGCCTCTGTCAAGAGTTTCTGGCTGAGGCCCTGGGAGAGGAAGGGGCACGTAAGGGGGGTGCCCGAGGGTGTCTCTTAGAGGTGCGTCTCTGTCCTGAGGACCCTTTATCCCGTGGCTCCCCAGGCCTAGCGTTTCAAACGCTCGCACTATTGCTGTTTGGAGCACCGTGCACGCACGGCTCAGTATTCAAGGCGCCAAAGGGCGCTGTCCCCGCCACCTCCAGAGAGCTCTCAGCCTGCGGTGGGCTGCGCGCAGTCAGTGGCCGCAGGGGACTGCAGGCACATGTGGTCCTTCCCCACAAGCGCGGCCCCTGCGGGTGCCCTGGTGGCATTCCTGGGGACTGTGTTCCCGCAGCGCTAGGCCTTTCCCTTGTGTGGAGCGAGCGCCCCTGCTCCTGGCCTCACGGTGGATGATGGACGTGAGGCGGCTTCCGTCTAGCAATTTCATTTCAGGAGCGGAGGCTACGCATGCCTCCCACGGCTCTGCAGTGCAGACCCTTCCCTACACTGGTGGCCTGAGCGCGGTGTGGTGTTGGCAGTCCCGCAGGCCGCTGGCTTGGGCCAGGGCCGCCAGGCTGCACTCGGCACCGCCGGCCAGGCAGGCCCGGCCCCAGAGGCCCCCTGGCTGGTCTGACCCGGCCTCCTGCAGCGGGTCAGGGACTGCCTCACCTGTTTCTTTTGTGGACCCCACAGAACCTAGGGGATGAGTCACGATTTATTTATTTATTTATTTTTTTGAGACAGCATCTCACTCTGTTCCCCGGGCTAGAGTGCCATGGCGTCAGCCTAGCTCACAGCAACCTCCAACTCCTGGGCTCAGGCGATCCTCCTGCCTCAGCCTCCGAGTAGCTGGGACTACAGGCATGCACCACCATGCCCGGCTAATTTTTTCTATATATTTTTAGTTGGCCAATTAATTTCTTTCTATTTTTAGTAGAGACGGGGTCTCGCTCTTGCTCAGGCTGGCCTCGCACTCCTGAGCTCAAACGATCTGCCCGCCTCGGCCTCCCAGAGTGCTAGGATTACAGGCGTGCGCCACCACACCCGGCCACGAATTTTTTTTTTTTAACAGAGAGGTGTCAATGTGAGGAAAGCAAATCTCTGTTCCTAAAAGAAGCCAGGCACAGAGCCGACTGGAGATTAGGCAGCGGGTCCCTGACTCCACCCAAACATTTCCTCGTGTCATGAGGGATCAGATGCGGGGGCTTTGTTCCGTTGGCGTGGCTGTATTCGTTTGGTAAGTGTTTGGTGAGGGTCTACCGCAGGCCCCCGGTGTTGCTATTCAACAAGAGGCAGGTTTTTCCTGAGCTTTTGTTTGGTTTCCAGTTCAGATTAAAAAATGTATATTTTAGGTACATCTTGGGTTCGGCATGTGAGGATGGTCCATGGTTTTCAGGACTCTCGGATGCCTGCGGTGGGCGGCTGCCGGGCATTCCTGGGAGGCGGCAGTGGGGACGTAGGGTCTGGTAGAGCCGGGAGCAGGGAGCTCTGGGGTCAGTCTCCATAGTTCACAGTTCACAAGCTTCACAGTCACTTCTTTTTTTTCTTTTTGGAGACAGAGTCTTGCTCTGTTGTCTGGGCTAGAGTGCTGTGGCGTCAGCGTAGCTCACAGCAACCTCAAACTCCTGGGCTCAAGCAATCCTCCTGCCTCAGCCTCCCGAGTAGCTGGGACTACAGGCTTTTGCCACCATGCCCGGCTAATTTTCTATTTTTAGTAGAGATGGGGTTTCACTCTTGCTCAGGCTGGTTTCGAACTCCTGACCTCGAGCGATCTGCCTGCCTCAGCTGCCCAGAGTGCTAGGATTACAGGCGTGAGCCACCGTGCCCGGACCCACAGTCACTTCTTGGTCATCTCACATCAATACTACAAAGCAGTTAGGACGGCTGCCCTATTTTACAGGTGAGGAAACTGAGGCCCAGAGAAGTTAATGTGTGGGTGACCACCCAGCCAGGTAGAATCAGAGCAGTGGTGTGTGACTATGGTCCAACCTACTTGGGAGGCTGAGGCTGAGGTAGGACGATCCTGAGCCCAGGAGTTTGAGTCCAGCCTGGGCAACATGGTGAGACCCTATCTCTAAAGAATAAAAAGGAATCTGAGCCGGCTTAGGATCAGGGTCCTAGCCCTCCAGCCCAGGCCTACGGCCCTGCGCGCACCTGGAAGCCACGAGCGTGTGCTCCTAGTCCAGCTGCTGTTACCGCAGGAGCTTGCCGCTGGCTGTCGAAGGTGCTTTGCAGACTAGAGTCAGGTCTGCCCTCCCTCTGTTCCACTGAGCACAGGACAGGCAGCCATGGGTCCCGTGAGCATGGCTTGATGTCCCCCACTCCTTCCTGTTGTTGCGGTTGTGAAAGCCAGCGTGTTTGTTGAAGAAAACAAAAAAGCGTAAAGAAGCACATTAAAATTGCTTATTTACCACACTGTGCAGGATGACAACCTTGATGCGTTTGTGCATTTCCTTCCAGCCCTTCTTCCATATAATTTGCCAAGTTGCGATCACAACATCTGCATGGTTGTGTAGCCCACTTCTGTCCACCAGACCACGGCGGAGAGCAATTTCCAAGCCCCTTAAATAGTCTTTGAACATGGTGTTTAATGGCTTTGCGGTCATCCCTGGAGGGGCCCTGGCATCTTTTATGAACCCTGTTCACTGGAGGCTGGCTGGATGTGAAGTCGTGGGGCTGCTTCCCCACGGCGCCTGCGTTTACAGGGGTCCCTCTCTCTGTGAGGACACATGACGGTGCAGCCGCGGGTGCTGGGTGGTGGGGAGCAGGAGGTGGGAGGCCCGCCTAATTGGAGCAGTTATCCTGGCAAAGACAGGTGCTCAGGTGAGCTCCCCATGAGGGCAGGTGGGGAGATGGACGTGGCAGGTGGAGTGTAGGAGGCAGAACAAGGTGTCCCCGGCAGTGGGCGTGGGACTCGGGGGCCTGGAGAGACGTGCTCAGCTGAACCGCAGGCATGGGGGCCGGGGACCGTGGCTCCACTTTGTGCCTGCTCAGGGTGAAAGCCCCCAAAGGCCCAGAAATTAAGCTCAGGGGTTTAAATTGAGTGTGGTGGCTGAGGGAGGGGCAGGCAGGGGGCCAGGCTGGCAGGGAGCGGAGACGGTCTCATAAGCACCCTTCGCTGTGGACAGGTGGGATGCGTGCAGGGGCCTGGGAGAAGAGTGTGGAAGCCCCTAAGGCGCCTGGGTTGGCCTGGGAGAAGGGGCGGAAGCCCTTAGGCTGCCCAGCCTGTCTCTCCCGTCTCGCCCACCTCGCCTTCGTCCCCCACCTCTGGCCCTGCCACCTTCTGCTCTGGTTCCTCTGGGCCACTTTCTAACCCTCCAACTTCCCATCTGCTGGCCTCTGCTTCTGACGGGCCCTCTGGCCCTGAAGATGCACCGTCCGCCTTTTTACTTCTTTCCGTTTTATTTTAAAATTGAGGTATACACAGTAAAAGACACACATTTTAGGTGTGCTACTTGAGCTGTTATACATGATGTGCTTGTATGACCAAGATTGTGACATTTGCAGCGCCCCAGAAAGAGCCCTTGAGCCCCTCCCAGTCGGTGGCCTTCCCTCCCCACGGGTAACCCGCAGCCGGACTCCCAGCGGCGTAGCCGGCCTTGCCTGGTTTTGAGCCTCACGCAAACAGAATCGTACAGGGTCTCTGGGTCCAGCCTCATTTGCTCCTGCTGTCTGTGGCTCCTCCGTGGGGTTGGGTATTTGGTGGTTTGTTCTTCCATAATGCTCTGTGCTACTTCATTGTGTCCTTGTTTGGATAGTTCATAATTTATTTACCTGCTCTGCTGCTGCGGGACGTTTGGGCTGAACCCATTGTTCGGCTATTATGAGAGAGCTGCTCTGAATATCTATGTCTGTGTCTTTTAGTGGCCGTAAGTGCTTGTTTCTCATTTGTATGTTTTAAGTGGAATTGCTGGCTCATAGGCTGCATGAATTATTCGCTTTAGAGGGTGCTGCCAATCATTTTCCCTGAGACTGTAACTTCTTGCCACCTTTCTTTGCTTTGGAAATTTCCACCTGTGCTTTGAGGCCCATCTCCAGTGACCCTTCTTCCTCCATCCTGAGGATAACACTACTGGTCACTAGAGGGGCAGCTCTATAAGGCAGGGTCACAGGGCCATGTCTCTCTCCTTCCCTGCTCCAGTCTGCAGTGCCTGGAACGTAGTAGGTGCTTAATAAAATGAATGGTTGAGTTTCTGTGCCTGGTATGTGCTAGGAGTTTTACGTAGGTTATCTGGTGTAAGTCACTGGCCCCATTTTACAGGTGAGCAAACTGAGACTTGTCCAGAAAGCAGTGCAGACCCGCAGCGCTGCCTGTCCCTGAAGCCTGTGCTCATTCTACAGTTCTAGGCAGCATGTGTTTGAAATTTCTTGCTCTTTTTCAGCTCGCCCACTTTGATTTCACTCGGCCTCACAGTCTAGTCTGGGGGTTGTTGAATTAAATCTCGTGGGTGACCC
The DNA here is from genome assembly GCA_008086735.1 of Cheirogaleus medius. Classification (NCBI taxonomy): domain Eukaryota; kingdom Metazoa; phylum Chordata; class Mammalia; order Primates; family Cheirogaleidae; genus Cheirogaleus; species Cheirogaleus medius. The sequence continues at coordinate 3,194,756 of VBSM01000361.1, read as the reverse complement.
AGTTAGCTTGTGACCCAGCCAGCTCCTGAAGGATCCATCAGCTCTTTCTTCAGCCTCAGCCCGTGCTCCAGAGCCAGGGATTTCCGGGGTGGGTAGGGGTGGTGAGGCTGCAGAAACCCACCTGTGCGTGGCTGAAGCCGTCTTCTGGCCTGACCAATATCTGTATCTCACTTACACCATTTCAATGTCCCTTTCCATTGGTTGACCGTCCATGGAGGTCACAGCCTGGCCACTGTTATTTGCATTTTCTGAGTGAGAGAAAGAGAGCCCAGAGAGGTGGTGCGATGTGTTCCGAGTTCTCCTGGAGCCTGAAGAGCTGGGGTGAGAACGTTGAACTCCTCCTTCCAGCCTCCTGCTGTAAAGTGTTTAGGGAGGGCCGGGGGCAGGCAGAGGACTGGAGTTAGGTCTAAAACCCAGCAAGGCTGGTCTCAGGGTCCGTTTGGGAAGCGGGAAACTCTTTCAGGCCATCCATTTACTAAATGGTCTTGGAGGCCTGAAAGGTTTGCCAGGTGCTGGGTGTCTTGGGGCAGCCTCTGGGCTTAAGTTCACGGGGACCCCAGAACCCTGGGCAGGGCAGCAGAGGGCAGCTGCTGTCCATGGTCCTGAAGCAGGACTTTGCCCGTGGGAGGCAGAGAAGGGCCAGCTGCGGTGCACACGCTTTCCCAGGAGGTGCTCTCCTGCCAGTTTTGGTGGGAGCGAGGCATGTGGCTGGGCATACGGTGCGGGTGTCTTGATATTTTAATTGAAGCCTGGAGACACGGTTGCTCTCTACTGTGCTAACAATGTACGGAATAAATAATTCAGCGGTGGCTGTGTTGTGCCTGCTGCCCTTACTCACGGGGGTGGCCACATGTGCCCACACACACACACACACACACACAGGCGGCCGGGCGGCAGGAGCTGCTGTGCTGGGTAGCGGCTGGCCTGGAGGTGGTGCATTGCTCCTTTAACAGGACCCTGGCCACCTCTCAACCCCCGTGAATCCGGTTCATCCCAGGCAACCCCTGAGGAGAGGTTAGCACAGTGTGGGGCCAACTGCTCCTGTGTGCAGTGATTAAGTGGCACTTAACTGTCCGTTTGTCCTCAGACCAGCCTGCAAAGCCAGAGACCTAGAGGAAAGGCCCTTCTTAATGGGCATTCTTCCTGGGCTGTATTTGAATGGATTCCGTTTGATTCAGCAAATATTTATGGAGCTCCAGGTTTGTGTAAGATACTGGAGCAGGTGGTAGAGATGGGAGAGATTGCCTGGTGGCTAAATCTGGGTTCTTCCTGGATGGGGACATGTGACAGACACATGATCAGTCACAGCTCAGGTTGGGGCATGGGAGGGCTGCCCCAACAGCAGTGCAGGCAAGGTGGGTGCAAGGCAAGGCAACAGGGTGCAGGCAAGGTCTGGGGGCTCAGAGGCAGTCAAGGGCAGTCTGACAAGGCATGAGTGGGGTGGCCCTCTGGTGGAGGTGGCAGGGGTCCTGCAGCGAAGATGCAGCCAGGGCTGTGTTCCTAAGGAGAGGGTGGGGCTGGGCGGGACCTCCTGTATGCCTGGCAGGGATGCCGCAGGGCTGTGGCAGGAGGACTGGGGGGGAGATGAGAGGAGAAGGGCTGGGGCAGGTTGGGGGACATAGGCCAAGAGTGTGAACTTGATCCTGCAGGCTGGTGCCTGGTTGGATTTGGGAGTTAGAAGTATTCTCTGGGTGTGGAGTAGAGGGCTGGTTGCAGGGCAAGGCCTGGAGCTGAGAGAGGGATCGGGAGACTGATGGAACAGTCTAGACTGGGGGTGATAGTGGCCCAAATGATGGCCTTATGCATAGTGACAGTCATTCATTCATTTATTCATTCACCAATCAAGTAATTAGTGGGTATCTTTTATGAGCCAGACACTGGACTAGGTTGAGAACACAGCAGTGAACAAACACACATGCAGTCCTTATCCACATGGAGCTGACCTCCTGCAGGGGGAGAAAGACAGCCAACATGGCGAGTGATAATTGGAGTGGGGACAGGTGCCGTGGAGGGGACTTGCCCAGGCCAGGGCTGGAAGTGCAGGAGGGGCTCCTGTCCACAGGCAGTCAGGGAAGAGCTGCGGAGGGGACACTGGAACACGGGCCTGGGCAATTGAGGAAGGGAGCTGGTGGCTGGATGGGGTTTTGGGTGACAGGCACAGCCAGTGCACAGGCCTTGCCGCAGGAATGTTCTTGGCCCATCTGAGAACCGGAAGGAGGCTGCTGAGAGAGGAGGGGAAGAGGTGGCAGGGGCTGGATCGGCAGGGTCCGTGGGCCTGAGACGGTTTGACTTTTGCTCCAAGTGCAATGGGTTTGCAGTCTTCGAGGGTTTCAAGTAGAGAGTGACGTGATCAGATCATGTCTTAAAACGCACTCTGGCTGCTGTGTGAGGGCCGGTCCGCAGCACTGCGGGAGCCTTCGGCCGTGTGGAGGAGGCCCCCACCGTCATCAGCCCCTGGCCCTGCTGCACAGAGAGCCCCTGAGGAGGCTTGCAGGGGGCCGGCCATTCTGCAGAGCCCTCCAACCCCGGCCCCCTAGTCCCCAAGCCCCAGCCCGCCAACGCCAACGCTGGGACCTCCAGCTGCTGCTAGACAGACCCTGCCCAGGGCCCTCTCAGCTTCCCTCACCCAAAAGTGGGCATGGTGACAAATATTCCCCATCCAGGTTAATGTCAGGTTTAAATGGCAGAGCGTATGCAAAAGCTGTAAATGGAAGGCAATCATTATTATAATTTTCAAAGCCAGAGGGAACGGCCCAGAACAGACCCCGAGAGCAGTTATTTAGGAACCTGGGAGCCCAAAAGGTGGCCCTGGCTGAAAGCATAAATGGATTCAAAAGCTGCAGGGACGAGAGACTTGGGGAAGCAGATGACCAGCGACCTGCCCGAGGGAGTTAGGGGTGTGGGTGCATCCGTGGCCGAGAGGGCGTGCAGTGAGGACATCCATGCCACTGCCACCCTCAGTGCCTCGTGCCCTGGGGGCTGAGTCCTCCTCTCACAGGAGGTCTTTCCCCAGCTTCCCTGCTCCCTCCGCCCCTTCCCACCAAGAGGTTGGGGCTAGGATAGCGTTTCCTGCTGGAACCTGCCCTGAGCGTCAAAATGTCCTCATTCGAGGGGAAGCTCACGCTTCCCGTGCCCAGGCCCTTCTTCCCCCCGTGGAGAAACTGGCGGGCCCCCACTGGCGTCAGATGAGGGCCTCCCTCTGTCCCACCTTGAGAGGGTGGTTAACTGCCTTTCCTATTTTTGGCAGAGAGCTGGCAGTGAGACCCAAAGGGGAGCGCACTAATTGAGGGGCTCCTTTGGGGAAACCTCTCTGATTGGCGCCTGGGAATCCGTGGCCGCCAGCCCGCAGCTTATAGAGCTGTGAGCAGGGAGACGCTGCCTCCCCAGGGCGGGGGAGAGGAGGAAGAGAAAGGGCCTGTTTAATTTAATTCCGTGTTTTATCGCTCATTGGATAAATAACCTTCATTAAGATGGAAGGTGGGGGGATAGACAGGGAGAAGTTTGATTAATTTCAAGCTGGTTTCTCATTTGTTAATTTTCTCCCAGTTCAGCAGGATTATTAAAACAAATTACAGACACTGCTCTCTCCTCCCTGGGCTGGAGCGGGGCTCTCGAGGAGGGATCCTGCCCCACACCACAGTTATTTAGGTGCCACTTGGGATGAAGGAGGAGGCCTCCACATTTCAGTCTCCGGGCAAGGTCTGCGCTTCTTGCTGAGGGTCCTCTGAGGGTTCTTGTGTCCCTGAGGCCTCACGGAGGATCTGGACAACCAGGAAATGGAACAGGCGGGGCCTGGCCTGGGCACACTGTCCCCCAGCAGGGGACAGTTTTTCTGCAGGGCTGGATCCAGCCAGTGCAGAGCCAGGCTCGCCCAGTGCCCCAGCCCTCCTGCACCCCCACTGCCACCTGGCCGCTGCCTGTTCTGACCCCTTCCCCGCCATCAGCTCTTGCCCACCTTGAGCTCTGCCCCAGCCAGGCTGGCTCTGCACTGGCTGGATCCAGCCCTGCAGAAAAACTGTCCCCTGCTGGAGTGTTGACAGGGAGCAGCACGTCAGCACTGTCCTGCTGCCCTGGCCAGTTGAGAGTGCCACCCGCTTGGTGGGCAGGGTGGTGAGATCCGGGGTTTCAAACTCTCTCGTGCTCCCCAAAACACACTGTTAATGCTGCCTCTGCCAGTCCTGTGCGTGCGTGTGCACGTGTGCGTGCATGTGCACAGAGTTGGGTGTACTCCTCGCTGCGGGCCCTGTGAGGGTGCGTCCAGGAGTCTGTGTGGCCCCTCACATGTGTGCAGGCACGCCTGTGTGAGCCTGCGCTCCGGACTGGAGGGTGGAGCTGTCCAGCAATGCTCTGTGCATGTGTGCACCCGAGTGTCCTAGCCTGTCCCTGAGCATGCTGTGTGTGTCTCTGCTATTGTGTGTGCGACTGTACCTGCGTGTGTGTGGAGTGGGCGTCGGCGAGCCCTTGCGTGTGTTTGTGTGTAAACCTTTCGGGCGTCCTCCCCATGGTGCATGCGTGTATGCAGGCCCTTTGGTGCCTGACGGGGCTGCGTCCTGGCGTGTGCGTCCGTGTGTGTGTCCCCTCCTCCCTGGCCCCTGCCAACACCATCTGACACCTGGGTGTGTGAGATTGGCTTGTCCGGAGCTGTCCACCTGGCCTTGGCAGTCTGAGGGTGCCTGTGGGTTCCTGGCCCTCCTGGCTCTCCACACC
>VBSM01000361.1:3107281-3118142 GCA_008086735.1 Cheirogaleus medius | reverse complement strand
TCCATCCAGGCCGGCAGAGTGAGACTCAGTCTCAACAAAAACAATCGAGGCAACTGAGCACCCCTCCTCACTACCCCACACCCCTTCATATTTGAAAAAAACCCAAATAATCCATGTCCTTCCCCTACATTTCCCAGCCTCCCTTGCAGTTAGTTGAGGCCATGTGACTATTTTGTCCAGTGAGCGGTGGCTAGAAATAATGCCAGTCACCTGTGGACTGAGGCCAGGTGTACCTCCCTGTGCCTCTCTTCTCTTGCTGTGCCGACCTTGGAGGTCACACGTTGAGACGGTGGCACGTAAGTTGGAGACCCCTGGATGGAGGAGAGCCTCTGCCAGCCCATGATGGACTGTCTGTGAACAGGAAATAAACTCCCATTGTGCCGAGGTGCTGAGATTTCAGGGTTCATTGTCAAGTTACAGCTTTCCTTATCCTAACTAATGTGCCATCAGCCGAGTGCCATGTTTGTATATCTCCCCCAGTCTCCAAACCTCCTTTTGAGCACTCTACTGGCAACTCCGAATTGCCCGCGGTGGAACCCGCGGTCCTTCCCTAAACCTACTCCTCTGCCTGTATCCCGTGATCCACATTTTGGTGGTCAGCAGCCACCCAAGCCAGAAACCTGCACCTTCGCCTAGACCCCACGCCCACCTCTCATCAGTTGCTAAGCCCCCACCATTCCCTCTGCTCTCCCGCCCAGGGCCACCGCCTGGACTGAAGCCTGCGTCGCCTCTCCCCTGGGTGGCAGTCACCGTCTCCCAGCTCCTCTACCAGCTTCCAGCCTTTGTTTCAGCACTTGAAAGGTGTTGCTCTCTGTCTTGGGAATTGCGTTGTTTCCAAGGAGCATCCTTATCTTTGCCGTCATGCTTGTCTCTGCCCCTCTGTGTATATGATGCCTCTTTCCTCCGGCTGCTTTTAAGGTTTTCTCTTTCTTACTGGTTTTAAGCAATTGATTACAATGTGCCTTGGTGTAGTTTTCTTCATGTTTCTTTTACTTGGGTTTTGTTGAGCATCTTGGATCTGTGGGTTCATAGTTTTCATTAAATTTGGAAAATTTTTGGCCATTGTGTCTTCAAAAATGTTTCTGTCTACCCTTTCATCTTTCCTCCTTTGGAGACTTCTATTATAGTACATGTACGTACCTTGGGCCTCAAAGTTGTCCGACAACTCAGTGACGTTCTATTCATTTTATTTCTGGCCTTTTTTTTCTTTTCCTGTGTTTCATTTTGTGCAGTTTCTATTGCTATGTCTTCAAGTTCACTAACCTTTTCTTCTGTGCTGTCCAATATGTTGTTAATTGTATCGAGTGCATTTTTAAAATACCAGCATTGTAGCTTTCAGCATTAGAAGCTTGACTGGGTCTCTTTTATCTCTTCCACATCTCTAGTTAAATGTACATTTCCCACTAGCTTCTTGAACATATGGAATGCAATTATAATTACTTTGAATATTCTTGTCTCCTAATTCTAGCATCCATGTCATTTCTGGGTTGGTTTCAATTGATTGATTTTTCTTCTCATTATGGGCCACATTTTCCTCCTCCTTCGTATACCAAATAACTTTTCATTGGATGCCAGGCACTGGATTTGACTGCATTGGGCAGTGATTATTTCTGTATACAGAGGAATATTCTTAAGCTTTGTCTGGAGTGTGGTTAAGTTACTTGGAAACGGTTTGATCCTTTCAGGTATTGCTTTTAAGCTTTCTTAGGGCCAGAGCATTTAGTCCAGGGCTACTTTTACTCTAGTATGAGGCAAAACTTTTGTGTGTTCTCCAGCCCATGCCCTGTAAGCCATGAGGTTTTCCACTGCAGCTGGTGGATGGCGTGTAAGCCCTGGTGACTGCTCCCTCTCCTCAGCCTCCGGTAGTTTCCTTACTGGAACCGGAAGCACTGATCAGCATTTAGCTGAATGCTCCAGGGCCACCTCTTGTGGCTCTCTCTCTGTGGGTTCTCTCCTCCCTGGCCTCTGACCTGTGAACTCTAGCCTCCTCGGTCTCCCTTGACTCCAGCTCAGTCTCCTCTGCTGCGTCCCCTCTCCCTGCGCCGCAGCCGGGAGCTCTCTCTGAGCGCTCAGTGGGGCGAGTGCAGGCTCACCTCATCTGTTTCCCATCTCTTAGGGATCGTTGTCATTTTTAGCTTAATGTCCACTGTCTTGAGAACCATGGTTTCATGTATTTTATCTGTTTTTCTTTAGTTGTTTTAGACAGGAAGGTAAATCTGGTCCCTTGTTAGGGACCGAATCTTTGTGTCCCCCTAAATTCATACGTGAAAACCTTATCCCTTAATGCGATGGTATTAGAAGGTGGGTCCTTTGGGAGGTAATTAGGCTCAGATGCGGTTGTGAGGATGGAGCCCTCAGGAATGAAATTAGTTCCCTTCTAAGAGTCCTGAGAGAGCTTGCTTCTCGCTCCACTCTCTGTCATGCGAGGATACAAGTGGTCGTCTGCAACCAGGAAGGGCCCTCGCCAGAACCCAGCCTGGCTGGCACTTGGATTCTGGCCTCCAGAACTGTGAGAAATAAATTCCTGTTGTTTATCAGCCACCCACTCAGTCTAGGGTGATTTGTTACAGCAGCCAGACTGACTAAGACATCCCTGTTACTTCATTTTGATTGGAAGTGGAAGTGTCCCCCTGTTTTTCTAAGACACAGTCCCCTGCTCAGTTTCACCTGGGCTTTTTCACTGTCCTTGGCCTAATGACAAGAAGGGCTAACTCAGCACCAGGCACTATTCTAAGTTTTAAATGTATTTAATTGTTTAATCCTTATAACAACTGTATGAGGGAAGTACTCTCTTTGTTCCCATTTTACAGATGGAGACACTGAGGCCCCAAGAGGTCAAATAATTTGCTCAAGTGCACACAGCCAGGAGGTGGTGGAGCTGGGATTTGAACCCAGGCAGTCTGGCTCCCATCCTCGTTGTTAGCCTCCCCTCCACACTGCCTCTCTAAGACACTCCAGCCGGCTTCTGCCTCCACCATTCATTCCTCCATTCGGTGGTTTCCAAGGACTACTGTGTGCCCAGGTCTACCGCTGGTTCCTGGAGACGGGGAACGACCGGCGGAAGAAGGAATTACGAAGTGTGGGGCAGTGGAGAGCAGCTTCACACCTGGGAGCTCGAGGAGGGTCCCGCATGCACTTCCCAAAGGAGTAATACCTGAGCCGTCCCTGAAGGCTGAGGGGTGTGTCAGGTGGAGACAGGGAAGGGTATTTCAGGGATGAGCAAAGGACAAGGTGACAAACAACGTATTTGGGAAGAGGCCAAGTAGAGATACTGGGAAGATCATGATGAGCACTGCAGGGTGATCGATGAACTGGAGGGTGGGCAAGGGCGAGGGCAGGGGCTGTGGGCTACATAGAGTGGCCTGGGCTTTCTTCTGAGAAGGGAGTGACCTGGTCAGAGCTGCAAATTGGGACCGTCACTCTGTGGATGAAGGGCCTGGCCTGGGGGCTGGGAGACCTGTGAGGAGCCTGGTGCCATGGGGCTGTGAGAGCCAAGGACCTGGGGAGCAGGGGCTCAGTTGGATGTGGAGGGTAAGCGAGTGGATGGAGGGGTAAGGCTGGCCAGGAAATCTGGGCAGTGGAGCTGCTTGGAAGGGGAGAGGTTGTCCTTTTAGGTTATATCTTTAAAGAGAATGGGCATGCACTCTACTCATCCCTTTCCCGTACCACTAGTGGAATGCAGATGTGATTGCAGGAGCTGGAGGAGCCACCTTGAACTCAGAGACTGAAGCCAAGTTTAAGGCATGGCAGAACTACACTGTAGCCTAGAAGGACCTAGCTCTGGACTGTTATGTGTGGGAGAAATCAACTTCTAACTTGCGTAACCATAATACTTTGGATTCTCTGCGACAGTAGCTTGGCTATTCTTGAACCAATGCACTTACGTACCACTGATACTCGCCCTGTGTCAGCTTTGCTGGGGCTGATCCTGTGCTAGAGGTGACGTCCCTTCTGCCACCTCCAACCCCACTTACCCCTGACCACAGATGCTATCAGGTCAAGATTCTACTTGGGCCACACCTGTAGGGCCAAGGCGGGAGGATCGCTTGAGGACAGGAGTTCAAGACTAGCCTGGGCAACAAAGCAAGACACTGTCTCTAAAAATAATAATAATTCTTTAAAAAGGTTCTACTTTGGCATTCCTTCTTCCAGAACTCATCCTGCCGTGCCACCACAACGCTCCCCTTTATTGTGCATTCCCAGCCATGTCTGTGTCCTAGACCACGGGCTTCTTGGGGGCCATGTCTTATTCCTCTTTGTGTGGCCAGTGCTACCTCTAGTGGGGACGCAGTGCGTGTCAGGTGGGCGGTTCCGAGCAGTGGCGTGGAGAGCGTGCCACAGGTTGCTGGGAGAATTAAGTGAGCTCGCTGCATTAGTCAGGTGGGGAGGTTAAAACCACAAAGGATTTTTTTGTCACTCACACTATCTATCCATGAGGGTTAGGGGAGGGGGCCGTGCTCATCATAGTTACTTGGGGACCACAGATGACACAGGCACCCCCGTCTTCTGATGTCATCACCTCCACACAAGGCTTTCTTGGCAGGGCAAGAGAACATGGAGAATTGCACACCAGCCCTTACGTGCTTCTACCTGAAAGGGACACTGTCCTTTCTGCTCATGGTTCCTTGGTCAAAGCAAGTCCCACAGCCGCATCTAACTCAAAGGGACGAGGACCTGTGATCCTCTCTGCTAGGAGGGAGAACTGGCCTACTGCAGCAGCGATGGTGGCTGCCACAGCTCGGCATGCAGGGGTCTGGCACGGCACTGAGAACACAGTACACGGTCAAGTGGTGTTTGTTTCTGCTCCTCAGTCCATCATTCAACACGCATTTCCCGTGCACAGTGGGGACAGGCAGTTAATGTTCCTCGTCTCATGGAGCTTTGGTCAAGTGGGGCAAGAGGGGACAGACATTTCTCACAACAACACGCTCATAAATAGATAATGATCGTGTGCAACAAGTGCCCAGAAAGACAAGAACAGGTCCCATGAGAGAGAATGATGGCATGTGTGTGTGTGATTACATTAGAATGGGGAGTCAGGGAAGGCCTATGTGAGAGGGCGGCCTTTAAGATGAGACCAGGAGTCAGTGGAAGAGCGGGAGAAGAGCTTTTGAGGGAAAGGGAATAGCAGGTACAAAGGTACTGAGGTTGGAAGGAGTCCGGTCTGGCAAGTTTAAGAAACTGAAGGAGGCCCATGAGGCTGGCCCAGAGTGACCGGGGCAAGGTGGGGCGTGGGGGCGGGGTGAGGGTGGAGAGGCCTGCTGGGAGGTCACCAGGACCTAGTAGCATGCAGCTGGGAGGCCACTGGAAAGCTCCAAGCAGGATAGGGCATGATATGCACCTTTCATGACCTCTGACATGTTTGTGTGCCTCAGGGCTCAGGCCACAGAATCCCTTGCTTCTCCTATGCTTGCTCCCTGGGGAACTCGTCAGCTCCCAAATGTGTCTCCAGCCCTGTCTTTGCACCTGAACTTGACCCATGTGGCCCCCTCTCAGCTCTGCCAGGCTCCTCCACCTTAAGGTGCACAGATCCAGACTCCTGACCATCCCCTCAGCCCCCCCCCCCGCTCCCCCTCAGTAAAAGGCCCCACCATCCTCATGGTCAGAAACCTTGGGGTCAGGCTCCACTGCCCCACCCCCGACACTCCCCATCCCGTGTGTCCACAGCTCCTGCTGGCTTGCCTTAAGGTGCCTCCAGAGCCCAACGCCCTCCCTTTCCTTTCCCGGGTTATCGAAAAGCCCTCCCACGCGGGCCCCTGGCCTCAACTCTTGTCCCCCAGCGAGACCCCCCACAGCAGCCAGAGCAACCTGTGAAATGGAGTTTGAATTCCTCCAAACCCTGGCGTCCCATCACACTCTAAGTACACCCCAAACCTCTGGCCCAGCCCCCCATGTTGCTCCATTCTCCGTGCCTTCCCTTCCCCCCTTCCTTACCCTGCCACTTGGGTCTCCCTGCTCTGCCCAAGCCTGGCACCTCCTTCTCCTCCCTGACTCTGCCATGCTTTGCTGAGCTAGGTTGTCTTCACAGAAAAGCACTCCTGACCGCCCGCCTCACACAGCAGCCACCGCATCGCTGCAGCCACCACAGCTTCCTCTCTCCTCCTAGATCACAGCAGTCCCGACATTGTCACTGCGCTCTCTCCCAGGAGAACGTAAGCGCTGTGTGAAGAGGGACTTTGCTCTGTTTTCTACCGAACTTCCAATGCCTGAAACAGTGCGTGGCACATGGAGGATGTTCTATAAATGTTATACTCATTGAATGAATGAATGAATGAATGAAGCAAATGACCTTGGAATTCTAGGTGTTGCTAGCAGGACAAAGACCTTACTTTGTTTTATTGAGCGGGAAGCCAATCAGGGGCTGCTGGCAGTTTGGGTTTCTGGACGTGGAGAGCTACTTTGGAACAGGCTTTTTCTTCCCCCCAGGCAGGGCCCTTTAGCTACACACAAGCAAGCCCAACCCACTCCCACTTGTTCCCCCAAGGAAACTGAAAAGTCACCACAAACCGGAACGCAGATGCTGCAGTTTGGATGTTAAGTGTGATGTGCAGTCATGTAAACTGGGAGCAGCCTGGCCTGGCCGCGCCCTTGAAGCACTAGAGAAATGCCTTTCCCTAAGTGCACATGGAGGCTGAACTGCGGCTGTCCCAACGTGGTGTCACTCTGAAGTCTAATAATCCAGACTCTGGGAAATGATTGCTTTGCCTGGGCCCAGAGCCAGGCCTCATTCATTCATCCATTCATTCACTCATTCAACAAGTCAGCGTGAGCACCTGGTGTGGGCCAGGCACTATGTGCCAGAGTGGGCAGGGCGGACACAGACCCCAAGGGAAGGACATTGCTTGGGTCTTGGGCTGGGAGGTGGGGGCGTGGGGACAGGGTACTCTCTGCATCCAGGGAGATGAAGAGACCAGGAGATTTGGGGAGGAAGAAGGTTGTGGAATCAGGCCTCGGACGTGTGGAATCAGTGAGGGGCCACAAGGAGGGTGGGATTGCGGGAGCTGAGAGCCCAGGAGCGGCTGCTACTGCAGAGCGTGTCACATACTCTCAGGACTCTCTTGATTGTCTCCAGAACTCCAGTGACACATGCGCTGGGCTCCCAGCTGCACGCGGGTGCAGGGAGAGGGTGGAGTAGAGAAGGTGGTTACCAGACAGTGAGAGGCGAGCGGAGCAGCCAACGTTACAGAGGAGGATGCCGGCAGGTGGGAGTGACAGGTGGATGTCCTAAAGATCTCCAACAGAACACCCAGAAGTGCCCCATAAAAGAAAAAAAAGATTCTGTTTAAATGCATAGCTGTGTTTGTAAAACGAATGAATGAGTGAATGAATGCAAGGAAAACCTTTAGGGTGTCAAACATAAAGAGGGTTCTGGAAGCCTGAGTGTCGGGGACTCTGAAGCTGCAGGGACGTCTCAGTCATTTGTTCATCTCCACGAGCCAGACAGGAGTTTCTCAACAGCGGCACGACCGACTGGGGGCAGATTGCTGTGTCGTGAGGGCTGTCCTGTGCATTGCAGGATGTCCAGGGCAGCTCTGGCCCCCACCCGCTAGATGCCAGCAGCACTTCCTCCCTAGTGTGACAACCAAAATGTTGCCAGGCCTTGCCAAATATCTCCTGGGGGACAAAGTGGTCCAGGTGGCAAGCCACTGCCTTAGAGGCTTGAGCGTGAAGGGCCTCGCAGGGAAGTAGGAGGCAGGCTGTGGGCCGCGGTGGGGAATTGTAACTGGGAGCGCCACAAACAATCCAGAACTCTCAAAAGGCTACAGTTTTTGTGGAAGGATAGAGAGAAAAAAAATCCGCTCAGTGTCAATGAGAAGAACAATTTGTCTGTTTCAGCATGTGCTCTAGGTAGAGAAAAAAGCCTTCTTTGAATTTGTAATCACAAGCCTGCCCACACAAGGTTTAGGTGAACATTTGCGTTATGTGCGCACCCAGGAAACTCTAAGTGGTGGAATTGACTACAAGCGTGTTGGTAGCACCTAGCCACCTGGCTGGCAGAAGCAGACGCAAATGCAAACGCAACTGGGAGGGATATGCCTTCAACTTCTGCTGTACAGGATTCCCATGGACAGAGAGACTAGCTAAGCTTGAGTTTACAAAACTAAATAGTAAAAACAATAAATGGCAAAATTAGACTTTCAAGACTTATGATACTGAAATTATCAGATCCAGAATATTTTTTAAAAAAATATCATGCTTAAAATGTTTGAAGAAATAAAGATGCTATCAGGAGAACCAGGCAAATATGAAAATGAACAAAGAGACTCAGAAATGAAAATGATAATGTTGAAATTTAAAACCCAATGGATGGGTTAAAGACATATTAGATATAGTTGAAGAGCTAGTTAGTGAACTGGAAAATAGGTATGAAGAAATTATTAGCTATAATGTAGCACAGAGAGAAAAATATGAACAAGAGGAAAAAAGACATGGAATATAGAATGAGGAGTTTAACAAATGTCATTTAGGAATTCTAGAGATCACTGAGAGAATTGGGAGAGGCCATATTCAACAATATGTTGATTAGGATTTTTTCAGAAATGATAAAGATGACAAATCCTGGGAAGGAGGCATAATGAATTCTTAGCAGAGTAAATAATGAGAAACCCAGACCTAAAAACATTGTTGTGAAAGTGAAGAAATCCAAAAAGGTCTTAAATGCAGCTGGGTAGAAAAACATCAGATTCCAAGTCGCTCCAGGATGGATCTGTGGGACATGAACACTGTCCTTGGGACACCCAGAAATAACCTGGGGGAGGGGCCTTGGGAGAGATGCTGGACTGCTGCCAGCAGGAGCCCGCCCAGACCAGTGTTATTAAGACATTTATAAAATATTACCTTAGTGTTTCCTCAAGCTAGGCCTGATGGTTTCACTGCCCGGCGGCTGCCGGTACGTGGGGGGCACACTTGGTACCCTCCTGCCCACGAGCTGTGCGAGGTTCCGCTTGCCTGGAGAGAGTTGGCGCTGCCTCGGCAGCACGGCCTGGCTAGTGTGGGGAGGGCAGTGTCGGCCGCCTGCAGCAAGCCCTGGGCGCTGACTCTGGACCTCGAGGCTTGCTGGGGCCACTGCCCCCAAGGGACTCTGGAGGACACCAAGGGCTACCTTCCAACAACAAAGGCGTGGAGGCGGTGACGGGCTGTGAGAGAAAGCTGGGAATGGCCGACAGGGAGAGGTGGGGTGGAGCTGGGGTGTGTGCAGGAGATTGTGGAGGACAGAGGAGAGGCTGAGAAGGGGAGGCTGCTGAGAGGACTCTCAGGGACACCTCTACTTCTGGGTAAAGACGGCACCCCCCACCTCATGCATACACACCCCCTTCTCCATTCTTCCTATGAATTTCTCACAAACAAGCTTCATTAACTGTCTAATAACCGGATTAATTAAGGACGTTGAAAGTAAACAGCAAGAAGGTAATTTCATCCTGATTACCGTGTAGTTGTGGGAGGACGAACTCATTTGCATATGCAAAGAAGGCTCCAAATAGAGAGAATGGCAACGGAAGGAAGTAATTGTGTATCTGAGCCCCACTCCGCACCTAGGTCTCCATCCCACCTCCCGCCTCCTCCAGACCCCTTCTCAGCCTCACTTGAAAGCTGACTGAGAGGCAGCACCAGCTCCCCGACCCTCCGGCCCCAGCTCCCCAACTCTCCGGCCCAGGCGGCCCCTCCAGCTCTTTCCCCTCACAAAAGTGCGTCCCACAACGCAGTCTGGGAATTCCAGCCTTGGTCCAGCCTCTGAGCGACCTTGGCAACGCGCCTCTCGTCCGTAAGACCCCCGGCCTCGGTTTCTTCATCTGTAAAATGGGCTCATAATTACACTTGCCCCCAGTGTAAGGTTTTTCGGCGACGGCAGAAAGAAAAGACAGACAGAGAAAGAGTGGGGGTCAAACCATGTGGCTTTACTATACACTCCTGGACGAGGTTCTGGGGCCCCAAGAAAGGGGGGCCCCAGAAGTCGCCGCGGTTTGAAGGGGCTGAAGCCTTTTATACCCTTTGGGTGGGCTAGGGACTTTTGGCGGAAAGAGCTGGGGATTTTCCACTGTGACCTTGGGTGGTCACTGATTAATAGGAGGGGCTGGAGGTATTGTGGAATCCAGGAGCGGATCGGGTGGACAAGTGGGTTGGTTCCTCTCAGCGGGGCCTGGCAGTTTTGTCCTTGGCGGGTCTGGTCTCAGCCTTTTCTTTCCTCGATCTAGGGAGGGAGGGGCCCCACCAGCCTTGCAGCCGGCAGTCGCGGGGAGGACTACGCCGAGGCTCGGGCGCGCTCAGCAGGCTTTATCTTCACGGAGGTCCGGAACTGCCACGTCCTCCAAGGCCCCTTAGAATCCCGCCCCCGGGAGCCTCAGGCGCTGGCTTCCCTCGGGGCCAGACGTGCGGGTTCCTGCGGAGAGCGGCCGCAGCCGGCGGCATCCAGGTGCGCAGCCGGCTCAGGCCGCAGGGTCCCCGCGCCAGGCCCTCAGACGCCAGGCCGTTTTCTCTCCGCGGCCTGCGTCTCCCCCGAGCTCAATTTGCGTTTGCAAAGCAGCTAATAGACGCATTAAAAAATCCATTTTCGCTCGGGATTGAATCTGACTGGAACCAGATCAATCCGCGAGGCCTCTGCCCCCCTCGCGTCGCCATGGAGACCGCGGAAGCCGCCCCGCCCTGCGGCTCCCGGACACCCCGCCGCGGCCCCGTCCACGCGCACGCGGGTTCGCTCGCCGCCGCCCAGCGCGCAGCCCCTTCCGGGAGCTCGTGAGCCCTCTGAGTCCTCCCAAGACAAGTGTGCAAACCGATGTGTTGGGGGTCCGGTGGGAAGCTGCTTGATTTATCCATTGCATCGCACCCCAAGTTTTTTTTTGAGACAGAGTCACACTCTGTTGCC
>VBSM01000361.1:3096111-3107181 GCA_008086735.1 Cheirogaleus medius | reverse complement strand
TGCAGCGTGGCAGAAACTGGAAACTAGGCCAGCCTGGCTACTTGGGTCCGAATCTTGTCCCCATCATTTACTAGCTGTGTGATCTGGGGCATGTTAATTAACATCTTTGTGTCTCCGTTATCTCATCTGTAAAAGGGAGGTAATAATCGTACCGACCTCTTGGTGCCATTGTGGAGATCGAATGGTTCAAGCGTATAAAGTGCTGAGAACAGGGCAGGCACACAGCGAGTCTTCAAGAGTGTCCACTCTTGTTCCTCACGTTCATGCTATGGCTTTAGGGGAGGGGACAGGCCTGCCCCCAGCCTTTGTCTCTCCTTTCCCTCTCTCCTCCGAGAGCAGCCTGCTGCAGCTTCTCCTTCCGGGCTCTCTTTGGCCAAAGCACAGGTGGGCAGAAGTTGCTAGGGTTTCCTTCTGTGTTCTAGTGTTCGGGGAACAGAACGTGTGTGGGGGCAGGGACATCACCCCCTGTTCCACCCACAGCCACTCTGTGGCCTTCCCGACTGTCATGCCCTCAGCCCCCTTGCTCCCTTGGCTCTGCCCTCAAGTCCTCTCGCTGCCTCTGGAGTCTCTGGCTTTTGCTCTGGTCTCCAGAGAGGCCCTTCGTAGGCTCGTGGGGCTGGGGGCAGAGGGCGAGGGAAGGGGGGTGATGGACTTGGCCTGGAGCTGGAAGGACCTGGGGTGCCCAGGCCAGCACCCCTGGTGGCAGTGGCCTCCTCAGCAGGCACTGCGATTTTGTATAACTCAGGCTGGCATGGCAACTGCCCCATGTCTGTCCTGGATGAAATGTCATTGAAGGTTCAGGAAGGTGCTTGGCTCCCAGGGTCTCCCCAAGCTCACTGGGGCTGCCCCAGGCCCTGAATGCAGCAGTGGGTCCCCAGGCCCTGCCTGCACAGGAGGAGCAGTGCCTCCGCCAACCCTGCCCTCCCCTTTTGCCTCCTCTCTCAGCCCCTCCTTCCCTCTGGAGCCCACTATGGGACCAGGCTGTTTGGAGGGACAAAGATGCTGAGATGGGGACTCTCTCAGTGTTTCCAGCAGGGGGTGGGGAGTTACTGATCCCATGTGAAGTGGACATTAAAACACCCAGTGTTTTTAATGGCTTTGGAGATCTGGTTTTGAGTTCTGGGTCCACTCTTGGCAAGCCAGTTCACTTCCCTAGGCCTTGGTTTTCCTACCAGTAAAATGGACATGTAAAGAGCAGTGATAGGAATAATGCTGGTGCCCATGAGGGGTCACTGAGAGGATACAATGAAGTCCTGCAAACTCTTGTAAACAAGTTAGGTCTTCCCTCTTGGACTGGGAGGGCAGAACTGGTCTTCTCCCTTGTGTGTCTGCAGAGCCCAGCAAACACCAGGTGCTTAATAGTGTGAATGGATTTGAACACCCAGAGGCTCCAGGGAGCCCTGGGTGGAATTCACGTGGGAGACAGAGAGAAGCCAAGGCGTTCCGCCAAGAGGAAAGGGTGGTGGAGAGAGAATTCAAGAGGATGTTAAAGAAATCATGACTTTCATATAAATATACAATGAATACGTGTCAAAGACTTTAACTTATTATTTAATGAGGGAACTGGTAAGATGTTACAACTACTTCAAAGGAGAATCTAAAGAGCAGATCCACATATAGGCCACCAGGAAATGAAGTTGCAAATAGATGCAAAACTGGTAAGATCCACAGATCAGTAATCAATTGCACACCTATCACACAAAATACATCTGCATTTCTATGGACAAGAATCCTTGTCTCATTGTACACCCATTTTGTACAGCTTACGGAGTTGCAAACTGGCTCAGAGGCAATGAAAGGCAGAGAGAGGCCCCTAGAGGATCAGATAACCCAGAGCTGTGCGGTGGACAGAACATGTGGTCTCTCTCCTGTTTCAAAGTCTTTCACCATTTTTCACGGGAGGGAGGTGAGAGGGCCACAGGGCTGAGGACTCATCAAAGGCACACACTGTTACCCACGCTGCCTGGGCTTCCCGAGCTGTGGGGCTCTGTGGGGAGAGCACCTGAGCCTTAGAATTCGCAGCTTCTCTCCTTTCTTTTTAATTCTTATTTTTAAAAATTGAGATATAACATACGTACAGTAAAGTGCACATATTCTAAGTCTACAGCCCGATGAATTTTTTCATATGTCTACACTCATGTAACTGTTATTCAAATCAAGGTGTAGGTTATTCAAATCAAGGTGTAGAACATTTCCAGAACTTTAGAGGGTTCCATTTACACCCCCTCCCGGTTAATAAATAACCTCCCTAAAGGGTAACCACTGCTCTGACCTCCATCACCACAGATTCTTTCTATGTTTTTTGAACTTCAAATAAATGGAATCATATAGTGTATACTATTCTGTGTCTGGATTATTTTGGTATAATATTTGTGAGATTCAATCATATTGTTGCATACATCAGTAGTTTGTTTTTATTGACAAATAGTATTCCATTGTATGATTGTACCACAACTCATTTATTATTTCTCCCTTTGATATGCATTTAAGCTTTTTCCAGTTTGGGGCCATTCTGAATAAAGCTGCTATGAATATTCTTGCATATGTCTTATTGTAAACATATTTTTAAAATTTCTCTTGAATTCTCTTTTTAATTCTCTTGCCTAGGAGTGGAATTGCTGGGTCATAGGTTTGACATATGCTTAGGCTTAGTAGATAGAGCCAAATGGTTTTCCAAAGTGGTTGCATCAATGAGTATAGCAGAGCATGAGAGTTCCACTTGCCCTATGTCTTCACCCATGTTTGGTGGTGTCAGTCTTTTTCATTTCAGCCTTTCTAGCCGGTGTATTGTGGTATCTTATTTTGGTCTTGATTTGCATTTCCTGGTGAAATGCATTTCCTGGTGGTGAATGAGGTTGAGCACCTTTCATAGCTTGTTGAAAATTTGGGTATCTTCCTTTTTGACGTGCCTGTTAACGTCTTTTGGCCATGCTTAGTTGAGTTGTTTGTCCTTTCCTGTTTGATTTGTAAGAACTCTATATATTCTGGCTATGAATTTTTTGCTGGATGCACATATGGGTAGATATCTTCTCTCACTTCGTGGATTGCCTTTTTACTCTCTTAATGGTGTCTTTTGGTGAACAGATATTTTAAATTTCAATGAAATCCAATTTATCAATTGTTTCCTCTGTAGTGTTTTGTTTGTCTTATGTTTAAGAAATATTTGCCTACCACAAGGTTATGAAAATATTCTCTTATATCTTTGTCTAGATGCTTTATTGTTTTACTGTTCATGTTTAGATCTATGATCCTTTTAGAATTAATTTTTGTTTATGGTATGGTTGCAGTCAAGCTTCATTTTTTCTATATGATGCTGTTGATCCAACAGGTCCAGCGCCATTTATCGAAAGGATAATCCTCTCTCCACTGAATTGCAGTGCTGTCTTTGTTATAAAACAATTGACCATGTATGTGGGGGTCTATTTTTGTATTCACTGTGTTCTCTCATACTGGTGTGTCTACCCTTTAACCAATATCACAGTGTCTTAATTGCTGTAGCTTTATGGACAGTTTTAAAATCAGGTGATTTAAGTAGCTCATCTTTGTTCTCCTTCCTGATTGTCTCGGCTACATTAGGCCCTTCACATTTTCATATACATTTTAGAATAGGCTTGTCAACTTCCACGAAAACCTGCTGGAATTTTGACTGGGATTGTGAATGATTGTGATGAATCTATAGGTCATTCTGGCAAGAGTTGACACCCATATATACTGACACCCACATATACTGTCTTCCAGTCCAGGAAGGTGGCACGTGTCTCCTTTCTGAAGGTCTTCCTCGATTTCTCTCAAGGAAGCATTTCTGAACCCCACTGCACTCTGGCACTTGGTGGGTATTAACTTCCATCCCTACAAGGCTGTAAGGGAGTTTGCTACCTGGCTGCAGCCCTGCAGGGGGACACCTGGGCTCTGAGGGAGGTAGGGGCAGGTAGAGAGATGTAAGGAGGGAAGGGGCAACCAGGACGCTAGCCACAGTCTGCACCCCTGAGAACCCCTCCTGAGGAAAGCCTGCTTGGTGGGAGATCTCTGAGTGAGCAGGTTAGCAGAGCAGTCATTTAGCTTCCTGAGCTTCAGTTTTCCTATCTGTGAAATGGGAATGTGGTCTCAGCATGATGTAGCAGTTGTGAAGAGTGAAGGATGTACATCATAGGGCACCTATTAGGTGCTCGATAAATTCCATGTGTGTTTGTTTTGCCCTCAAGGGAAGACTGAGACTACCAGTGTGGGCACAGAACCGGACAGGGCCAGGCCCATGACCAACTCTCTGCCAGTCAAACTCTTTTTCCTTTTAAGGGCAAATTGAATGTGCATGTTAGTAACAAAGGGATGGAAAAAGAAAGATAATATCTGTCCAGAAAGTTAGAATAGACAGTGGAGGGCTGGCCCAAGTGGCTTGCTGACTGTAAACTGCTCTTACTATCATTGGACTTTTCATTCTTCTATGTCCTTGTATTTCATTCCATCCATCCTGTTCCAGGCCTTGGTCCCCAACTGCCCCCGCCTGTGGCTGTTGAGGGTCAGGCACTTACAGGCTGAGCCTGTGGACCACATGCAGCTCAGCCCGCCTGGCAAGGGGAGCACCGTGCTGCCCACCGGGCCAAGCCCAGGCTGGAGTGGGGGGTGGTGCTGGCTGGCGTCCCAAACCACAGAGGCTGGCCCTTCCCAGGCTGGTCACTGTCCCCACCTGCACAGGCTTCTGAGATGGGCCTTAAGTGCTAAAGGAACTAATTAAACCTCTGGCAACTCCTGCTTTGTTTCCTAATCACTGACTTTCTGCTGACAGAAGCGGTTTCTTTCCATGTTATTCTTAAAGGGGGCAAACCCTTTTCCTACTGAACATTTAAATACAATTACATGGAAGAGAGTGATTTTAAAATACACTTTACTAAGCACTTTCCTTTTTATTTAAAAAATACTTTTATAGCACTCGTCATGGGCTAAGCACCTTGCAGGTCTTAGCTCATTTAATCTTCACTCTCACCTGTGATTGTCATGGCCGTCTCACAAGCCAGAGCACCTGTAGGGGAGTCACTTGCCCACGGTGGGCAGCTAGTGGGCGGCAGGGCCGGGATCCAGCCCAGGCAGCCTGGCTCCACAGCCTCGGGCCTAACCTAGCCCTGGTGGCCTGCTTGGGAAAGGTCTTCCGTGGGCAGCTGGCCTTCGAGGGGCATCATTTTAGGAGCCCCTGGGGCCTGCCCTCCTGTGACCCTCCGCTGGGCCTTTGGCCACACTGC
This sequence comes from Cheirogaleus medius, assembly GCA_008086735.1. NCBI lineage: Eukaryota > Metazoa > Chordata > Mammalia > Primates > Cheirogaleidae > Cheirogaleus > Cheirogaleus medius. The sequence continues at coordinate 3,101,947 of VBSM01000361.1, read as the reverse complement.
AAGCTCACTGCAGAGCCCTCCTTAACAGCGGCTCCCGGGGGGATGGGGAGGGGAGGAGCGTCTGCCTTCAGAGTCTCCTCCTCCCTCCCACCCAGGGCACTAAGGTGGCTGCCTCAGGGCGGGCAGGAGCAAGGCTGCCCTGGTCCAGTTCATGGCCACGGGGTCCAGGCTGGGGACCCCAGTTCTATCCAAGTAGTTGGGCATTATGGCGTTCGGCTGCGAGTCAACACATTAGGGGACTTGGCCTGCAAATAAGGTGGTGCTCTGTGTTCCTGGCAGGCAGCAGCTATGCGGCTACCTGCTAACCAGGGAGGGTGGCCAGGGCTGACACAGGGGTGTGGGACTGCATGCCCCAGGGCAGCCTGCCTGTGTTGTGCCTCTTGAGCCTGGCCCTATATCCCAACATAGTCCTTCCTCCTAGCTGCTGGGGAGAGAGAGAGAGAGAGAGAGAGGGAGGGAGGGAGGGAGGGAGGGAGAGAGAGAGAGAGGAGAGAGGAGAGAGGAGGGAGGGAGAGAGAGAGAGAGAGAGAGAGAGACTGACCCAGGTCTCAGTCCTAGCTTCAGCATTCAGGATACAAGTAGATTCCTACCTCAGGGCCTTTGCACTTGTTGTCACTTCTGCCTGGAGCACTTTTGCCAGATACCCACGTGGTTCACCCTTTCATTTCCTTCTAGTCTCTGCCCAAAGGTCACCTCCTCACAGAGGTCTCCCTTGGCCACCCCAGGTGAAATACCGGTAGCACGCATTCTCCAGGCCTCTGTCCCTTGACTTTGCTTTTTCTTCCTAAGTGCTATGAAACTACTATATGTATCTGTTGCTCTTTTATTTATCATCTGTGCCCCACTAGGCTGTGAGCGCCACATAGAGGGCAGGGGCGTCGGCCCTTGCTCATCACTGCATTCCCCGTGCCCGCACGTGCCCAGCGCAGTATGTGCTCAGTGAACACCTGCCCAGAGACTGGTTAGTGGGCGCTGCGGGCTGGACGCGCTGCGTGTCTCTGTGCCCGAGGCTCCTCACCTGTGCAGGGGACAGTGGCTGCCCTCCTGTCTGGCCAGGCGGTGTCTGCAGTTGTCAGGACAGGCTGAGTCACACCGTGGTAACAACCCCAGAGCCTCGGGCCGAGGCTCCGGCTCCCTGTGTCTTCCTTCTCCTCTCGATCAGGAGACACGGGGTAGGAACACACCGCCAGTCTTTGCAGACCAGTGACGTCTGTGGGTTGTGAGTCCTGGATTTGTCACCCCCTCTCCTCATATCTGGCACCTAAAACTGACCTTTAACCACTTGTCCCACCCAAGGGCTCTACATCTTGGCTGTGACAGCTGTGTCCTCTTCTAAAGGAAGCATAGAGTCTGAGCATTTTACCAGCAGGATGCAAACCTGCGCTGGTGGCTGAACAGTTATCAGTGAACTTAGGGCCTGATTAGGAAAGATGGGCCGCCCAGCAGCAGGAAGAGCCCTGCCTTGCTCTGTGCACAGCGGGCTCACAGCTAGTGGGGCCCCACCAGTAGGCCAAGTTGCAACAAGACGGGACTAAGTGTGCCAGATAGAGACCTGGGGGCTCAGGTGGGCTTCCTGGAGGAGGTGGTACCTGGGCAGAGTCTTGAAGGAAGGCGCTGTGGGCCTGTGAGGGGTGGGGGAGATGAGTGGCAGGAGGAAGGTGCCACAGCAGGAAGGCACGGGAAGGGAGGGGGAAGCAAAGGGACTGGGAGAGGCAGAGGGACTGGGCCAGCCGTGCCCTGAGGATTGAGCAAATCTTCTCTGCAAACTCGATGGGGAAAAATCAATACCCGGTTGGGTCTGCGGGCACCACGCCTGCGTACTATGTTCAGAAGCACCGTGAACAAAGCAGGCCTCTCCACCGAACTCCCCAGAGGGAGCAGGAAGCTGCCGCAACCCCCCACAGAGGGGAATTTGGCAACGCCTTTCAAAATTTCAAATGTCTGTGCCTCCTAGCCCGGGCATCCCACTCACCTGGGTGCTAGGGAGGAAGGCACCGAGGCCTGGGACCCTGAGGCCTCCTCTGTCCTCTTCGGGCCCAGCTCTGACCCTCCCCGTAAGCCTGGCCTCCCTCGGGAGCCCCGCCCTGCAGACACTGGGAGGCTGGCCACACCAGCCCAGACACCAACACACAAGTGGGTGTGTTCTCTGTCCAACTCTTTCGACCTTTCCGCTTGTTTGAAAATTGTCATAACAAAATGTTTAGAGGAAATGTCTCCCTTGCCCATCACCATCTCACCGTGCACATCATTAACTAGAGCTCAGCATTTGTGTACAGTTCCATTTGTAGTCTGTTTAGAGATGTTTGGAGACAATTTCCCAAGGGACTCCGCTTCCCAGCCTTTGGCTCTCCATTCACTCAGCCTGGGATGCTGTCCCATCTCCACCTGCCAAGCCCCTGCTCACCCTTCAAGACTTGCCAAGCCCTTACCTCCCTGAGGACCCCTCCCAGACGCGGTCCGAGCCTTGGCTCCCCTCTGCAGAGTGGGTCACAGGACGGCGGGCTAGAAAGGGGGCGAGGAAGCCTGTGCACCGGTAGGCCGGGGGAGCCAGGGGGAGCCCACCCAGCCCATGTCTCCCGAGGCCTGGGGCGGTGACAGAGAGGGGCACAGCTCTGCCTGGCAGGAAGCGGCCAGCCTCACAGGGCCAGGAGGCGGGAAGGCTTGAGGGGGTGGGGGGTCAGAGCAGTGGGTGAGGGTCAGGGCCCACGGCAGAAGGCACTTGAGGGCTGGAGGGGCAGGCTCCAGAGCAGGTGCCTCCTTTCATTGCCTGGGGCAGCAGCTCCCAGGGGGATTCCAATCTGGAGATTTCTCTCAACAGTGGAGAAACTGTAGGTGAACCAGGCTCGAGTTTGGGTGAGACGACGATGGCTGTGTATACTTTGACATGCCCGGACTGTTGCCAAAGGGGTACGCGAGAAGCTGGGGGGAGGACTCGGGTGGCTGGAGGACAGGATGCGGGTGAGGGAGACATTTCCTCTAAACATTTTGTTATGACAATTTTCAAGCATGCGGAAAGGTCGAAAGAGTTGGACAGAGAACACACCCACTTGTCCATCACCCAGATTCTACCCGGAACACTCACCAGACTCACTTTATCCCACAGCTCTCCCCACCTGTCCGCCTTATCTTTGATGTATTTCAAAGTAGGTTGCAGACATCAGTACACTTCGGCCCTAAGCACTTCACCATGCACACCATCAGCTAGAGCTCAGCATTTGTGTGCAGTTCCCTTTTGTAGTCTGTTTAGAGATGTTGGAGACAATATTTACACAAAGAGAAATGTATCAACCTTAAATGGATCATTCTATGAGCTCTGAAAAATGCATAACCTGTGTAATCCCACCCCATCGAGATACAGAACATTACCACCACCCTAGAAAGTTCCTTGTGCCCCTCCCAATCTCTGCCTAGAGACTCTTCACTGTACATCTTTTGTACAGTGGTGTTCGCCGGCATCCCTCCCCCGCTTCTCCCACAGTGGCAGGACGCTTGGTTGCGCGCCAGGCTGCCCAGGCGAGGACTACATCTCCCAGCCTTCCTGCAGCTCCGTGTGGTCATGTGATTAAGTTCTGGTCTACAGAGTATAAATAGAAGCATCATGTGGCAACTTCTAAAAACCTTCCATAAAAGACAACTGGTGTGCCCTTGGCCCCTTCTTCATCTTCCTCCCCCCTTTCCTGTTGCCTGGAACAGAGTTGTCATGGCTACTGTCCTGGACCATGGAGAAGGGACATACCCAGGGATGGTGGAGCAGTGAGCTGGAAGGACCTGACTCCTTAAACTCTTGATGGAGCAGAAATGCCCTGGATTGCTTACCTCAGACTCACGTGAGAGATAAATAAACATCTACCATTTTTTGGGCCATTGTCCAATGACAGTCGGCATTACAGTCAAACCTAGTTTTAACGACAAACTTTTGAACCTTTTAAATATTGTACTATGTGCATGTATTACCTACTCAAGAAAGGGAATTATAATACAAAATTAAACACAAAATGAATCAAAAGAGACTGCAGTAGAGACTGCTAGCGGCCTTCCCCACCCAGCAGTGGAGTGGTGCCCCAGCTGGTTGTTAGTTAGGACACAGGATCGACGTCACATGGCAGAGACCCACATTAGCAGTAGCTTGAGCAAGACAGAAGTGTATTTCTTTGCACATAAAAGCCTGACCCCCCAGTAGCACAGATCAGTGGCCAGCTCCCACCTCCCGTATGTGGTCATCCCACGTCCGTGCAACGACTGCAGTTTCTGAGCACAAAGACTGGACATCTCCAGGGCACAACCCTCTGACACCTGCCCATAACCTGGGCAGGGGCCCCTTCTGCCCACGGCAGAACCTTCCACGCGGGGGGACTGCCACCTGGGGCTGATCACCTCTCCGGTCTGTGCTTGTGCCCCGGCTCCATGCTGCCTCCCCTGTGCCCAGATACACCCCGCAGGCCTCCAGAGTGCCCCTCCTGGGGCTGGGGATTTGGAGGCAAGTTTTCTTATCCACCCTTGCAGGAGGTATCGACCCGGCATCCTGTCCTCCCGCTGATGGCCGGTGACACTGACGTGCCAGATCTTAATCTTCTTAGGCCATCCTCACTCGCACGCCTGCCGCCCTCTCAGCCTCGTGCCCCCGTGCCAGCTGTCCATTCTCCCTCCTCCCTCCTCCCCCAGCCAAGGTGTAAAAGCTCTTGCTCTGTGGTCCGGGCCCATCCGAGGGGCTGCTTGTCAGGAAAAACCATCCTTGGTTACGGGCAGCCATTAGCCTGGCAGCAATAATAGCTTCAGTAGTAGGAGCAATAACAGTAACAGAGCTACTGCTTTCTCAATACCCACCAGGTGGCAGAAGCTCTCCTTACATCTCTCTGAGGCGGGGCTTGTCTGTCCCTGTTTTACAGATGGAGAAACTGAGGCTCAGAGATGTTAACAGACACTTCTGAGACCACACAGTTCAGATGGGGGTGAAGTCTGGGTCTGGGCCTCAAAGTGTCCTGCTACTCTGCACCTGTGTCCTTCCAAAGGTCACGACAAAGGCCCGGAGTTCATCCGGGCTCAGACACTCGCAGCGCTGGCTGCTCACCTGGAAGGCGGGAGGGTGCGTGGTGTGACCCTGGTGACCCTGTCTCTCCCACAGCTAGCGCTTCTGTTGCTAGGCGCGCTGTGGAGGGCCCAGAAGTGGGAAAGGTGGGACAGGGCTCCTTGGGGTGGAGCGGGGATGGGGGCCGGGAGGGGGAACAGGAGGAGTGAGGACACTGGGGGGTGGGGCAGAGACTGGGGGCAGAGCCAGGAGGAGTTTTGGAGCCAGGCAGAGGGACTTAGGCAGGCTTGGGAGGTGGCTTGGTGGCACACTACAAGAGAACAGGCTGAGACCCAGGGGCAACCACATTTAGGGTGTGGCTTTTTTGTGAGCCATTCTTTTGCAGAGGGTCCCCCGGTCCTGGCTGGCTCCGGGTCACACCTGTCCCCCACTTTGCAACCGCCCTGCCCCTGGGCCTGCCCACTCCTGAGCTTCGGGCCCTGCCCTTCTCAGGCCTCTGGAACCTTCTTGGCACGGTTTTGACTCTAGCAGCGGGGCGGCGCGTGCAGAAGCCTTTCCCAGCCCTGCAGACCTGGAGCACCCCTCCCGCGCTGACAGCGCTCAGGTGAGGGTGTGGCTGGGCAGGGGACGTAGAGGAACCGAAGGAAATGACTGCCGGATGCACTGTCAGCCCTTGGCAGCAGCCTTGGGGGCCGAGGGTGGGTGGCAATTAGAAGAGCAAACTCCAGCCTGTTTACCAGCCGGAGCATCTCTGGGTGGTTATTTGCTTTTCCGCGATTCTGGGAGGGGGAAGATGAGCGCAGGGCCTCG
>VBSM01000361.1:3071420-3093979 GCA_008086735.1 Cheirogaleus medius | reverse complement strand
TTTAGCCCCCACCTGGGTGGCTTTAAGGAGTCACCAGCAACCACTGACTTCTGGCCCCGGGGCCTGCCCTCGGGCAGCCAGTGCAGTGCTCCTGCTGACGAGGCTGCTGCAGGAGGGCCATGCGGTGCTCCCACGCCTCTGCCCGCGTCGCCGCCCCTCTCCCGCACTTTGCTAGTGCTCCGCCCTCTCGCTGCCTCACGCCCCAGGGGCCACCCTTGAAGGCTGAGTCCTTTGGGAACGCGTGCAGCTGCAGCTAAGGAAAGCTTGACGGACGGCGTTTTGTTTCTCACGTAAGGAGAAGTCTGGAGGTGGGCGTTCCGGGCTGGCCCGGCTGTCCAAAGATGTCACGTGGTGGTCTCTGGCTGCAAGGGAGGCTGCGAGGGTGAGTCTGTTTATTGGGCTCACGGGGGGGTTGGGAGGTGGGCAACAGCCATGATCTTCTCCTGGAGAACTCGTCTTCCCCTGTGTCCCCCTCGACACTGACGCCTCCTAAGTTGGTTTGAACCCGCAGCTTCTCTCCTGGGCTCCAGATCAGCACTTCCAACCGCCTGGTCCAGTTTTACCTTCAAACCACAGCCCACACCCATCCACCCAGAACAGCTTGTCTTCCTAGGTCTTCCATGGTTCTCTTGGTTGCCTGAGTTGGAAAAAGCAGCCCCTGTTCCCTCTGTCCCCCATATCCGTGCTGTGCTTCTGCCAGGGCCATGTGGTCCCCAGAGCAGAGGCTCTGTGCCTGCCTTTCCCACGCCCCTGTCCTGGCTCAGGCCCATGACATCCCTCGGCTGCTCCAGCCCGTCCTGCGCACTGGCCAGGTCTGTCTGGGGCACGCATCTATCTGACCAGAGCATTTCCCATAATCTGGCTCCTGCCTGCTTTTCTGGCCTCCTCCCCCATTCTATATACCAGTCCTCCATATCTCCAACCCCAGGGACACAGGGGGGTCCCTCAGCTGTGGATGCTTCACTCCTCTCCCCACCGCTGGCTTCCGTCTTGCTCATGCCTCACGCGTTGACCGCGCATGGCCCTGATCCCCCCGCGCCCGCTCCTGCCCCTTCCTCTGCCCCTGCTCCACAGATCCGAGGACGCCTGCCCATCCACAGCACTCTGGACAGGTCAAGCTCCTGAGCAGATCCCAGGCCAAGCCACAGGCCAAGGCATCCTCTGTCACTAGCAAATGGTGGCCCCCAGTCAGGTGTTTGCCCTGGTCCAAACAGCGGAGGCCATGGGGATCATGTGGTCCCCACCAGGCCGACCTCCCAAAGGGGCTGGAGCAGGGGTGGTGACCGCCAGCAATCCTGTCAATCCTGTGCCGTCTCTCCACGCCCCTGCTTCTGCCAAGGCCCGTCTCAAGTGCAACCTCCTCCGCCCGCCCCTGTAGCCGGGATTCCTCAGCTTGGATCCCTTCCCCAGGTGCTGTGGACGCCTTCCTGGGAGAGTGTGCACAGCAGCGGGGCCATCTCTGAGCTGCTCTCAGCCTCCTCACGTCACAGCAAGTGTCACAGCGGGTAGTCCTGAGTCGGAGAATCAAAGTTTATTCGCTGGCGGGCTCAGAGGGGCCTCGCCACCACATTCTGAGCCCCGTCTACCCGATTTTTCCCACTTTTATTAAGTTGGGGTGGCCTGAGGAGTGGGGTCTCAGGTGTAGGTTAGTTGATGCGCCAGGTAATAAGTTAGTGTTATGCTGATGCAGGTCTTCCGTGAGGGGTGGGGGTCTCAGGTGCCTGATGCGCCAAGCAATGGATGGGGTTTCCCTATCACTCCAGCCCACCTGTGCAGGAATGCACTAGTGCCCAACAAAGGTTGAGGAAGCGGCATGAACAGAATGTTTGACCCTGGGGACTTGACGTCATCTAGTTGCAAACCATGGCTTGTGTGTCAAAACCAGTTCTCAGACTGGTTTGGTTGGGCCCCTGAAAGTGGAGATTTCCCATCCAAATCTTGTCCTCCACACAAGCTGCTGTGGGTCCCCCAAAGTGGAGCCTGAGGCAAGACAGGCAGCGTGTTTGAGAGGGGAGCCCCAGCAGCAGGAGTGGGAGGGGACAGGACGGAGGAGGAGCAGGGAGGCCATGGGGAGGGGGAGGCTGGGGCGTTGTCCTCCAGCTCCATCCTCCAGTGGCTGAGGGCTGACCCTGCGCAGAGCGGCTGCTCTCCGCAGCACAGGGCTCACGAGCCAGCTGGGGAGCCTGCCGGAGGGAGCAGGAGTGGGGCCCCCTTCAGACGGGGCCTGGCCCCTCCCCACCCCCACCCATCTTCGTAGGCGGATGGCCCCTGCTGGCCGCCCCCAGTTTGCAAATCGTGCGGCCTTTCACAGAGGACACTGAGGCTGGGAGGGGGAAAGCCCGGAGACCTCGGCCAAGGTCACAAGGCCCAGCTCACAGGGCTGAGCCCAGGACCCCTGACTCCCGGCAGAGTGCCCCCTGCCACCTACTCTGCTTTCTTTCTCACCCAAGGTTTGCTGGTGGCTTGACCTCTCTGCCTCTGGAGTGAGGCCCTCGGAGACGCCCCTGGGCTGCGCACGCTCTGGCCGGCACTTTCTCTCTTCCCAGCCGGCTCAGGACAGAATCCAGTAAATAACATGCTGCCCATCGATTGGAGGTCACCCAGGCCAGGGCCAATCGATGGCCACAGACAGCTGGGCAGGCGGGTAATGAAGTGCCAGCTCCTTGGCGGGGGTGCCGCCTGGAATGTAATCCCCTTGCCTCCGCCTCAGGCTCCAGCTCAGGTGATAGGGGGGAAGACAGATGGGGCTCTGAGGCCAGTCGCATGGGGGTGGGCGGGGAATAGGGCTGGGGTGTGGGGGTGGGGAGTGGTGGAGCTCACCGGGGGCACAGGCCCTCTGTACTCCGGAGAGAGATGCCTCCCTAGACAGGCCTCCCCTGGGGACCTCCCGGAAGAACATGCGCTGCCCATCCCCCACACAGAGCACAGCTCGCTCTGTGCACGGTCCCTGCAGGCATAAAGCCGTCCACCCCTCTAAAATGAGGGGTTTTGGAGGGCAAGGAAGGGCACGAGAGACGAGACATTGTTGAGCACGTAGGCTGTGCCGACTCAGTGTCCTGGGGCTTGGCATCTGTCACCTTATTTGATCTTCACAGAGTGTAGCTTGATAAATATTATATTATTAAGCCATTCCAGTAGATAAGGAAACAGGTTCAGAGAGGACGAGAAGTTTAACAATTTGAGCGGCTTGATAATGCAGCGGACCAGGTGGCCTCATGAGATGGTGAGTTCCCCATCACTCTGGGTATTCAAGCAGAGGCCGGAGGGCTAGCTGTCAAGGGCCACGTAGGGATTCCTGCAGAAGGTGAGCTTTGGACTGCATGGCCATGATCATCCCACGTGATCCCCATGGCCTTCCCAAAGCCGAGCTTGTACGAGTCTTTCGGAAGGACAGAATAAGCCGGTCTTCAGGGCAGGGCCCCTGGCTCCAAGCGGAAGGATGGCAAGTGAGACGAGGTCACTAAGCTGGTGGCTTCCAAGCCATGTCTGCAGACCCCCGGGGTACTCTGGAGGCACTTCAGAGTCAACAAATATTTGACTCAAAGTTCATTTTCAATGCCATGGTTATGAGAAACTGATAAAACAGTATTTTAAAACAAATACGGCTGGCAATAGTGTTATACAACCTTTATCCCACTTGATATCACTAGAAAGGTTGCTTTGAGTGGACCTGGGGCTAAAGATTCTCCTACATCTGTATTTAATTGAAGAGCATTGAAAGGAGGGATAAGAAACAAAAAACCCTCTTTTAACTTGCAATTACTTATCTGTTTGAATAAGTTAGCACACAACACAAACACCGTGCAGACACAAGTTGGAGGCTGAGCTGATGCAGGGTGGAAACTGTCACTGATAATCCCTCATTTCTGTCTTATATGCAACAAAACAGCCTTGTTCTCATCTTATCTAATCTTGTTATAATTGCTCCCTCTTGTTATAATAAGAATATGGCACACATGTGAACATATCAAACACAGAACATGACTTTTATCTGGTTTATGCATTGTGATTCTACTTAGATTTCATTTGAGAAAAGAGCTTTGCCATTGAAAATGCTGGGACATCTCCATGGCAAAGTGACCACAGCTGCCACCCCCGGGCCCTTCCTACGCAGAGTGGGGTGAGGGGGTGGGTTTTGGGTTTACAGCCCCTGATTCTCCTTTGCACACAGTCTGCAGCCGTGTGGGCGTGGCCCCCGGCCCTGGGCCACCGTGCCCATGCCTGGCCATGGCCCAAGCCCTTGGACAGCAGCTGGGGAGGAGCCCGGCCCACACGCCGCGGTGCTGGGATGGGCGGGAAGGGCTGGAGCGTTGGGCCAGTGCTTCCCCAAGAGGCTGGTCTGCGGAGGAGGCCGCGGGAGTGACGGAGGAAGCTCGGTGGCCTGCAGAGAAGGCTGTGCGCAGTGCTGGACACAGGCAGCCACGCGCAGGCAGAAACGCCGGGGAGCGGCAGCCACAGGTCAGAGAAAGGTACGCGAGGATGGTGAGGTCCTTGGCTAGGGCGAGGGCCCAGCAGATAGGAGCTGGTCTCCGTCTGGATGGGAAATGCGGCGGCTCCCGCTCTGTGGTTCTCACAGAGGCCCAGAAGCTGCGCTGCTGCCCTGGCCCCGACCCTCTCGCCTTCTAGAATTCCCTTCTGGGGCCTGCTAGTCTTCCAAGGCTATTTATGGGGCCCTGACAATGCCTGCTGGCCTCATTTCTATCACATGTGGCTGCCCTATCAGCTCTCTGACCTCAGCACCCAAAAAAGCCCCTCTGGCCTGACTGGTGAGGTCCAAGGCCCCCTCTCCAAACAGGCCCTAGGGAGGACCCTGGGGGAGCCACAGTTTAGGGGGCAAAATGCCAACCTTGTCTCATATCACTCGCTCCTTCTCTCCCCACCCTTCGGCAGCAACCCTGGTCTTAGGCCTGCCTCTCCCAGCCTCCGAGCACACTCTACCGCAGGGCCTTTACACCTACTAAGTCCTGTATTCCTATATTTGCTCCTACGAAGTTCCTTCCTGCAAAGCTTTGCACCAGGTCTCAGCTCAGGTGTCACCTCCCCAGATAGCCCCCCCCGGCCCACCTCATCCACCGCAGCCACCCCGACCCTACCACCACCCGCCACTCCGTCACTTGGGCTCTCTTTTCTGCAGAGTGCTTCATGTTTTCCACGATGATCGTGCTTACTTCTTGTTCTCTGGAGAATTTGTTTTTCCGCACCTGAATGTCTGCTCCACAAGGACAGGGACCTGGTCTGCCATGTTCACTGAGTGTCTGCAGCCCCAGCACTGTGCCCAGCATGCAGCAGGCCCTCAACAAACGCTTGGGGGATTGAGGCGCTCAGAGGTTTGGAGCTGTGTAGCTGTCAGGGACAGGGCGCTGTCCTGTCACCTTCTGTGCACACTCTGCCTTGGTGCTCCTCACGTCACTGAGACCTGGACCCTCCACCTTCCATCTGGCTTTCCCTTGAAGCAGCCCGTAGACGCCACACACCCCATAGCCCCGCTACCCGCACCGACCAAGGCCTCTGCCCACCAGCCACCATCCCCTCTCTCCCCAGCCCCTTGCTCTTTCCTCAGTCAAGCCTCTGCGCTTCCGTGCTCAAAAATAAAGTCTCCCATTTCTCAGAAAGTCACCCCTGCAAAGCACCCCAGGTGGAGAGGCCTGTGAGCAGAGGCCGTGCGGGCGACGCTTGGGAGAAGCGTCCAGTCTGGTGAGCTGGCGCAGAGGCGTCTGCAGCTGGGCACAAAGGCGCCAGGAGGGAGGCCACAGGGAGCCAAGGCCATGCCAGGAGTGGAGAGTTTGGGGACCTGGCAGTCGGGAGGTGTGGGAGGCCAGGGCTGAGAGGGGCTGATAGAATTTTGTTTTCTACGCCCCCCGCCTGCTCACACACAGCCATCCTTCATCGCGGCTCCCCCGGCCCACCTCCCCACGTCTGATCTCGTTTAGCACGGCAATTAAATTTTAAAGGCCATCAGCACGGTCCCTCGCATGCCAGGTTCTTCCCAGACAGGATATTTAATAGACTGGGTGGCAACTCCGCAGGCTCCGGCTGGGGCTGCAGACCCACCGAGCCAGAAAATTAATAAGCACGCGGCCTCCCCCGCCGCCCTCTCGTGGCCAGGCCCAGCCCGCCTCTCTCGCTCTGTCTTGCCCAGCCGGGGCCAGCGGGGCAGCTTCCCGGGAGGGGGCATCAGGTTTGTTGGGGGAGGGCAGGGAAGCCTCCGGAACCCAGCAGATGACCTCAGGGTATCAGGGCTGTCTGGAAGCCCCATTCTGCTACTTACTAGCATAGCGGGGCGGGACACGTTGCTTAACCTGTCTGGCCCTCGTCCACTCATCCGTGTAACAGCGTCATGGAGAGGCTCACGGAGGTGACGCATGTACAGCGCTGGGCGGGATAACCAGCTTGTGGCAGGAACTCAGTAGACAAAGTTCCTTCCCTGTCCCTCACACTCACGGCTTGTTCGCTAATGTAGGGGCCACTGGGCTGGGTGGGGTGGAAGGGGCAGTGGGAACAGTACAAGGCAGTTGCCAACTCACAGGGCCCGGAGGGTCATGGTCCGTGGGCTGCCTGGAACTCGGGCATGTGGCACCAGGGAAACAGGCGCGGGTTCAGCATCCTGGGTAGGAATCTTGCTCCCTCTGTGTTCCTGGGCATGTCAGTACCTTCTTGGGCCTCAGTTTTCTCAACTATAAAATGGGGACAGGGCACTGACTTTATAGGGTCGCTGTGAGGCTCCGTGAAGTGACATGGCCGAGCTTTGGCACAGTAGTAGGTGTCATGATGATTCACTGTGTCACCCACCAGGTGCCAGGCGGTCCCCCTGCGGGACAACCCCAGGGCAGAGCAGCAGCTTGGGAGAGCCACACCGAGGAGATGAGACGCGAGATCTGGGGGGCAAGAGCCGGGCCCAGGCCCCAGGCTTGTGTCTGGCGGCAGTGGCTCGCGCTCCGGCTCCCTCCTCACCTGCCCCGGTCCAGATCCAGCCCCCCCTTGGGGAGCGGTGGGGCTTGAGGACGAGGAGGGTGAGAGTGCTGTGGGGGGGAGCCGAGCTCATCTCACAAGTCTGGACCAAGCGCCTACTGTGTGCCAGGCACTGCTCTAGGGTGTACAGGCGCTGGGGACACAGCAGTGACCATGGCAAAGACCCTGTCCTCATGGAGCCGGCGTCAGACAAGGCTTAGATGACAGTCAATGCTGTAGGCAGGGAGGGGAGAGAGTGAGTGGGGTGATGGCAGGAAGGGGGTTATGCTTTTTACATGCGGTGGTCAGGAGAAGGTGACATTTGAGCAGAGCCCTGAAGCAAGCAAGGAGCCATGCGAATGTCTGGGGCATCCAGGTAGAGGGGCAGCCTGTGCAAAGGCCCTGAGGCAGGAGGGAGGTTGGCCTGTTTGAGGAGCAGCAAAGAGGCCGAGGAAGCAGAAGCGCGGTGCTCGTGGAGAGGGCTGTGAGGGTGCCGGCCTCCTGTGCACTGTTTTACTCGCAGGAGGTGAGCAGCAGGGGGCGGGGTCTGAGCAGGAGAGTGACGGGGCTTGACGAGCCTGTGGCTTCTGAGGGAACTGGGTGCAGAGGGCAGGCGGGGAAGCCAGGCACCAGCAAGGAAGCTCTGTCAACAGTTCAGGGGGAGGTGACAGGGTCCTGGGACAGGGTGGGGGCGGTGGAGATGTGAGAAAGGCTGGGGTGCTGGATATGTTTGGAGGGTACAAGGGCTGGGACACAGAGACCCAGGGTAGAGGCTGGGGTCGTCTCCCCAAGAACTGCCCCCCAGGCCTGGCAGCCTGCTCCTCCCACCCGGCACACCCAGCCCTTAGCGCCTCGGCTGTCTGTTGGATGACTGGGCCTTCCAGGGAGCTTCAGGGGCCTTCTGGAATCAGCCCTGTGGCGGGTGGGAATCTTCCGCCCGGCCTTTCTGCCCGGCCGGCGCCCACCCAGCAGCTCTGGCAGGCGTCCGCCTCCGCCCCTGCCGCAGGCCTGGCGCTGGCGCCCCGGAGCTGGAGGGGCAGCTGTGAGATCTCTGCCAGGGTGGGAGATCCTTACAGCCGCGGAGGGGTGGCGGGCAGCAAGGAGGCCGAGGCGCAGCCTCCTGGGGAGGTGTCCCTGCGAGCCCTGCAGTCTCTCCACCACCAGCCTTCCCTCTGGGCAGCCGGGGCACACCCCTGCCTGGCCAGCCCGGCCCCCCCGGCCCCCTGCACCAGCCGGCCGGGGATGCGCCCTCCCCACCTCGGCTGCGGTCCCCTCCCCAGCCCGGCCAGGCCCGCCCGCCTCCGCTGGCGCTGGGATTCAGCAAATTGCCTCGCGCGCTCCAACCCACCATTTCCCGTGCGCTCCCGAGCCCCAGTGAATTATATGAAAAGAAATCAGCCCTGTTTTCCTGTTTCCGCACAAAGGAATAAAGGAAAGGTTTTCAAATTGCTTCCAAAGAGGGGCTTGGCCTCGCGCTCGCTGCGCAGACGGTGCCGTTCCTTCCGAGGCGTCAGGGCCACGCGGCCGCCTGCGACAGGGGTGCAGGGCGGGAGGGGAACGGGAGATGGGCGCTGCCCCACGGATACTGGTCGCGAGGCCGGTTCCCCGCCACGTGAGGGAGGCCGCTGGGTCATGCTGAAAAGCAGATGCCCCGGCAGGTGGCCCAGACCTGCTGCGTGGGAAGCTGGGGTGGGGCCTGTGTGTACACTCATTGGCACCCTCACCCCCCGTGGTTTTGAGGCACACAAGTTTGAAGACCGCTGGTGAGGGGTGTGTTCCGAGGTTTATAATGTGGGTTATTGGAGCATGGTCCTGTGGGGCCATGGCAAGTTCAGGGGGGCAGAGGAGGGGAGGGTTGGATGGGGTGGGCGTGGCGGAGAGCTGCCCCCCAGCTCCTGGGGAGAACAGGTCCAGGGCACCTCTTCACGTACTCTCTCCCCAAAACTCTCAAGTAACTGGCTGCAAGGAGCAGAAGGGAAAGGCTGTGGGGGAGGAGCAGACCCAGAACAGGCAAAGGCCCTGAGGCAGGAGAGATCCTTCAAGCAAGCAGGAAAAGGCTGTGTCTGGGGCGCAGAGGAAGGGCTACTGCCTGGAGAGCAGGCAGGCTGACGGGAGACCCTGCTGATGAAGACTTCGCCTCTTGCCCAAGACCACTGGGAAACTGTTAAGGTTTTCAGCAGGAAAGTGATGTGGTCAAATTGTTAAAAATTATTTTTTACTTATTTTATTTTTTTGGAGATAGGGTCTTGCTGTGTTGTCCAGGCTGGAATGCAGTGGTGTGATCATTCATAGCTCACTGCAGCCTTGGACTCCTGGGCTCAGGCAATCCTCCTGCCTCAGCCTCCCAAAGTGCTAGGATTATAGTGTGAGCCATCACACACGGTCTAAAAATTGTTTTTAAAAATTGACATACAGTAAAATTGACTTTTGGGGGGTGCAGATAGTTCTAAGAAGTTTAACATATGTACAGTTTCATGTAACCACAATGAGGACACTGAATGATTCCATTAGCCCCCAAACTGCCTTGTGCTGACCCTTTGTAATCTTCCCCACCCCCTGGCAACCGCTAACCTGTTCTGCATTGCTATAGTTCTGCCTTTTCCAGAATGTCACATGAATGAAATTATACAGTGTATGACCATCTGAGACTGGCTTCTTGTCACTCAGCTTAATGCCTTTAAGATTTATCGTGTGTATCTATAGTGCCTTTTTATTGCTGGGTAGAATCCCTTGGCATGGAGGGACCACAGTTTGTTTATCCATTCACTTCTTGGAGGACATCTGAATTGTTTGCAATTTTTGGTGGTTATGAACATAGCTGCTATAGACATTCATCTACAGTTTTTCCTGTGAATATGAGTTTTCATTTTTATAGGGTAAATATCTAGAAGTGGGATTGCTGAGTCGTATGACACTTGTATATTTAACTTTATAAGAAACTGCCAAACTGTTTTCCAGAGTGGCTGTACCATTTTGCATTCTCACCAGCAGTGTATAAGAATTTTATTTAGGTCTTGGATTTCTTACATCAGCATTTGCAGTTTTTCCCATGCAGATCTTGCACATGTTTTGTTATGTTAATACCTACGTATTTCATTTGGGGGAACTATTGTAAATGGTGTTGTTTTTTAAAATTTTGGTTTCTAAGTGTTCATGGCTAGTATATGGAAATAGGTTGTTTTTTGTGTGTTGACCTTATATTCTGTAACTTTGCTCAACTCATTTATTAGTTCTAGGAGCTATTTGGGTAGATTCCATATTTTCTTTTCTTTCTTTCTTTATTAGAGAGGGGGTTTTGCTCTGTCACCCAGGCTGGAGTGCAGTGGCTGATCACAGTTCACTGTAGCCTCAAACTCCTGGGCTCAAGTGATCCTCCTGCCTCAGCCACCGAAGGGGGATTACAGGCCTGAGCCACAGTGTCCGGCTCAGATTTTCTGCATAGACAACATGTTGTCTGAGAAGAAGGACCATTTTACTTCTTCCTTTCCCATCTCTATGCCTCTTATTTCGTTTTCTTGCCTCAATGCACTGGCTAGGACTTCTTTGGCTTGCTCCTGGTCTTAGAGAAAAGCATTCAGTCTTTCCCTATTAAGTATGGTGTGAGTTGTAAGGTTTTTTTTTTTTTTTTGGTAGATGCTCTTTGTCAGATTAAGGAAGTTCTTTTTCTATTCTTCATTTGCTGAGAGCTCTTATTATGAACGGATGTTGAAGTTTGTCAAGTGCTTTTTCTGCCTCCATATGATCATGTGGTTTTTCTTTCTTAGTCTATTAATATGGTGGATTACACTGATTGAATTTCGAACATTGAATCAACCTTATATTCCTGCAATAAACTCCACTTGGTCATGGCGTATCATTCACTTTATATATTACTAAATTCTATATGCTACTGTTTTGCTGAGGATTTTCCTATGTACATTCATGAGGGATATTAGTCTGCAATTATCTTTTCTCGTACTGTTTATATCTGGTTTTGGTATCAGGGTAATGCTGGCCTTAAAAAATAAATTGGGAAACGTTCCTTCTTCTGTATTCTGGAAGAGATTGGTGTTATTTCTTCTATAAATATTTGGCTAAATTTGCCAGTGAAGCTATATGGGCTGGGAGATTTCTTTTTTGGAAGGTTTAAAATTACAAATTTAGTTTCTTTAATATTAGAAAGTTCTATATGATAGATATAGTACTCCTCAGGTTATCTGTTTCTTCTTCGGTGAGTTTTAGTAGTTTGTGGCATTCAAGGAATTGGTTGGTACATTTCAGCTAAGTTGTTGAATTTATGTGTACAGAGTTAGTAATAGCATTCTCCCATTATCCCTCTAATGTCAGAGTGGACATCAGGTATAATGATATACCCTCTTTCTTTCAGATACTGGTAATTTGTGTCTTCTCTCTTTTTTTCCTTTGTCAATTTGGCTAGAGGTCTATCCGTCTTATCGATATTTTCAAAGAAACAGATTTCAGTTTCCCTATGGTTTTTCCATTTTTCAGTTTCATTGCTTTCTGCTCTTTTCTCAATTCCTTCTTCCTTCTTGCTTTGGGTTTATTTTGCTATTTTTTCTAGTTTTGTAGTTTTTCAAGATGGAATTTGGATTGATATGTCAATACCTTTCTTTTCTTCCATATGAACGTTTAATATTATAAGTTTCTCTTTAAGTACTGCTTTAGCTGTATCTCACAAATTTTGGTTTATTGTAATTTTATTTTATTTTTTGAGACAGGGTCTTGCTTTGTTGCCCAGGCTAGAGTGCCATGGTGTCAGCCTAGCTCACAGCAACATCAAACTCCTGGGCTCAAGTGATCCTCTCTTTTCTCAGCCTCCCAAGTAGCTGGGACTACAGACGCACGCCTTCACACCAGCTAATTTTTCTATTTTTTAGTTAAGAAGGAGGTTGCACTCTTGCTCAGGCTGATCTTGAACTCCTGACCTCAAGCAATCCTCCAAACTTGGCCTCCCAGAGTGCTAGGATTACAGGCGTGAGCCAACCTACTGGGCCGTAATTTTATTTTTGTTCAGTTCAAATATCTTCTAATATTCCTTGAGACATCCTCTTTGAACCATGGATTATTTATCAGTGTATTGTTTTATTTCAAGTGTGTGGAGATTTACTGGGGTTTTTTTGTTATTGACTTTTTATTTAATTCTATTATGGTCAGAGAATATACTTTGTATGACTTTAATTTTTTTAATTTGTTAAAGTTTGTTTTATGACACAGGGTATGGTGAATGTTCTATGTGTACTTGAAAGGAATGTGTATTCTGCTGTTGATGGGTGGAATGTTCTATAAATGTCAATTAGATCCAGTTTGTTCATAGTTTTGTTTAATACTTCTGTATCCTGGATGATCTGAGTATGTTTACTATCAATTCTGAAAGGGGAGTGTTGAAATTTCCAACTATAGTTGTGGATTTTGTCTTTTTCTGTGTTCAATTCTATCAGTTTTCGATGCAAGTATTTCAAAGCTCTGTGGTTAGGTGCACGCTCATGTAAGAGTGTTATGTCTTCTTAGTGAATTGACACTTTTATCACGGTAAAGTGTCCCTCTTTATCCCTGGTAATTTCTCTAACTCTGTAATATAACTTGTCTGATACTAAAATAGTCATTCTATCTCTCTTTTGATTACTACAAGGTATTTTTTTAATTATTAACCTAGCTATATCATTATACTTATAGACAGCATATTGTTGGATCTTGTTTATTTTTTGTCCATTCTGATAATTTCTAATTTTTAATTGATATGTTTAGATCACTTACATTTAATGTAATTAATGGTATGGTTAGATTTAGAGTTTTCATTTTATTATTTGGTTTCTATTTCTTCCCTCTGTTATTCATTCTCGTTTCTTCCTTTCTGCTTTCTTTTGGATTATTTGACTAATTTTGTATTCCATTTTAATTTACTTACTGAGTTTTTTACTGTATCTCCTTGCATACTTTTTAAAAGTAGTGGATCTAGTGGTACAATATGCTTAGCTTCATGGTCTACTCAGCAAATTCTGTTTGAACAAGGTCATCGGGTCACAGCTTGGTGATGTAGGGAGATGAGTTGAAATCAGGAATGCCGGCGTTAGCAGACTAAAACACAGCATGATTCTTGAAATATTTCAATTATTTCATGGAATTCTAACTAGAAAAGAATATTAAAAATAGATGTCCAGTTAGATTTGAATTTCAGATAAAACATGAATAATTGCAATAATTGTTTAGTGTAAGTATACTTTAAAAAGTCATTGTTTATCTGAAATTCAAATTTAACTGTACATCTTTTATTTTATCTGGTAACCCTTGTTAGGATGCTATTTTGAGTGAAGCTGAGGCGAGGTGGTGATAAGATAGGGACACAAGGACAGATTCACAAAGATTTCGGAGGCGAAAAATAGAGGATTTGGTGTCGATTGGACATTGGGGTGAGAAAGAGAGGAGTCAAGGACAATGCCACAGTGGCTTGTGGCTTGTGCCTTCGCTGGGCGGAGCCGGTGGGTGTGCTGTGATGGGGACTCAGGAGGAGCGGGGGAGGCTGTAGTGGGAGGAGCTGGGTGTACTGAGCGTGTGGTACCTTTGGGATACCCGAGCAGAGGTGCAAGGCAGGTGGTTGGACATCTGGGTGTTTGCTTGGGCAGTGGTCTGGGGTGCACGCGATACAGAGCGGATTCCCTGAAGCTCCAGCAAGGGTAGAGTCCAGGAGGAGAGCACTGCATGCCAGGGTGGAGGGGCCTGCCCGAGGAGCCCCTGGGGAGGAGGATCTGGCAGGGGAGACCAAGAAGAGGCTCCCAAGAGGGCAGAGGGAAACCAGAGGAGTGTTTATGGTATAGGCAGTGGTCCAGAAACCAGAAGGAAGTGGAGTTGGAGGATGTTTACTTTCCCTCCTGGTGGGAGAGACTTGAGCCTATTCCAAGGGGAATGATCCAGAGGAGAGGGACAAATGGACACAGAGGAGCACAGCTGGATCGGGCAGGTCCTCCAGAAGGGGGGAGGAACCATGCTGCGGGGCGGGTGGCAAGCGTGCCCTAGCTGGGGGAGGGCTCCTCCTCCATTGCATAAGGAGAGGGCCGTCCTGGTTTGGGCTCTCCAACAGCAGACCATGAGACAAGGCTCAGTACAAGTTAAACTCCAAGTTTAACCTGGAGACAAGTTTATTTAGGAGGCAACCTCGGGAAATTCGAATGAGAGAAAGCAAGGACAAGCCAGCTGGGCGTGGTCTTACTGGGTTGGCAGCCACTGTGGGCAACTGGGGCTCAGTCCTATGGGCCCTTGGGGGCACCGTCTATCTACCGACTCCCACCTCCCATTGGGTGAGGGCTGCCCCCGGGATAATGACCCCCACGCCTTCTGTCTGCTGTGTCTGCAGGCTGCATGCGTCCAGCCCCTGCAAAGAGTGGTGGGCCCGAGGCCACGCTTCAGTCTGGAGAAAGACTGTCTGCACAGCTGCAGTTGAAACCCCAGGAGGGCCGAGAAGGTGGGGAGTGGGACACAGACCACCTATTGCAGGCATGGGGTGGGAGCTGGGAAGCCGAGGGGAAGCTTCTCTGGATCTGAGCAGGAGGAGGAAGGTGCTCTGCTGGAGGTGGGGGAAGGTGGTGGAGAGGTCAAGGGCAGAGGGTGGGGTCTGGCTGGATGGACCTGTTCATTGTAGAGTGAGAGAGGCCAGAGGAAGGCAAGTGGGCTTTAGGGCAGGGTGAGGCTGGCTGAGGCTGGTGACCTTGCACCCAGCACGGTGACAACTCACCACCTGACCGTGTCTCTGCAGCAGCGAAGCTTGGAGAAGGAGCTGGGGTCAGCCGGGCCCGGCTCGCTCTGTCCTGAAGCAGGGGTGGGCTGGGAAGCGTGGGGGCCCTCACTCAGGGAGGCTGTCGTGAGCCCTGTGGGTGCAGCGAGTCTGGGGCTGGAGGGCAATCTAGGGACCATGTGGCCCCCCCTGCCTCCCCCTGTTAGCAAATCCAACCTTAAGGAAATCTCACCTCCTCCACTGCCACCAGCCTGGTCCTAGCCATCGTCCTCTCTCACCTGGATCATAGTAACAGCCCTGGTCACGATGGGGACAGTTCTCCCTACCTGGAGAGGAGTGAGGAAGCTCGATCGGGCACAGGGGGACTTGGGCTTTGATGCAGCCCCAACAGTGGCCTCAGCCCACCCACAGGAGCTCCAGAACTGGGGTGGCACTGAGAGCTGTCCCACTTGAGGCCAGGGAGTCAGGCCCCTCACTGAGCAGTCCGGGCACGTGGGCTGTCCCGGGAAGGTGTGTGGCTTGACGGGGCAGCTCCGGGAGAGCCATTTGGCTGCCAGCTCTCAGCCCAGAGGAGGAGCTGGGCAGGCGCCGGGCAGAGCACACGGCAGCTGCTGCGGCCTCCCTGCCCTCGCACCATCCGCCTCCCCTCGATCCCTCCGCTCCGAGCACTGGCGTCCCCTCCTGTGCCCCGCCCAGCACCCCGCCTTCGCCCTGGCTCCTTCCTCACTTGCCAGAGAGGCCCTCCCGATGACCCGGTGGG
Source organism: Cheirogaleus medius (assembly GCA_008086735.1). Taxonomy (NCBI): domain Eukaryota; kingdom Metazoa; phylum Chordata; class Mammalia; order Primates; family Cheirogaleidae; genus Cheirogaleus; species Cheirogaleus medius. Next base: position 3,078,545 of record VBSM01000361.1, on the reverse strand, counting down.
AAGCAGCAGCCCATCGTCTCCGTGTCCCCGACGTGCTCTGGCTTGTCTCCTTAGCATCTCTCACCACGGGACACTCCTCTGTACTCGCGTGTTCTGTGCCGGCGGCCCCGCTCCCCCACCCCCGAGGGCAGCGTGCTGTGTGGCCGGTCGTGACTGCGTGGTGCAGCTCAGAGCCCGGCACAGAGTAAATGCCGGCACGCGCGGCCAGATGAATGAACCAGAGGCTGTGGTCCAGGGGAGGGAAGTGACTTTGGTGTCCCCAGGGGTCAGCATGTCCGTGCTGCCCCAGGAAGCGTTGTGCTGGACGCCGAGGAGACGGGACAGACAGGGACAGTCAGCTGCCAAGCACTGCTCTGAGAGGCTGTGGCCGTGGAGAGGGTGCCTGAGTTCTGCAGGTGACAGGCACCAACTAGCTGAAGGTGGAGAAGGGCACCCGGCCGCAGAAAGTGAGCAGAGACACCGAGCGAAAACAGGTTCTTCCTGGAAACTGCCGAGTAGGGGGTTGTGGGGGAGGGCATGGCGTGGCATGGCTTCTAGATGCACAGGCAGGGGCTGGTCTGTCACACACACAGCGAGCGCTTTGTGTATGTCCTGGGCCACCGAGGCTTGGACTTTATCCCTTAAGCCATGGAGCCCCTGCGGTGGTGGAAGCAGGTGAGGGGCATGAAAGGACATGTAATTTACAAAGATCTGGGTAGCCCATGCACAGAGGAGGGAGTGGCCCGGAAGCCAGGACAGCAGGGTCAGGAGTTTCTGCCATCTGTCATGCAGGCTGAGGGTCACCTGAGCCCAGGAGGTGGCGGGGGGAGAGGTGCCAGGGGTGAGGGCCAGGGAGTCCAGGTGTGTTCGTGCCTGAGAGCTGCACCTACTGGCACCCGGCGGGGGACATACTGAGCTCTGGTCTGTGGTGGCAAGAACAGAGACCCCAGCCCCGGCAGCCTGGACGAGGAGCAGGGCTGGCTACATAATTTGTGGGCCCGGTGGGGACCCTGGTTGAAAATTAAGAAGAATTTCAAGACGGAGACAGCAGACCATTAAACCAGGCACAAGTCACATGCCGTGGGACTGGCCCTGGGGAGGGAGCATTTTGGTTCCCAGAATCCCTGGAAGGCAGAAGAGCCAAAGTTCAAGAAAGTTAGTGATTCTGTCTGGCTCAGTGACAGCTGGCGTTGCTCACGGGACACTCAGCCACTGACAACGCCCGCCACCGCCTTCAGGTGGCCCTCGTCCTCAACTGTGGCCTGGTTAGGTCAGGGAGCAGAATCCAGGGGAAGGGGGGCCTGATCCCGGAGAAGGGGTGCTGTGGAGGAGGAGGGGCGGCGGAGAGACTCGCTGGGGAGCGAGAAGGTGCACTGCGCGCCTTGGCCCCAGCCAGGAACGCGACCAGGAAGCGTTGGAGACTCTTCAGTCCCAAAGTGGGGGTGAACCCTCCGCGCCTCTCAACAGGACTCTGGGGGATGTAGGATTTTGCTCAGAGCCTGGGGCCACTCCCCTCACATGACCCAGGTAAGTGGGAAATTATTCAGAATGGCTTGGCGGTGTAGACGATGCCAAGCTGGATGGGCTGGGCCCATGCTGACATGATCTGATTTGGGGACAACATGGAGAAGTCTCTGTGCCTTTGGCAGCTGGCTCTGCCCTCACGGAACCCCACCTAAATGGGGGCACACGATCCTGGCCTCAGGCAGGTCTGCTGGGTTTTCAGAGACACCCTTGCCTGAGCGGGAGCCAGTCCTGCCCCTGGGAGCTCCCGTTCTGATGGGAGAAACAGGACACATAGAACAGGCCCCCAGGGCAATACTACAGATGCAAATACTTCAGAGCTGGAGTAAAGGGGAGAAGACACAATGCAAATGAGGCACCGCTAATCGAGGTCCACTTCCTGGAGGAGGTGAGTTTTTACCAAGGCACAGATCTTCCCCACAGAAATAGGGGAGGGCATGTCTAGTTAGAGAAGTGGCTGTTGGTGGGGTTGGCGGCTCACACTTGTAATCCCAGTACTTTGGGAGGCCGAGGTGGGAGGATCACTTGAGGCCAGGAGTTCAAGACCAGCCTGGGCAACATAGCGAGACCCCATCTCTACAAAAAAATAATTTAAAAAAATTAGCCGGGAATGGTGGCGCATGCCTGTAGTCCTAACTACTCGGAAGACTGAGGTAGGAGGATTGCTTGAACCCAAGAGTTTGAGGTTGCAGTGAGCTGTGATGACGCCACTGCACTCTAGCCTGGGTAACAGAATGAGACCTTGTCTCAAAAATAAATAAATAAATACAATAAAAATAATTCTAAAATGAGAACTGGCTCTTAAATGGTTTGGAGGTGAGACTGAGGCACATACAGCCACATCTTCCTGCCCTCCCCGGGAACCCAAAAAGCCGTCCTCCTGACTCCCTCTCCAGGCCCAGTCCCCCTGTGCAGCAGGCATCTGTTTGGCCCTTTGAGCCATGACTGCATGCTGGGACGCAGCGGGTGAAGAGGGGTGGGTGTGGCCCCACCACCCGGACCTTGTAGGCACTGCTATCCCCTCTCGGGGTGTGTTAGAGACCAACACACCACACCGTCCTCCCGAAGCCTCCAGATCCTTCCAGGGTCTTCACATCCCCCCCAGCCCTGGTCCAGGCTCCTTTCTGCCTTTCAACCCTGCACCTGCTGAAGGTGCTCATTCTTTGCCACCTGAATATCAGCCAGGATGCTTTTGGCTACAAGTGACAGAAAAGCAAAGGGAGGTTTTTATTATTTTTTCCATTTATTTAATGCCAACATTGCCAGATATATGTGCAGGCATATTTCTAAGAGTATTACAAATAACTCCCTTTTATTCTCATAACAACCCTATGAGGTGAGTGCTATTATTCATTTTACAGAGGAGGAAGTTGAAATAGTTTGTTTAGGGTCACAGGCTTGCTTAACAAGACGTCAAGAGGTTGGGTTTCTCCAGGGTAAGTCCAGCATCTCAGTACATTATCTTGAGCCTCATTTTTGCTCCTTGCTCCACTCTGCTATTCTCAGCATGTCAGCCATGTTTTCCCTCATGGTCACAAAGTGGCTGCCACATCACTGGCTCACACCACAATATCCAAAAGCAGGAAAAGAGGGCTCCTTTCCTAGCATATGGCACTCATTTTATCTTTTAAGGAGTAAAGTCTCTCCCAGAATCCTTCCAGCAGACTTCTTTTTATGATTTATTGGCCCAAATTGGGTCATATGGACACCTTTAAACCAATCACTGGCAAAGGGGAGCAATGGGCTTGCCATGACTGGCTTGATAATAACGTGCGGCCCTCTCTGAGCCTGCCCCTCCGAACAAAGGGACCTCGTCTGTCAGGTGGGCAGCCAGCAGTTTCTGTCGCAGCCCAGCTTCTCAAAGGGCCAAACCCTTTTGCTTCCCGACATTTGGAAACAATCAGGGGGACTCAAATAAATATTTAACAGAGTCAAAAATGGCTGCTTTCCCTCCACGGGCAAGTAACGGCACATCCGGGAGATTTAATTAGAGCAATTTGGCTGCAGCACAGGCCCGGCTGTGGCCACGCTGGACTCCTTGCCAGGCCCTGCACAGCCAGGCCCTGGAGGTGCCCCCACCTGGTCAGCTGACACTGTTGCTCAAGACTCAGCCCACAGTCCCCTCCCGGCCCCTCACGCCCCACCTGTCCCATGGCATAGTGCCTGTGGGGTTATGGTAGGCGGGTCATACACCTGTCTCCTCTGCCGCCCTCCTCGGCGGGGTCCTTGCTCATTAACCTTGGTATGCGCAGAGCCCGGCGTGGGCACGCAGATTAGGGTAGCAATGGCTTAGATGATGTCACCACTTGCCAGGTGCCCAAGTCCTATATTTGTTAGCTCTTTGGTCTTCCTAAGGCCCCTCCGAGGGCACGTGGCAGAGGTTGCTCCATCCATTGATGTCCCTCTCTCCTACTCCTGGGCACAGACTCGGCCACATCTCCTGGCCTCCTTTGCAGCTGGGTGTGTCTGTGTCCCCCCCTTGTCTCCAGTGGAGGCTGGGTGGGGACAATGCGGTCCCCTCGAGCCAGGGCTTTCAGAAAGTGGCTGGGTTTCCTCCTCACCCTTCCCAAGCAGGACGCTGGCTGTGCAGACCCAGTGGGGACCGTGAGGACCATGGCAGGGTCCCCAGAGAAGTGGAGCACGTCGAACTTGCCTTCTATTTTAATGAAATCCTTTCATTTTTATTAAATATTAATGCATTTTGTTTGTATTTTATACTTGTATTTTTAAAACAAATCTAGGATGTGTTCTGTAAAATTTGGATTCAGTCAAAAGGCCACACGTAAGGACCTAGGAGGTCACATGTGGCCTGAAGGCCGCAGCCACCCACCCCCTGCCGGGCCCTTTGGTGACTGCGTGGGGGGGCCGCATGCTGGCGTAGGCTGCCCCGGGCTGCCCCGTGAGCGGGGAGTCAGCCGCTACTGAGTTTGAGCCATGCCGCCGCGGGTCTGTCACGTTTAGCCGCGGCGACCGCGGGCGGAGGCTGCGATTCTTTCCCACAGGACCAGCCCTGTTCTGGAGCGGGAATTGAGGCATGGGGGGGGGTGACTTGCTTGCCCAGGGTCGCATGGCTAGGAAGTGGACTCGCCGGGGCGGCCCCAGGCAGTTCGGCTGTGCACACCCTGTGCCCTTGGCAGGCTCTGAACGGGGCAGATGAGAAGGGGACAGCCAGGACCTGCAGGCTGCGAATGAGGGGCTGGAGGAGCCGGGGAGAGGGTGAGAGCAGACACAGAAGCAGGAGTCGGAGGGAGCTGGGGGCACTGCAGGAAGGAGCAGGAGGGGAAATGAGGCTGAGAAGGGCGGGCGAGGGGAGAGGGGCGCTTATTGACGGAGTCCGGGGGAGGGGGGTGCAGCAGCTTGTGGGGGGATGCGGACGCGAATGTCACTTACAGGACCCATGCATGTGGGACTCGAAGAGACCTTGGCTATCAGCTGGCTCGGTCCCTACCGAGCAGGAAACCTGCTGGAGGGACTTGCCCCAAATCCCAGGGTAGTTTTTTACTCCAGAAGATGGCTTGTGTGGCATGTGCTCGCTCCAGAATCACATCTGGAGCCCGGGAAACCCGGGCACCCCCGCCTGCCCGGCTCATCCCGGCGTCACCGCGCTATTATTTTAACTATCGCGCTCTTGGAGAAACACTGCCAGCATGTTAAAGACCGTGTTAATTAATTAACCAGGCACTTCATTGAGAGTCAATGGCGTAATTGTTGCTCGTGGTGGATAAATACTAATTGAATATTAAGAACATATTTGTGCAGAAGGAGCTGCTTCGGGAGCACCCGTGCCCTTTGTCAGCCAGATGTTTGGACTCGTTACGGAGGCTGAGTCATTAGCAGGGAGCGCCCTGGCGTTCGCGCCGCGCGGTTCCGTCTGGAGAAGGCCGCAGCCCGCGGAAGGACTGGCTCCCATGCAGGAAAGGCAGGGGTCTCCGCGGCCGGGCCAGGGAAATGGTAGCTGTGTTAAGTGGATGACAAGCATGGATAAAGCTTTGACTTAGGCAATTCCGGGTGTGAGTTTTAGGCTCTCCAGAACACCTCCTTGCCTTTGAAACCTTCACACAGCCGCTTTAATCCTGACCAGTGAGGCAGGCCTGTTGAATCCATTTTACAGGTGGGGAAACTGAGGCTTCGTGAGCCCAGGTGACTTGCTCAGGGTCACAGAGCCTGTCTCCTTCCCCCCAGCTGCAGCTGCATCCTCCTGGGGCAGGCAGCTCAGGCTTGGGGCCCCAGACCCCTGGTCAGCTGAGGGGAGGTGACTGTCTTCCCCTGCTTCTCTGGAGTCCCCTGTGTCTAGGACTCAAGGGCCCCAGGCTTCCAGCTCTCCTGGCTGGCTCAGCCTTGCCGCGGCAGTGTGAGGCAGTGCGGTTAAGAATGCCGTCTGAAGCCAGAGCTATAAGATTCAGAGGTCGGCTTAACTCCTAAGTGCTGAGAAATCCTGGGCAAATTACTTAAGCTTTCTGTGCCTCAGTTTCTACACTAAAATGTGGATAGTAATATGCCTCATAAGCAGGGCTGTGGCTGGCAAGTACTGTGCCTTTATATAAAGAAAGCCCCTCCCCCTCAAGGGCACAGATATGTGCTGGCTTGCTACAAAGAACAACATGGGCTGTCCTGTCGGCCAGACGAGCCTTGTGCAGTAAACAGCCTGCTTGACTGTACGTGGCAGCCCTGTCTACAGGCTGTTATGAGAGTAAACGAAATAGTGCACAGTAAACACCCAGTGCGTGTTAGCAATCTTCTAGTTATCTTCTGACCCCGCCTCCCCAAGAGCTGGGCGTGATTTTGCTGTCACCCACATGCTGCCACAGCCTGTTTTAGAAGGACTCATGAGAGGACGCTGACTTGTGGACCAAGAACATGAGAGGAGGCGGCCCTGTGGCAGCACCGCAGGCAGCAAAGGGTCTGCAGAGCCTGATAGCGAAGTGTGTCCTGCAAGCCCTGCCCTGGAGCCTCAGCGTGGCCGAAGGAAGACCTCCCTCCCCAGGTCCGCCCCCCACCCGGTCCTGCAGAGAGCTAGCTCCCAGCTGCGCAGCCTCGGCCGGGCTCCCCAGGCAGGCCTTGAGGTGAGGATCCCAAGCCGGTGGCGGGATGCGCGTTGATTGGTAGGTGACGGCAGGAACGCAGAGGGGGCAGGAGGGAAGGCGCTGCAGTGGAGCTCGGTCGGGCAGTGCCGGGAGACGCCAGAACAGGCCCACGGCCACCCTCCCTGCAGCTCCAGCTGGTCGCGCGTGGGAGGCAGTGCGGGCTCCCGCCACGGCACTCTGAGACTGCGGCGCCTGAAGTCGAGTAGGTGGGCGCTGAGTGCAGAGGGTGGCGGGGATGCGGCAGCACTGGGCCGCCCCAGGTCCACTGTCCAGCGCCTGCGCCCCGCGCCCCGCACCCTGCGGCAGGCTCTGCTGGAAGCGGAGGCAGCGAGTGACAGGGACCATTGCATGTGTCCTTCCCACAATGCAGGTCCCGTTTTGAGCTCCCTCTGAGGGAGGTGACAAGGGCAGAGTCCCCGGGGAGTGCCCAGCCTGTGGGGGGAGACACAGCCCCAGCCCTGCGGCAGCTCTGCGTCCTCCGCCTCCTTGAGGAGCCCACAGCCTGGCTCAGAAACACCAGGCCGCGCCGGCAGCGGGG
>VBSM01000361.1:3049936-3063637 GCA_008086735.1 Cheirogaleus medius | reverse complement strand
TGACACATTTCCTGCAGGGGAAGGCATGGCCTTGAGGCAGGCATGGACCGTATGTCCTATGTCCAAAAAGCACTGTCCAGGTGGTCCCTGGGGCCGTGGCAGGTCCTCACCCTCCCCGGTGTGTCCTCCTTGGCTTCAGCGGGGTGGACTTGCAGCCCGTTATCCTCCCCGCATCTCCGTCCCGCCTCAGACATCCATCACCCATAACTGCTCCCCGGCAGGCCATCTGCGCGCTGGCCCCGTGGCCCAGGGGCTGGTGGAGCGCCTCGGGCTGGGGTTGGACCCTCCCCTTTGCCTCCCACTGCTGCTCTATTAATTGTTTATATTGGAGTCCGTTAATTGACAACAACCAGCGTGCTGAAGTGTCTTTTAATCACCCCCTCTCAGGGCCCCGAGGCTGTGAAGGATTGGTGGATTCAATAAAGTGAGAAGGAATTAGCGTCCCCATCCCTCCATTATCGCAGTTAGATAAACTGCCAACACCTGTCATGCAAATGAGCAGCAAAGGAAACCAGGCGCCCCTTCCTGCCTGCTAAGAACTTCCCCGGGTGAAGGAAGATGCAGGCCGGACCACACCGGCATTGCACACACGCACACCTACTATGTGCCAGGTGCTGCACTCTCTGGGGGTGTGACAATAACCTGTCACTCACTGCCCTCCAGGAAACTGCAGTCCTTCAGGGGAGACAGACCTTAGTGAGAGCAATGACAGGGGCCTCTACATGGTGCTGTGGGGGCAAAGGGGCAAAGACTGTCTCCTTAGGATGCAGGGCGGGGAGGGAGGGAAGGCTCTGCCATCCATGCAAACTCACGCCCACCTGAGCGCCCCACCCCCTCTGCTAGGGCGCTGAAGCTCCCTGTCCTTGTCTGTGGGTGAAGTGCCGTCCCCACCCACACTTTTGCAGCCCTGGACAAGCCGTCACTGGGTTGGAGACAGGACAGCCAGGAGAGCTTTGCACCAGGCAGAGTCTGGGCTGCGGGTGCCGCCTAGGGCTGGAGCAGCTGTGGTGGGCAGCTCTGGCCTGCTGGGGGCCAGTGTGAGGGCCCAGGACCCTTGTCCCAAAGAATAGTCAGTGGCTCCCTATCACCAACGTCTTGGTCCTGCATTTCAGTCCCTGTAACCTGGAGCAGGCTCTGCCACTCCACGGTTCTCTCCCGGGACACACCCAGCAGCAGCCACACCGCTGGGCCTTTGCTGGCTGCCCAGCTGCTCCCTCGGTGCCTGCCACCTGCCCCAACGCCTCCTGTCCGTCCTGTAAGGCCTCCTGGGGTTTCTCTGTGAGGAGGGGAAAATGGGGACAGCGGTGGGGACAGCAGTAGCAACGGGATGGGGTCTGTCCCCTCTTCAGCCTTAGATCGGGTTTGGACCTCGTGGGGAGAGAGGCGAGGGCAGATGGTGCAGGGACTGTGAGAAGCCGCCGAGGGACCCCGGGAGCAGATGCGGCTTTCAGGTACCAACCGGAGGCGTTAACGGTTTATGTGACCGTATTTGCACAGAGAAACTGCTGTGGCAGCTGAGCTCCTTCTGTCTGCATTGTCTGTACATCGCCTTGTCCTGGGCTGTGAGCTCCCTGAGGGCGGAGGCTGGGTTTATTTGCCCTCGTGTCCTGGGCCAGGGCCTGCCACCAAGGAGGAGCTGACAGAGCCAGTTCCACAGCTTGTCCCTCTTACCCTGACACCCAAGCAGAGTGGGAACCAACGCTGGCCCTGGGGCAGGCCCTTGCCCAGGTGGCCCAGCCCCCAGAGCCTGCCACTTCCCTCCTAGCTCTGGTTCCGATGGTGACCTCTTTTAGCCCCGGCAAGGTGGGGACGTTACCGCATGTTTCCACCAGGCTGGGCGGGCACTTGGAGGAGGGACGGAGGAGAGGCCCCTCCCCTCGAGGGCATCGAGAGGCCAGCCGGCAGCAGGAGAGCCCTGCACACCCCTGCTCATGTGTCCTGGGAACCTCTGATAAGTGACAAACTGGACCCCAGGCCAGTTGCTTCCTGTCTTTAGACTCCGATTTCCTCATCTGCCAAACTGGGATCAAATCCGACCTAGCTTCCCTTCTGGAGAACCGCTGGTGGCTCCATTGCCGCAGAGCGGGAGCCAAGCGTCTTCCGTGGGCGTGGGGGACTCACGGCCCTCCCAGCCCTGTTTCCCGTGCTCCCCGAATGCTGCTCTTCCCCCAGGCTGGGGCACTCTTTTCTGTCTGGCAGAATCCTGCTCATCCTTGAAGACTCAACTGTCCGACTTTCCCACTGTACACTGTGGCCCTCCCTGCCTGCCATCACACTGAGGACTTCTGGAGGGGCCACAGCCTATTATTTCTGTGTCCCCAAGGCATGACGGAGTAGGTGCACAGTGACTGTTTGCCAAGGGAGTGATGCTTTCTGGGGTCCCCTCCAGTCACAGGAGGTGGCTGAGCATATGTGTTGGGGGAGGTGGGCAGGTGGGGGAAGCTGAGCCTTGGGGCACGGCTCCGGGCTCTGGAGTGCCACTCCGGCTTCTCAGGAAAGCCCCTGCCCCGCTGCCCCCAGGGCCTTCTTATTGTGCCCAGGATTACAGTGTGAATTCAACAGGATTAGGTTTGACTGGGTGTAACAGAGAAACAAACCATCAACGAATTAAACAAGATAAAAGCACATCTCTCTCCTGTAGCAGTCCAGGGTAAAGGAGCCCAGGGATGGCACAGCTGCTCTGTTCTATCAGCCCTCTGGACCTGGCTCTTTTTTCTTATCAGCCTTGTGAGGCCCCAAGTCCAGATCTCAGCGGCACCCCAGCTCCCCAGTTTGTACTCGGAGACCTCCTCTTATTCCTAGTCCACGGGACTGAGTGGGGCTGCCCTCACGCCTGGCTCCAGGTGGACACCTGACCTCAGCCACACAAATCCATCAGCATCAGGGTGTGGGAGAGGTGCCCTCTTTTTCCAGCTAGTAGACAAACACCTGGGCAGTCAGGGGCCATCCCAGACACCTGTGAGTGGAGCCAGCCCAGAAGGGCATCAAGGCCATCCTGAAGACAACGCTTGAGCACCCAGATCCAGCCGTGTACCTGAAGCTCAGGCTTTTCATTGACTGCAGCCAATAAACCCACCCCTCTTTTTATTTTTCTTCATTTAGTGTGAGTACAGTTTTTATGACTTACAACTTGATTAATACAAGGGCTTAGGATGTCATTCCTCATGGACATTGAATTTAAATAAAAGGAACTCTTGGATGAAGACACATTTAAATCCCAAAGGAATAAGTTAGTGAAAGGAAAATATTAGAACATGTAGAATAGTCCTGTCCTTTCCAGTGAGCCCCGCATTGTTGGCTCTATTCCCGTCGCTTTGGTTTGCCCTGGCTCCCAGGTCCCCTCTGTCTCTGCCCAGACCTCCCTCTGGACTCTACAGCTATGTCCAGCTGCCCCCTTGGACGTGTCTGCTCGGACAGCCCACACACCCCACCTGCCGTGTGCCACACATCCAAAGCCAAACCCATCCCCCTGCCCCTGTAGCCTGCTGCCCGGTTCATGGTGCTCGACCCCTCCGCCCAGCCTAGTCACCTCAGGACCACCCCTGCAGTCCCGCTGTCCTTCACTTCCTTCCATCCTGCCACCGCTGCCGTAACTCACATGAGCACCCTCAGTCTCTCCCAACCTGCAGGCTTGCCCTCTCCTCGCCCACTCACATCCCAGCTGCCAGGGCCTCGTCCTAAACACAGGCTGGTTTGACTCTCTCTGTGGTCTCCAATCCTGAGGCAGGCAGGGTGGGACTGCTCAGAATGCCCCGGGGCTGCCTACGAGCAGGACAGGCCGTGGGTCCAGTGTCCTGCATGGGGCTGTGGCAATGCAGTGCCATCTTGGAGACCCCCTGAGGGTGGACTGGGCCAGAGAGAGCTCATCCCACCCTGCCCACTTGCTTCTCCACGGGAGGCCCTGTGGGGTGGGTGAGGTGGGATGACTCGGTGGGACGTCACCCTTGTGACATCAGGGGTAAATGTGAGGACCTAAGGAGCCCCTGGAGACAGTACCTGCCTTCCGAAAGGCAGGCGTGGAGCCCTTGGTCATGAGCTCCGGGAAGAGGTGGAGGCAGAGCTCGGGAAGGCCAGCATGAGTGCACCTACCCTGAATTAAAGAACTTCCATTAATTCCTGAGAACCCTGCCCCTAAATGAAAAGCCATTGAAGGAAGAAATATTTTCATTAATTTTAATGAAAAAATTACTGTGGTTTTTATCCCATGCCAAGACAGTCAATTTCTCACAGATAGAAAAACAGCGATTGAACAAGGAAAACAGGTTTACATAAGTAATAATCAGCAGTCTGAAATTAAGCACCATCATTTGTAACTAGAAGGTAAGGGATGAAGCTTGCTCTCTCCCGCAGAGGAGGGACCGGCGGGGTAGGGGTTGTGGAGGGCTGGAGCTGCTCACAGGCCGTGGCCTTTGGGGGCTTACGGTTTTCTCACGCTGGGAAATAGACTTATAACAGGAGAATAACTTCAGGGCAAAATAAAGGCTTCACAGAGTACTTCCAGATAGGCGTGGCCCTGCAGGAGACAGCGGAGGAGCTGTGGAAGGTGTCGCTGATCCTGCCTCCTGCTCGTGCCTGATAACCGAGCGGAGCAGTCTGGTGCCCCCAGACCTGGCAGCAGTCCAGGTGTCTTCCACGTGACGATTCTGCCCACACACTGCAGAGTCCGGCACACAAATGGCAAGCGTGTCTTCGTCCAAATGCGTGGTGCATCCGGAGCTCCCAATTGCCTGTTGAAATGCAGCGAGGCCTGCGACGGTCGCGTCTGTACCGAACACCCAGACTGTGTTTTCTTGTCATTATTCCCTAAACAGTACAGTATAGCAACTATTTACATAGCGTTACGTTGTATTGGGAATTGTAAGAAATCTAGAGATGATCTAAAGTATACAGGAGGGGGTGCGTACGTTATATGCAAATACTAGGCCATTTTATAGCAGGGACTTGGACATCCGAAGGTTGTGGTACGGGGAGGTCCCTGGAACCAATCTCCCCCCGATAGTGAGGGATGACTTTATTTAATTAACAGGTTTTAGGGTGAAAATGTTTTTTATTACAAAAAAAGGCTAGGGGAAGAATCGTTGTCTGCAAAATGGTGACTTTTCAAGGGCCAACAGTGGAACGTCGCCACCCGAAGGGCGCGAGGAAGGGCCTGTATTTTCTGAGGACGTGAGGCCCGGTCAGTTCCCAGCCCCACCAGTTGGAGGACTGCGCGTCCCCCAGGTGCCGGCCAGCCGGGGACTGGGGACAGGCCGGTCCTCACGGTGGGGAAGGGTGTTTGCCCTGGGCCCGCGGGGACAGCGCTGGAGCGAGCACGCAGGTCTCCCCACGGCCCTCCACGGACCCTTCCCCTCCTCACACCCAGCAAGGACAAATCGCATCAACACGCTCGTACTCAGAGTTTATAAGGTTCGAGCCAAAGGGTGGGGCTACGATTCTGCAGTTATGTGGGAGGGGCACCGGATTCCCCCACCTGCCCTTCCCCCGCGGAAGCCCAGCGGCCATGCCCCTCCCCCATGTTTGGTCACGCTGCTTGGATAGGATTGGCTCCCCTGAGCCCCAGGGGTGGGGCCTGGGTATCTGCAGCCAATCAGTGAAGCTCCCCCCACAGGAATTGCTCCACAATTGGGCACGTGACCAGTCCTGGCCAGTGAGCCACAAGGACATTGGTGCTGGGGTTGCAGGGAAAGGCGCCCCTTTGCTTTCCCAAGGGTTACCGCAGAGCTGTGCTCAGTGCCACCAGGCTGGCAGGCGGTTGCGTGTGCACGCGGCTCCAGGGCTGCTGACAGCCCAGCCTCTTGTGGGGGGCAGAGAGGGCAGCGTTAGGAAATGTTGACACCGTGGAAGGCAAAGAAGAGAGACAGGAACAGGATTTCCAGTGACATCCCCCAGGTTGCTGGATCCAGCCTAACCTGGAGCAGATTAACTCTATTTTTCAAAAATCCCTTCTACTGTTTAAGCGAGTATTTTCTGTTACTTGCAACTGAAATATTCCATCCTGATACTGCTGGTCTCTGCTCCTGTATCGAGGGTCACACCATGTGGGGCAGAAAGAAGAGGCCGCGACACAGGGCTGTACACAGGGTTACTGGAGACAGAGCACTGCTGGGCACACCCCGTGCAGGGCCAGGGGACTGACCGTGGCATCCACTTCATGATGGACATCTAAGGCAGTCGATTGCTTGGTGACTCAGGGTCAGCCTTTCAGTCTCCCTACAGCCCGCAGCAAGAACATATTTTCTCAAAGAAGAGTTACTTATTCAAAAGCTCTGGAGACTCCACTTGCCAGGTGAATGCCACGTGGCATTGCGCCCTGCCCTGGACACTCTAAGCACCACTGGTAAGGGCTGAGGACACAGGGGTCTGGGCCACAGCCCAGGATCCCTGCAGAGCCTCCCTTGCCTGGGGCCCTACTCAAAGCTGGATGTTTTCAGGTTGCTTAGGAAACCCTTTCAGGTTGGTAAAAATATTTGATCTTGAGGGTGCTTTCAAAATCAAAGGGGTCCACCAAGCATTGTGCCTCCTTTTAAATCCTCCTTCACTTTGAAGAGAAGGTTCCAACATGCCTCCAACCACTGGACCTGCAAGATACTCTCTGAGATGTCAGGCCCTGAATTATGTCCCCGTCTCTGTCACATGTGCATCTTGCTGAGACATCTAGGGCACCCGTGACTTCCTTCTTGTCAGACCCTATTAGTGTTTTGCTATCAATGCAGCACTCAAGCCCATTGGCAGTGTGATGTCCCTGGGGATGGGGAGATGGCTAGGGCTGTGGGAGGTGACAGAAAGCCAGTGCTCCCTGAGGCAGGGCAGTAACACCTACTCCCCTCCCTGTCAGGCTGCTGTGCTCTCCATTTGTCAGACATTGTGAGTAGATTCTGTTCTCCAGATCACCATCTGAATAGCAGGCACCTGGGCTGAATTAATTTGCTCTACCAAGGCGACCACATCTGGAACAGCAACTGCAAGGGGAGCCACCACCCGATTAGGAGTACAGTGTACCACTGTTGCTGGCTAGGGTCTGGCTATTTCCACGATGGCCAGTCTGTGGGATAGAATGGGATGTGGTCCGAACTGTCCCAACTACACCTTCCCTGGGTTTGATGGTGACGCTCGGCCTCGCGGTCTCCTTGGGTTGCAGTGTTGCTTTTGGTTCACTGTATTTACAGGTAGCAGTTGGCTCTTCCTGTTGTCGTAGGCCTTACTCTTCTGGTCAGGAAGCAGATGTGGGTTTTCTGTCACCTGCAATAGCCTCTGTTTCCTCTCAGGAACTTGAGAGGAAACTGCTGGAGGGGGCGGAAGTCCCACTGACCTACTGTAGGCTGAATTCGGGTGGAAACACAGTTACCCCATAGCTCTGGAAGTGCCTCTCTGCACTACGGAACACAGGGACACTCCTGTCCCCAGGAGTCAGAGTTGCTCAGATAGTCATCTAACCGTCCACCTCTCAGGTGGCACAGTCACTCAGGGGAAGGGCTGAGGTGCCTTTGCAGGGAGTGGGATGGAAGATTCGCTGTGCCTCGTGTGTGCTGTTGTAACAGGCCTAGCTCGAAGGCACTGTCTGCTCCCGCACTTGAGAAGCTCTGGGTCTGAACCAACCCTGGACTGGGAATTCCATCCCAGTTACAGGTACTCAAGTGAGGCCCTTAGTCACCAAACATAGAAGATTTTGGTTATGGAGCCAAGTAAGCCCTCAGTGGGCTGCTTGCTCATTTCATCCCAAGGCGTGTCTTGATTAATTGCTTGTACCCAGGGAGCTCTGCCTCCTGGACAATTCCCCCACTCCCCACGCTTCAGGGGATGACCATGTGACCATGCCACTGTTTTCACATAGTTACTTCTCCGGGGCTGGGCCATGAGAAGTCCTCCCACTCATTCTAAGATTAGAGGTCCCATTGCAACAGCAGCCCTTCTGCCATCATTTCTGACCACAGAGAGTGGGTAGCTGAGCCCATTTTACAGATTGGGAGGGGTCAGTAAGGGGTTTTGTTGGTACTCGCCATGAACGGCTGTGACAATGTGCCTCTCACATTGCTTTTTGTAGTACACATCATTGACCGGTGACTCCAGCGGCTGCACTCTGAGTCCTCCATGGGGTTTGTGCCAAAGCCACAATTGCCCGGGCTGCACCAGCCACCTGCACCTGGCGGGGATGCCGGGCAGGCCTAGTCCTGTGAGGGGCAGGGCTCCTCTTACCGAACCTTTCTCAGAACTGCCCCGAGGTCTGCGGCTCTCCTGACCCAGCCTCCCTTCCTTCTCCCTGTCCTTCCCAGAGGCCAGGCCTGTGGCGCCCTGAGGGCTCTCCTCAAGCCTCTGCCTCCCTCCACTTCTTCACAAACCTTTTCTAATCCCAGTTTGGTGTCTGCTTCCTGGAGGACTCAAACTAACACGTTTCGTGTCTTAAATTGGATAAGAGGTTCATGGGTGTTTGTTTCTTATTCTTTATACCTTTTGTATATCTGAAATACATTACTAATTTTCTGATAATAAAAGCAACAAGATCATTATCCTTTTTGACTGATAGCATCCTCAGGGGAAGGAGGAAGGGAGAGTCTCCAGGAATTGATGCAAATTGAGAGATCTATTCAGCGTTTCTGTCTCTAGCTATTTTGACTTCATTCCCCTAATTATGCCAAAGATTTTCTTGTCCCTTTTTGCCAATTAGTGTGGATCATCATATGGTCCAGGTTTGCGTTAGTGACTTCTGCAAAATGTCAGAACTTCTGCCAACTGCCTGGGAGAACACCCTGAATGCAAAACGCCTGGTGACTGCACCCATGTCCAGAAATGCTGCTGAGTCCACATTCCATCCCTCCCACCTCGACCAAGGCTCCCGCAAATCCATTTCCACACACATTCCTTGTGCCTTAGGAATATAAATGAGTGGATTTCTGCAGTTCTTTCTGGGCATAATTCTTCTCTTCCCCACCCTGATGCTGAATTCTATCACCTGGACCACATTGCATTCACATCCTGAATATTCTGGGAGCAACAGTGAGGGTGGGCAAGGGGAGCTCAAGGGTGGTGCAGTGAGGTACTTAGGGGCTTAGGATCCTTTGAGTCCTCATACTCCTCCTAGCTACGGCCATTCCAACAGGATACTAATATTTCCTGATCAATTCCCTCCATTTCACAGAAGGGACCTGGTGAGGTTGGGAATTCAACTGACACTGTAATTCAGTAGCTGCACTATCAATCTCTAAGTTCAGTCTTCAGCAATTTCAACTCCATGGCCATATGCAATAAAATATTCTTTCGGCATGGTCATATAATGGCCCTGAATTTTATTCTGTGCCTCAAGGCAAACATTTTGATTTGAGCCTGTCATTTTCTTGCTTTAAATTATCAGTTTTAGGAACAACCACCCAGCCTATGGCCCCAGTATTCCCATCCTTTATAAATTGGTCCATGGCAGCTTTTGCTTCTGGTTGGCATGTGGTCCCAGGTGACCGGAGGGTATAAGATGATTAGTTGTTCGCCGCTGCATACCATTGGCAACCACTTTCCTACCCAGTAATATGAACCAGAGTCCTACTGATTTTTCCCCATAGAGTTGTGAAAACCAATTCCAAGTAGCTCACACATCCCCAAGGGGTTCGCATGAATCCCACTCCTGGCACCAATTTCCAAATCAGAATTATTTGGTTGCAAATACCAAAAGTTGATTCTGAAAAAGTGAAACGAGAACAGGGGATGTATTGAAGAGGTAGTGAAGCAGGTCACAGAGTGGAAGGAAGCGAGACAACGGGTCTGCAGATCGGCAGGAGCCAGGGCAGCTCGGGCACCCGAGTGGCCTGGGCAGTCTCTCCAGCGCGCAGCCACACGACGCCTCGGCGCTTGCCCCTGCTATTCCTGTGTGTCTCCACTGGACACTCGGATCCTGAAGAGACAGTCTGAGTGGGCCAGACCAGGCAGGCACCTAACCTTCTGGTGAGGGGTACAGGCCCAGGGACCAGCCACCTCACAGAAGCAACACAAGGCCAGGGAAGCTGTGGTTCCTCCAAGGAAAATATGTTAAGCAGAAAAAACCAGCATGTGAGTCCCGCACTCTGTTCCCTTTCCATTGTGAGCATTTTCACATTCTGTTCCCTCTTCTTGGAGGGCTCTGCTCTCCTCCGGGCCTTGGCTTAGATGTCACCTCCTCCAGGAAGTTTCTGTGAGCTCCCAAGCCTGGGGCAAGTGCCCTCCTAAGTGACTCCACAGACTCCGCTTGTCTTCTGTACTGTGACTGTTCCCTTGTCTTTCTCTCTCACTGCATGGCCAGCACAATGACAGTAGGGTTGCGCTTGTCTTGCTAACGGTCACAGCCCCACGTAGCACAATCCATGGCGCACAGTAGATCCGCAGTAGCTGTTTGTTACATGAACAAAGGATTCCGAGGTGGCTCTTTCACTGACCTGCTGTGACCCTAGGGAGGGCTTTAGTTTTCTCTTCCATCAAATGCAGAGTGGAAGTATGCATTGCTTAAAGATAGATTGATGACAATGAATAGAAATCCACTTAAGCTGGCTCAACAAAGGGGAGGGGACTATGAGGAATTGGGACGTCTCACGGGAGCTCAGGGCTGTGCAAGGAGCTGACCCAGCAGCCGCAGACTTTCGGGAACCAGCACGACACACACTTTATCTCACTCCCTCTCCTGGGCCATGTGGTCACTCGTGCCTGCCTCTCGCTACACTCCAGGTCTCTGCCCGTCTTCTCTGCTCATGGATGACAGGGGTCTCTTCAGCTTGCTTGTCTCAGGGCCCTGCAGCTCTGTGCCCAGGTTGGGTTCCCTGGGAAGCAGACTCTGAGCTAGAGTTTACTGTGCAGGGTGTTTGTTAGGGAATGTTCTCAGGCTCAACACCTGTGGGAGGAAAGAGAAGGATGCAGGAGGGGACAGAGGAGGACATACCCAAAATGTCCTCAGCTGATCTCATGGAAAGCTCTGGACCTGGGGCAGGGAGAGGACCAGGCCTTCGGTGATTGGATGTGGGCTGCCCAGGAAACGAGGAATGGCCTTGGGCAAGGCAGCTCTCTCCAGCTGAAGCAATCCTTGAGGGGCTGACAGCTGGGAGTGTCTTGTGTCGCAGCGTTTTCAGCAGCTGGGGGAAGATGCCCGCCATTGCTAAGGCAATCTGGGCCGTGCACCAAGTGCCCTCCACGTGAGACCAAGTCCAGGCTTGGGTCACATGCTTATGAAAGAATCTGGTTGGCTCAGCTCTTGGTCAGGTGTCTGCTCTAAAGCCAATGAGCTGCGATCGGGCAGCCGCCAAGTTAGGTGGGACAAGCAGCCCTTCAGTTGGGGATGAGAGGGGACCGGAAGGAGGGTACGTCCACGTGCTGGTGAGGGTGTGGAGCAGCAGGAACTCTCATTCATTGCTGGTGGGAATGCAAGTGGTGCCGCCCCTTTGGAAGACAGTTCGGTAGTTTCTTCCAAAACTAAACATACTCTGAGCATGCTCTCCAGCAATTGTGCTCCCTGGTGTTTATCCAAAGGAGTCAAAAGCATATGTCCACACAAAAATCTGCACACCATGCTTATAGCAGCTTTATTCATAATTGCAAAAACCTGGAAGCAGCCAAGGATATCCTTCAGTAAACAAATGGAGAAATAGCTGTGGCACATCCAGACAATGGAATATTATTCAGTGCTAAAAAGAAATGAGCTATCAAGCCATAAAAAGACATGGAGGAAACTTAAATGCATATTACTAAGTGAAGAAGCTAATCTGAAAAGGCTACACACTGTATGATTCCAAAAATATGACAAACCTATGGAGACAATAAAAAGATCAGTTGAAAAAAAAAAAGATCAGTTGTTGCCAAGGATTTGGGGGATGAGAGGGAGGGATGAATAGGCAGAGTACAGCAGATTTTTAGGATGGTAAAAATACTCCATGTAATACTGCAATGGTGGATACATGTCGTTGTACATTTGCCCAAACCCACAGAATGTACAACACCAAGAGCAAACCCTTATGTAATCTATAGGCTTTGGGTGATGATGATGTGTCAATGCAGGCCATCAGTTGTAACAAATGTACCCCTCTGCTGGGGGCTGTTGATAGTGGGGGAGGCTGTACATGTGTGGGGGCAGAGGGTATATGGGAAATCTGCTTACCTTCCTCCCAATTTTGATGTGAGCCTAAAACTACTCTAAAAAACCAGTCTTATAAAAAAGAAAGCATCTCACAAAGAGCCCCTAAATTTGTCCTCTACAAACTCAGTGACAGGCAGGACAAGATTGCTGAGATCAGGGGCTCTGGAGCCAAATGGCTTGTGTTTGAATCTCATCAGCTAGGAGTGCATTCGGCAGTGAGCAACAGGAAATGTGGCAAAGCCCCTGAAACAAGGGAGGGGTTTACTTGGCTCATCCAATAAGGAGTTTGGGAGAAGGCAGTCCTGAGCTGATAGAGTAGCTCGAAGGCGTCATTGGGTACCTGAGCTCCTCCTGTTTTCTTGCTCCGTCATATTTATGAATATCTTCCTCATGGTCGCAAGGTGGCTACTGCACCTCTGGTCATCACATCTGTGTTCCCCTTAAATAAGCAGAAGGAAGAAGGAATGGGAAACAGGAAGGGCAAAGGGTTCTTGCTTAGCTAGGCTTTGTCTTTATTTGGAAAGGAATGCATGTTCCCATTGGCCAAAACTGTGTCACAGGGCTATTCCTAGCAGCAAGGGAAGCTAGGAAGGCGAGCATTCAGCTTTCTAGTCATAGAGTAAAGGAAAAGAAAAAGAGGCTTGATGATGGCTCTTGGATAGTTCATTTACTGTGTGTGCCACAGCCACTTACTGCTGGTGTGACCTTGGGCAAGTCACTTAACCTCTCCAGCCTTAGTGTCTCCGTTGAAAAATTGAGATTATCATGGGTCTCCATACCATCCAGTGAGTTCATACAATGCCTGACATGTAGGAAACTCTCAATAAATATTAGCTGTTGTTCCTGTCACTCTTATGATGCCATGTTCTAACGAAGGTGACAGAGGCGCAATGGAAGAGTGTCGGGGTGAGGCGCCTGCTAAGCCTCTTTCCCTGTCTGGGCTCAGCCTTGGAAAGCAGGGCCCACTGGGTGTGGCTGGCGTGCTCTGGGGCGGCAGGCAGGCCAGGATTTAGTTTCAGTTTGAAGTGTTTGGGGCAGACAGAGGGACCCCAGGGTTCAGGGATGCAGCTGGGTGTGGGTGTGTCCCTGTCTTCGGGGACAAGGCAGCTCAGTGGTGGTGGGGCCCAGGTGGTGGCAGGTGCCGGGCTGACTGGGGCCCCTCTGGCTGGTGAGGGGTCATGTCAGTGAGTGAAATTTGGCTCTGGGCCCTGATGCCACATCTCTCTTCCTCACTATTGGGGAATCAGAACAAATAGATTGTGAGCAACTTTAATAATGATTTAATTTGGTGAATAAAAAAGGCAAAAAGAGGGGGAAATCTGTATCGTTCCCAGCCATAGGGCCAGTGGTTAATCTCAGCTTCGTAACCCTGTGCGGGTGGTGGCTGGACAATTAAGTGGCGCGAAGGCTAAGTGATGCTCCCTCCTCTGCACTGTCTTATTCTTAGAGGAACCAGTGGCCCATGGAGTCAGCCCACTCTTCTTCCCAAGCACGCGGCACCCTTGGGGACCAGGGGATGGTGCGTGGGCCAGTGCCCAGGTGGGTTCAGAGCACGCCCGCACACCTGCGCTCACCTGCGCACACCTGCACTCACCTGCGCTCACCACACATCTGCATCGAGA
>VBSM01000361.1:3028903-3039326 GCA_008086735.1 Cheirogaleus medius | reverse complement strand
TGAGGGCTGCCACGAGCACCTGGTTTCTGGGCACACGCTCCCTCTCAGTCTCTTTGTCTTTCTGTCTGTCTCTCTCGACACCTGCGTCTGTCTACCCCTTCGCCAGTCTTCCAGCCTAGTAGGGTGGGTGTCCCAGGTCTGTCTCTGTCTGTCACCATTTCCTGAGCTCAGGCCTCCACCGTCCTTGCTTTATAACCGCAGTATCTTCTCACCACCCTGTGCCTCTGGCCGGCCTGTGCCACCTGCAGGCCCAGGCCTGTCGCCAGCCGGCACCGGATCCCCTCTGCCCCTCCTCCTGCTGCCCACGCAGCAGCCCGGCCGCACCGCCCGGCTCCCCAGTGCCATTTTCTGCCCTCCCGGGCCCCTTCACTGCGCTTGCTCCCGTCCACCCTTCAGCTCTTAGTTTGGACGATCCTACCTCCTGGAAGCCCTCCTGCCGGTGCCCTCCAGGCTGGGATCCACTCCTTTCCTCCACATTTCCCAACAGCCTGTGGGCTCTGACCCTAAAGCTCGCCCCGTGCCACCCCCTTGAGCGGGCAGAGGCCACCCACCTTGCTCGCCACTGAAGTCCTGGTAAGAACCCAATCAACCCTTTGGGCGCCTGCAGGAAGGCCGGGAAGCCACCACTCTGCCCTCAACATGAGGGGCCCTGGGGAAGGAGGAGGAAGCCGAGGAGAAGCTGGTCATGGGAGGCAGGACACGGCAGGCCCTTCCTCCTCCCAGGCCACCTTCGGCAGCTGCAGGCAGGGAGGCCTGTGCGGCGGTGCTGGCTTTTGAGACATGAGCAGAAGGCGCTAGGTTTGGGGGGTCGGGCCCAGTTTGTGGGATCGGCCAGCATCGGCACTTTGCTCCCTGCTTCTCAACACTAACGACCCCGTGCACACCCTGGAAAGGACCAGGCATGCCGGCAGCCAAGGAAGCCTCTTGGGGCTTGAAGTGCTGCGTCCCCCGTGAC
This sequence comes from Cheirogaleus medius, assembly GCA_008086735.1. Taxonomy (NCBI): domain Eukaryota; kingdom Metazoa; phylum Chordata; class Mammalia; order Primates; family Cheirogaleidae; genus Cheirogaleus; species Cheirogaleus medius. The sequence goes on along the minus strand of VBSM01000361.1, from coordinate 3,038,371 downwards.
CGCAGCTGCTGGAGCAGGACGTGGCGCTTCACCAACACGACCACTGGGCAGACAAATGACATTTCTTTATTTGGCCTACAGCTCTAAAAAAATTACCTGAATGCCCAGTCTGCTTTAAAGTTCAGTCCCGTTCAGTAGTGGAAGGAGGCCAGGCCCCAGGTGTGACCAGCAGGAGCTGGGTGCGGGTCGAGGCTCCTTCTCTGGGTGGGAACGCTACCTGCTGGTCACCAGCAGGCTGTAGCTGCGTGTGGCGCATCCTCAGGTTCACTCTAGAGTGACCCTCCACGCTGCGTGCCTCCATAGCCAGACAACCAGCCCTCCTCGGTCCTGCCTGCAGCACGCAGGAACCAGGACAGGTCAAGGAAACTAAGACTCAGCAACCTCCTCCACTGCCTCTTTCATTCTTTCTAGAACAAACTACAGTGCTCCCATATTCCAACCTTAGCTGTAGTGTTGGGCCCACTCTCTCCCCTGTTGTCTTCCTGGATTTGCTCCATTGCTCCCAGATGGCCTTTGACATGGAAACTAGCTGGCCCACCACAGTGGTTGATGTCACCCTAGTCCATGAAGATGCCCCCAACCACCCATCTCTGTTCTTGCGCATGGATTCAGAGCCCTGCCGCCCACCCTTGTCAACCAGGGATGGCGCTCAGTCCCTGTCCGCTCCAACCCAGTCTCGTGGGAAGCAGTTCTCGCCCTCTCTGTGCGGCCTATTCTGCTGCCAGGTGCCCGAGCCTGCGCTGCCCCTTGCCTTCCTCGCTGCCAGGGGCCCGAGTGCCATGGACGGGGTTCTGCTTTGGTGGCTATTTCGAGCTAACACTTAGCCCCCCAGCCTCTCAGCTTTCCTTGCTCTAACTTCCTAAGCCTATGTATCTTCAGACACCAGAAGAGCAATGATATTGCACCTCAGAAATCCAGTGCCTGATCCTTACAAAAATAGCATTCCTAGAATCTTTTCAAATAGCCCAGCTTGGCTTCTATTATCTTCACCCAGGGACACCTACGAACTGGAGCACCAGGCAGGGTAGTCCCAAGGGGGCCCCTCCTTGGATGGCCTTTAGTGTGGGTATTCCTGCCCAGAAAGCCCCTCCCCTTGCCGCCCACTGAGGGTCACATAAGACCCTTCACCAGGTCTTTCCTGACCTGCGGGAGCCCTGGGGCTGCCAGGGAGGCTGGGTGACCGATGCGTGCATGCTGTCCCTGCCTCCATCCCTCCCCAGCTCTCTGCCTTAGCTTCCGCCATGTGGGACAGGTGGCTCCACTCTCAGTGGGATCCTACTGTGCTGCTCGAGTTGTCTGGTTTTTAGCCCCCATCCAGCCCCACGGACTTCCTGCAGCTTGTGAATCCACATGCGATATTCAGGACAAACCAGATCCCAGGTGACCTTCAGGAGACTCAAGAAAATCCAAAGTAAAGACAGAGCCTGAAGACCCAAGAAGAACCCAACCAGAGAAGAGGCCCCCTACCCCTCGACCTTTCTGGTTGGTCAGAGGCGGATGCTTAGCAGTTGCTTCGTGAGATTTCATGAACCTCCTGAAAGCCCTTATGTTACGTGTTACCCCCTTCTCTGTTTCTAGCTGAGAAGCATTTAAAGGGGACACGGACTCGGCACTTGACTGGGAGGTGACAAGGAAGAGGGGAGCTGAAGCTCCCATCAGCAGCCGCTGCTGAGGGCAGGGGAGGGAACCGGAAGACAGGGCAGGTGGGTGCAGCTGTGAAGGGAAGAGGGCGCTGGCGGATACCCCAGGCCAAGCAGGGAAGGATCCACCGGGAATGGCACCCCGGTCAGAAAGCGGGACAGGGCCTAATTGGCTAGAACCCTGTTACAGCTGTAGGGGACAGGGGGCAAGGACTGGGAAGTGAGTGGGGTGGGGAGCTGGGGCGACATGGGGGCAGGCTTGGAGGACAGCGGGTCCATGCAGAGGAAATGCCCACTGGGGCCCCGTGCTGCGTGGGGACAGCAGGCACTCGCTAGTCCCCAGCCTGACAGGCAGGATGGAGTAGCCAGGCCATGGCTCACTGTCCTCTTGCTAGGCCCAGACACCAAGCCCCAGATGGTCCCTGAGGCCCAGACTCAAATGCTTTTGGGGGATGCCATGACGTGTGATGCACCCTCTACTGGGCGTGTGGGGCTCGGCTCAGGCCGGGCGGGAAGAAGACACGGCGGGTGAAGGGCGCCTGCCCCCCATCCTCTCTGTCCCGCACGGGCCCTTCCCGGCTTTGCCCAGCAGACACGTTCGCCTGAGCAGGGCTCCAGCCCGGGATGCCCGCCCTGCCCAGCGTCTGCCTGGGGCTCCTCCTTCCCAAACTCAGAGAATTCGTTCTCTTAAAAATAAAAGATTCAGACTCCCTAGCAAGTATAGAAAGAGGGAAGGAACCCCTTAGAAGAGAGATAAAGGGTATCACTGACCTCTTCTAGAAATCCCCCTTCAAGGTGAACTTTGTAAGTCTTGTCTGAGCTTCCCTGCCCCAGCCCTGCCTCCGTGACCCACGTTTCCTGACCTTCGAGGTAGTGGAGCCCTGTGGGCGGGGGGCAGGGATCTCAGGGCGCGCTCTCTTCTGTGTCGGTCGCGTTGGGGGCTCTGAGCTTGATGTGGCAGCGACGGTGCCGTTGGCTAGAAAAGAAATAGGGCTGCAGCTGCTCCTGCCGATGCAGGCGAGGGCGGGGCCTCCACCCAGAGTGGGCAGGCAGAGTGGGCTAGCCCTCCTCTTCCTGCACCTGACACAGGACACCTGCCCATCTCTAGACTGGCCACTGTCCCCCAAGGCAGGGACACCCGCAGGCTCGCTGTGCGCAGTACCACACGTCCCACTGTGTCAGAGGCTGGGGCCATGTTTCTCCTTCCCTGCCGTCCAAGACCCTCTCCGCCGTCTTGCCCTCAGGAGCAGGCCGTGCCTGGTTAGGGAAGCAGGACTACATGTTTCCCGCCCTTTCTCCTGCCTCGGGGGTTCAGGCTCAAATAAAACTGGAGTTGCATCCCGATCCACAAATCTCTTAGCATGCTGACGGTCAGGGGCCAGCAGTGCATTTTCTACCAGGGACCAGCAAGCCCTCTCCCCAGCCAGCAGCTCCTCCAGAGGGGTCCTGGGATCAGAGTCCAGGAGGTTTGTTAGGACAGCCATTCTACTCGGGGCCTGGGGCTTCCCCCTCTGCTGTCATCCACCCATTCATCCATTCAACAAATACTCATGGAGCACCAGTCTACGTTGGCCACATTCTAGAAGCCGAGGGGCCAGCGTGGGCAAGAGCACCCACACCGGCCTGCACGGAGCTTTCCTTCTGGGGAGAGAGACAGGCAAGCAGCAGGGAGGCAGAGACGGGCACTGAGTCCGGGCGATGAGGAGCGCTATGAAGAGAGCAGAGCGGCAGCCTGACAGGGTGGCCTTGGGCCTGGGAGCTCTGGGAACTCAGACAAAACCTTTCCGAGGGGCAGAGCTAAGCCCCGCTAGAGTCAGGAGCACTAGCCAGCAGTGCACGGGGGAAGAAAAAGTGTTTTGGGAGCAGCCAGATGGTTTCTATTCTGGGAATCGATCTCTCCCTCCTGTGGTTGGAGGAACACGAGGTCTCACGGAAAAGAGGAGGAGACGCCACAGAGGCCCAGGGGAGCAGGAGCGGATGGGGGAGCAGAGGCTTTCCCTGGGGGGTTGCAGCCGGCTGGCCAGGCCCTGAGGAGGCCGCACGGACAGCGTCCGGCCTGTCTGTGGCGGGAACCCTGCCCCCATCGCCCCTGGGAGCCGCCCCTGCTGCCCTCGAGTCAAACAGATATTACCAAAGAAGAACAAGCCCAGCTTGACCTGAGCCTCAACTAAAGTCACATCTGAGTTCCTCTCCTCACCCCTACTCTGTTCTGTCCCCCCACAAGATGTGGGAAAAATTTAAGGGTGATCTCATTATTCAGTTCAATTCAGCCTGTATTAACTAGCCACCTGGGCTGTGCCTTCTTTGCAGCCATGCCAGCACCTGGCTGTGGAGCCCAGCTCCAGGCCTGGTTGGGACCACCTTCCTTCCTTCCCTCCCCGTACCCCAGATCCTGCCACGTCCTTCCTTGTGTCTGTCCTCTGAGCTGAGCTGGCAGGGATAATGACGGATGATGGGTCCCCATGGTCCTATATGCAAAGCAGTGGCTCTAAAGCCCAGGTCTGACATAGGAAGCCTCTTGGGCCTGTCTCCCAGCCCAGTTCCCAAGTCTACGCCCTTCCCCAGCAGGCCTGGCCTCCTTGGTCCCCTCACCCTAGCCAGGGGTTGCCTGAGCCATCTCCACTTTGCCTCGGTTTCTTGAGGGTCCTAAGCACCAAGCCTAATCCCTTCCCTGCCCATGGAGAACTCTTTTCTTCCATCCCACTGGGATGTCTGCATCACCCTGTCATCAGCTGTGGGAGCAAATGTCATTGCTGTCTCCAGCAGGTGACAGATTTTTTTCAGTTATCTATTCATGCTCAGTCATCAGCCACTGTCACCTACTCAGGCGATTGGCACGGAGGCCAGCTTCCCTGCTGGCCACTGAAGCCCTCAGCGGATCCCTCAGGACTTCCCTCAAGGAGTTGATCATCTTGCTAGAAAGAGAAAAGAATGCCTAAGGAACTTTTAGAGAGTAAAACAGAGTGAAGCCTAGATGGAGAGTGAAAAGGTGCTAAACGAAATACAGGCTGCAGACGGTACGTGCTCTGTGCTGGCAGGGGACTGGGAGTCGGTGTGGGCTGGAGGGACCCAGGGGCCGTCATGGAGGGAAGCTCCAAGCAGGCCTCGAAGAGTGGGCAGAGAATGAGGAGGACAAGTGGGAAGTTGCAGATAGCTGGATCCCAAGCAAAACCGACCGAGCAGCACCGTAACGATGAGGTAGAATGGTGCCCTTGGCCGGGAACAAGGGAGGACCCCGTGGGGGAGGAGCAAGGCTCTGTTTCCTGCTGTCCCTGCGGCCTTTCCGAAGGAGGGCGTGTGGTGCTCAGGCCTCTCTCTGGCCCGTCGTCCAGCCAGCTGCGGGCCGAGCAGTTCTAGACAGCCGCTCACGGAGGAGAGGGAAGCAGGCGGGGAGGCCCCGGCAGCGAGGGGCACGAGAGGGGCCGAGGCCGTGCACGTCCGCCTCAGTGCCCAGGGAAGAGGCTCTTTCAGCCTGTCTGGGAGTGGGCCGGCCACAGACTCTGCTGTTGGTGCAGGCAGACAGTCAGGAGGGGGAGGGGAGGGCAGGACCTGGATCCACAGCCAGAGACAGGCCCCCAAGGCAGCCTGCAGAGCAGCGGAAGAATGGCCTCAGAAGAGAGGTGTACGTCCTGCCGCTTGTGCTCACGTGGTCAAAGCACAGCCCTCGGCTCCCAGGGTCCCTTCCCTGCTGCCAGGCGCAAAGCCTGCCCCAGCCCGAGTCACCCGCCCCAGCACCACCTTCACTCTCTCCCTTCGCAACAAGGGGTCCTCTCTGGCCACTTCTCTCAGCCTCACCCTTTCCATCTCCTCGGCCCTTTACTAACTCGCCGCTGGACTCCAGAACCCCCCATGTCTGGGCCTGTCCACACAGCAGGAGCCACCGCCCCCTCTGCCCCCTGCTCCTCGAGGCCGGGCTCCACTCCATTCTTGCCCCCCACTGCATGCCTGCCACACTGTCTTTCTACGCCAGTGTTTTCATCCACAGCTCTCCTGCGCATCTCGGATCCTCAGGTCCCCAGCAGGGCACAAGACGCAGCAGGGCCTCAGGGACCAAATGCACAGGCTGGATGAATAGCTCTAAGCTGCTGGGAGTGAGGCTCCAATCAGTGCAGTTTTTCAACTAAAATAGGAGAAAACACCCATTGGCATCAAACTCTGCCAGATTCTGATTGGCACCAACCCTGTGACAGTCAGTGGTCAGCGAGAAATGTAAAGGGGTTGAGAGAAAGGGGAGGCAACGAGACACATGCACCTAACCTAACAACTGACAGGCCCGGGGTGGCACAAGAGCAAAGACAAAGTATGTAACGGCTTCTCTGCGCACCGCCAGTCTAAGGAGCTAAACGGTGCCACGGCTCCACCCAAGTGGGTGGAAGAGTTTAGGTGGATGGAAATTGATCAACGGGCCGGTCACCGACCCGCTAGAAACTCTGCAGGAAGAAAGGAAATGGGAGGTGCCCAGAAGTGGATGAAACAACAATTCTTCTGCACACGGTTAAGCAAGCAGAGTGACAAAACTACGATTGACTTGTCTCCGACAACTATCTCTCATTTTACTAGTTGCCCTGCAGTGTCCCCGGAGCTGTCCAGAGCGTGGTCTCTCCCAGCTGCTCTGCTTTCCTGGGCACTGAGTCCAGCACGTCATCCTTGCCCTGCCGTTGCCGTCTTCAGGATAAAATGCCCTCCCCGAAGCTCTGACTGCTGGCTCTCCCATCAGGGCGGACGCCGAGGGCAACTCTAGGTCAAGGTAAATGACGGCTCCCTCGAAGACAGACTCCTCAAGTCCCCAGAGAGAGGAAGCGAACTGGGCTCATTCTCCAGCGACAGGCCCTGGAGTGGGAGGTTCTGTGGGCCCTGAGGCTCCTGGTGCCACATAATGGTATTTAATGCTCTGGTGGCAGAGGAAGGCCCCAAACATACCCCTCTCAAGTGCTCAATTTCAGGAAAGCGAGCTATGATGACATGGCCATTAGTAAGGGAAAGAATCAAAAGGAACTGTTTAAAGAGCAAAACGCCACAGGAAGCCTTGGAGAATGTTTGAAAATGGGAAAAAATGTGTCCTGCAGAATAAAAAGACTAGGCCCATGACCGAATGTCACCGCAGCTCACCGCTTCGCGGCCACTGCGGGCAGAGAGCTTCCGCTCCCCACGCTCGCCCGTGGGGCCACTCACAGACCCCGGAAGTGGGAACTGAAGAGTGCTTGGGCTGCGGAAGGTTCCATCAGCGCAAGAACGAGGGTGAGACACACAGAACCCCAGACGTACACATTTTGCAAACGAATGACAGACGTCCATCCAGTCCCCCGATGACACGCAGAGCTGAGGGACAAGGACCACACCGTCCCAGCCAGTCCTTGCACACCCAGAGCCTCACCACCCCTCGAGGACTCCCCGGGAGCCACAGGACCCCGCCAGGAGAGGTGCATCTACCCTTCTTGCCAGACCTTGGGGAAAGCCCTAGCTGCAGATAATGTGCACACAAGTGCTTTGAAAAATAGAGCATTCTCTACCCGCCACAGGTACTATTACTACCCTTAATGTAACAGTATCGCAAAACCCTCAAATTCCTGTTTTTCTGGCCCAGACATTGTAAGACCTCAGGAACGTTTGCCCAAAACCTTTGGCAGGGCTGTTGTGAATCCACTGGGCACCTGTGGGCATATTAGAAAAATGTATCCTGCTCTGGGTGGGACCAAGGCAGCTGGCACCCTGCTGGGCCTGCTGAGTGGGGCCGGGTCTCTGCCCCTCGGTGAGCCCCCCTGTGCAGGGCACACCGTGCAGAGCCACAGGTGGAAACCAGAGGATTCCGAGGGGAGATGGCCTTTAGTATTTATGGCTGAGCATCTGAACAGAGGGCAGGGGCAGCGGCTTGTTCACCTGCGCAGGGACGGGAAACGTCGCTGCCACGGACAGTTGCCCTTCTGGCTGGCCAAGGGAGGTTCAGCGTCTACTGCAAGTGATCCAGGAGAAACTGGCCTTGAAGCCCAATGGGATTCTTCATGTTAGACAGTCTTTTTTTTTTTCTTAATTCAAATTTGATGGAAGTAGAATAAACACACAGAAAAATGCACATGCCACATATGTCCAGGCCCAGGCATCTCACCAGTCGCACGGGCCTGTGTGGTGAGCAGCTAGGTCAGCAAGGGGAATAGCAGCCCCAGCTCCCTGCAGGTTTCCCAGCGGCTGCCAACAGTAATCACTATCCTGAAATCTGACCCATGGATTACTTTTGCCTGTTTTTTGAACTTTACATAAATGATTGCAAATGCTATCTAGCTCTTTTATGTCTGACTTCTTTTGCTCAACAGTTGTTTTTGAGCTGAACCTGCTATTGCATGGAATCGTACAGTATTCCATTGTAGAAATAGACCACGATTTATTTATCCATTATACTGTTAATGGGCATTCAGGCAATTTGACTTTCTTTTTAATTGACTTTTTTTTTCTGGTTGCAAAGATAATCAAATAGTCATTCTAAAAAATGTTCCCATTTTCCAATCTCATGGAGAGCTCCAGGGTCCCCTGGTTCTCAACATCTAGGCTTCACTTCCTTCCTTCACTGCTTGCAGCTCCTCTCACTAGCATTCACCCCTTGGGCCCTTGCCCTACATCTCAGCCTTCCTGCCCCAGCCCCAGCCGGCCCCGAGGAGCGGTGCCCTGCTCTGCCTCCTGCCCCAGGTCTGCAGGCTCGCTCAGGTCCGGCACCGGAAACCCCTGCTTTCCTCCCCAGCTGGCAGGCCTGCCCAGGGCTGCCCTCCCACTTGGCTTTGATTCGCTGCCTCACCCCGCAGCCTTCTCAGTAGCCACTTCACCGACGACAGGGAAGGCCCAGAGCACAGCAGCCTTAGCCTTCTTCCCTGACCCCTGACATGCCCATCGACAGGGCCTCCTCTCCCCCAAGGCCTGGCCGGGACCCCCCTTCCCCATCTCTGAGATTTGGCTCCTGCAGTCTCTTCCCTCAACCCTGAAATCATCAGCCCTTCTCTCTCTCTAGGGGATCTTCCTCTCAAGCTGCTAATGTGGCCCCTTCCTTCACTCTGGGGACCCCACAGTGCCCCCAACTCACCCCACGGCAGCTCTGGAGACTTGCCCACCACCAGCCTTGCTAAGCCCGCAGGCCGTCGACGCGTAACCTCTAGGTGGCATTGACATTGCCACACATGTCGTGACTCTTCCCTTGATCTCCTAATCGCTCTCTGGCGGTTCTCTTCCTGTGCCTGCTCCTTAAATGACAATTTTCCCCAGCGTTCCAGATTCGTCTCTTTCTTTTGGGGGCCTCTTCTGTCAACCACACAGGATGTGGGGGCTCCCACCTCTCCCATCCCTATCCCATCCCTCCCCCTGAATTCAGGCTTCCTATCTAGACATTCCATCTGGAGGTCCCAGAAGAGCCTCAGAATCTCAGGGAGATGCCTTTTGAAGAAAAGCATATTAGAATTTTGCATTGAGAAAAGAAACCAACAAGTGTGTTTGCAACACAAGTTACACCCTGTGCAGCCCATGGCAGCGTGGCGGCTGGGTTGCAGGCAGGCTGCCTGTCCCTCCTGCGCACCATGACGCCAGATCACATGGGGTGGGGGTGCCTCGCACACTGCCCAAGAGGTACATCAGAATTCCTGGCAGAGTGTGGGATGTTTATGTTTACCAGAAGGAAACCTGGATTTAAGAAGTTGAGAAACACACCGGGGAGTAGGACTCCGGAGCCAGCAGGAGTGAAGGCCCTGCCGCACCAGGCATTTTGAGCAAAGCTCAGTGACCTGACTCTTTACAACGGCGGGGTTTAAGCCGTGCTTCAGTGAGAGATAGAAGACCTATAAGTGGGGTACAT
>VBSM01000361.1:3000908-3026119 GCA_008086735.1 Cheirogaleus medius | reverse complement strand
CCCCCCGCCACCAGGAGCCTTGTCACTCCCCTCCGCCTCTGCACCCCACTCCCACAGCCACACCTGGCACCCAGCGTCGCCCTCAGAGCCCCACCCTAGCTCTCCGCCACTCGCTTTTCTGGAGGGGCTTCTGCAGCTGTTCATCCCAACGTGAAGCTCTCCGGCTCCATATCATGTTCTTTCTTTACCTCGTGGTCGGCCTGTTTAAAACTCTTCCCTGAATGCTGGGCTTGCCATGCGGCTCTCCGCCTTTGGAACAATGGAACTTTCATCTCCTCGAGTTTTACACTTCAGCCCTGCCTGGGAAAAACGCAGAACTGACACTGGTCCACCCAGGTGCGTAGTGGACAGCTCAGCCAGGCCCTTCTGCTGCAGTCAGTTTTGCTAACCCCCGTTGGCCCTTTCCCTGTTCCCAGAGGTTACCACTGTCCTCAATCCCTGTCCCCATTCCTAGCTCTCTCCCTTGCCGCTGACAACGTCCACTCTCGTCCACTCACTGACAAACATTGGGCCATCAGCTGTGACCTCCTTTGCAGCCCTCCCTCACATCATCTCTCCATGCCACCTCCCACAACATACCTCTCACCCTTTTTTAGAGAACTTCCTCTGCCTGGGCTCTGGGACCCGCCTGCCCTTCTGCTTACCCCAAACGGCCCCAGCAGAGCACTCCTTTCCCCAGGACACGAGCAAATTCCTCCTGCTCCTGCCTCTCTCCCCTCACTCAACGTTCCTCCCGTCGTAAACCTTCCCCCCCCCACATCCCTTCCTTAGGCTAGCATCCTTTTTCAAAAATGCCATTCACCGGGAATCTTCTGGAAGGATCTTCACAGTCTGCAGAGGCTTACTCCGCCCAGTGTAACTGGCTCCTCTGCTCCCACCAGTCTAAGGAATCTGAGCTCCCAGAGGGTGAGATTCCCTCTCCATTGCCACATCCTATAACTTTTCCTTTCCCTTTTTATTATAGAGGAAATACGTGCTTATTCAAAAGAGAGAATAAAAAAGTGTGGGACCCTCTTACCCTACCCTGAATCCCATTGTCCAGAGGACATAGTGTTAAAGGTAGAGCATGTATCCCTTCCAGACTTCTCCGTGCACAAACATAACCTCATTTTATGCACACAAATAGAAGTCTGTTTTTAAAAAGTAAGTGGGATCCTGGGGCACCTGGTGTCCTGTAGCTCGCTGCATTTCCGTCGCTGTGCGGCACGTCTCCACGCCGCCGCAGCGCACACCCGCTGCACCGCGAGGCCCGGGGTGCTCCATTCTCCAGATGTGCTGCGAATGTAGCCACAATTAACAATCGCTTGGGTTGTTTCCATTTTTTGGCATTGCCACACTGCCATGACTGCCCTTGCACATATGTCCTCACAAAGCCATGTAAGTATTTCTGTTGTAGAGAGTCCCCAAACTGGGAGTCCTTTTTATATTTAAATATTTGATACTGTTAAACGGCCCCCAGGAGGGCTGCGCCAGCTCCCACGCCCACCCACAGCACACGAGGGCGCTTCCCCCGTGCCTGTGCCGGCACCTGGCAGCCATTTCCTCACGGCACCTGCAGCCGCGGCCCTGCCCCCCAACTCCATGACATAGACATTTCTCTTGGATTATTCCTTACCTCTCTTTCCCAAACCCCCTCCAGCCATCCCCCAACACACAGCCCGACTATGTTCCTCTGCCAGCCCTTCCCTGCTGCTCCCCAAGTTCTCTGCGTGGCTCCTCCGTCGCCTTCGTGCCCATGGCCTCAGAGGGGCCCCTTGCCCCAGGCAGCTCAGCCCCTCTTCTCCACACACAGCCAAGAGCAGCGCAGCCAAGCGATGCAGACCGCTGCCCCGTGCGCGAGGGCCGCACAGGCGGGTGTGAGAAAAGGAGAACTCACATCAACCCTCTAATTCAGGCATTCGACAAATATTTATTGAGTACCTAGTAAGTGCCAGAGAGGCTGGGGAGGACGGTGAGGCGAACCAGGTCAGGTCAGTCTCAGAGGGAGAGAGACACTAATCTAATAGTCACACAAATCAGTGGACGGTTGCAAACCGCGCTAAGTGCCACGAGAGAGAGTGGCTCATGGACATGCCCCTGACAGCTGCCTGGCTTGAGGGTCCGGGAAAGTGCTCCCCGGGGAATGGAGTGGAAGTGGAGGAGGGCAGGCTTTGACCAGGTGAAGCAGGAGGGAAGAGCTCTCCTCACTGAACGCAGGCCGGGGCCAGAGGGAACCAGGCACGGCCCAGGGACCTCAAGAAGACAGGATGCAGTCTGACATTTAGCTGAGGGTGTGGCGGGCCTGGGGGTGGACGCAGGCCGTGAGGGAGGTGTGTGTTTTGTGAGATTCCTGCTCTTGACCTTGCCTGCATTTCTAACTATGGGAAATAACAGGAAAATCCTCCGTCCTCTGCTGGCTCCTCTGAGACCGTGGGACCTCAGGGTTAGGAGGTACCAATGGGGAGAGGCAGGTGGCAGAGGCCTTCGCCCCACCTTTTATCCACTACCCTGGTGGTATCGCTAGGCTCTGTCTTTGCAGATGCAATGCTTCCCCTTGGCTGGACACTCACAAGCTTCCTGCAAGTCACTGGAGAGACAAAAGTAGCATCTGGGCCACAGCAAAGGCAGGCAGGCCAGGGTGGGGGCAGTGTAGCTTTGGACCAGTCCACTCTTCTGTTTGGCCATGCCTGCCCTGGCTTCGGGAGGCATGTCCTCCCCACCTTTGGGGACTGTGCCAGGCAGTGCTTTCTTGCTGGGTGCATGGGAAGGGTTCTATTTTTTCATTCACTGGTGTTTTCTCCTCTTGGAATCTGGGCGCCTCTCAACAAAGGCTAAGAAATGCTGATCGCTGTGGATAAAAGAGAGTCACTTAACTTGGACATTGGCCACTGGCCCCATCATCCATCTAACTTAAGTCTCTCCAAATGTTGGTCTGACCACTGGCTGCCCTATCTGGCTACTCAGAGGCTTCCATGGACACCATCCTAAATGGTGGAACAGGTGACATAGAATCTAGAGCTCCACCCCAGCTACCCCCAGCCTTCCAGCCAAGAACTATTCACTCTCTACCAAGAAAGTCCCCAGTGACCTACAGCCAAGCAACTCCCTCCTTGCCTCCCTAGGAAGGATGCCCTATCCTGTCTCCCCAAGGAGACTGAATATCCCCTACTTCCACTGAAGTCTGCAATATATTAGGTGGTCCTCTCCTCTTCACGGCACCTGCCCAAGCCTATGTTTAGATGCCTCAAGCCTAATCTTTCAACTAACACAGAAATGCCAAGGCCTAGCCTACTTCCCTGGCCACCCCACCCCCTTCTCTGCAGCCAGGGCCCGTGACTGGGGACTGCACACATTAGTAAGCCCATGGCGACATGGACTAAATTCACCCTTGTGCCCATCCACACTGATTACCAACCACTAATCCCTGCCTGTGGGAGTCCAAGGCACTTGCTGGGTTTCTGACCTTGAACTGGTAGCGAAGAGGGCGATCCCCAGGAGGGAAAAACCTAATTAGAATACTCCCCTTCTTTCTGGATTTTGGTTCTGAAAGTGGAATTAAAAGCCTAGCAGCTCTTGCACTTCTCAACCCAAGACACCTCCATATAGTTCCATTCCATTCCAAAGACCCCTGATTAGAAGGACAATGACAACAGCACTAAGATTCCAAAATAAAGAATGGTGCCAGACCCTTTAGGAGATCAAAGCTTTTGAGAATTAATGCAGTTAATTCATGGAGAAAATGATGTGTGGGTAATTTCCGGACTCCTTTCACCTGGGCAGACACATGGCTCCCACCAGAGCTCTCCCCGCTAAGGCTCCAGCCCCCAGCCAGGAGACATTGTCCCACTACGGGCTGGGTTCTGGCTCAGGTCTAAATGGGCTGAAGTGCCAATGGGGACAATACTCAGCGACCTCAGTTCACCAACAGAACCTGGGGAACCATCCTTTGCCTAAAGGAAGGTGCAGCCCCCGAGGGCAGCTCCCACTGGAGGGTGCAGGGGCCAGGCCACCCCTGTCCTTAAGAAACTCCTCCAATATTTGATAGTGAGTAAACATCAGAGGGTAGAAAGTACTGTTCCTGTGCGTCTTCTCAATCCCCAGTTCGTCTCAGTGAGCTGCAAACTGCTCGCCCAGAGAAGACAGTCTGAATCAGCTTCACCCTGGCCCCTGGCCGGGCCTGGCAGTGGCAGCTCCCCTCCTATCCCGCAGAAACAGGAGCTGGGCTGCCCCACCTGGAGTAGTTACCCACCCACTCTGTCCAGGAATGTAAATACACGGCTCCTTGGTGGAGTCCCCGGAAGCTCTGCTCCTTCCAAAGTTGAAAGCAATGATGATCTGCTGGGGAAGCTGAAACTCCAAAGGAAACTGCTGAAAAAAGGAGGCCAGGAGCTTGGAATCCCCAGAAAACCAAGTGGGGAGGAGGATGCTTAAGAAGGAGAAAGGGCATCTCCTGGCAGGGGCTAAGATCTTCCCATCACTGCTACCCGACTTCTGCCCATTTCAGAGTCATGTGTGTGCCTCGGTGAGGGCCAGGGAAAGAGGACTCGCTCACAGCTCTATGTTTTGTGTCTGCCTGCTGTAGGGGTGGGTGCGTGTGAGGTGGAGTGGGATGGTAAGGGGCTGCCTTCCACCACTTGAAGTTCTAGAAATCCATGGACACACCCTTATCGTGGCTGGGGGCTGCAGGCCCACGGCAAGAGGCAGCGGCCTTTGCGATGTCCACCTCCTAGGGACAGGGTGGGGTGAGGTGTGCAGCTCATGACAAGGGACAGGAGGAGGAAGCAGCAAGTCGGCGCTTTCCCCTCTACATCTGGGTATGGGTTTCACACGCATTTCTTGGCCAAGAGGCATCTCAGTGTGCTTTTTAAGCTCCTGTCCCTCCTCCTAAGCCTCCTAATTAATATCTACCATGTGAATTATTTATTGGGAACAGATGTTGGAGTTTAAAGAGCATTGAGCAGAGATCCTTTGCTAATCAATTTATTTTAGCAGGTTTACATATTTACTACAAACCAAATTGGAGAGTTCTCTGCCACTGGAAGCCTGAGCTCCTGCCAGCCGTTTCCAGCTCGCCCAAGCTCACTGCCTGCTCGGCAGCTCTGCCCACCCTGGCCAGGGTGCCCCCTTCTTTTGGTATTCTAATTTGAGCTGCAGGAGTAGTCTAATTTGCTCTGGAGAGTCTTTGGGTTGGTCATGCAATGAGATCCGAGGTCATAAATGGTCACTCAGTGAGATCTGGGCATGTCATTCCAGGCTTTGAGTCTCGTTTGCTCAAGCCATGCCATTAAAATATTCTTCGGATTGAGAAAAAGTCAGCCTGACATTCTAACTAAATGACCCCATCTCTGCCTCTGCACAGGGCCTCTTCTCGAGGGGTGGTCAGGGAAAGCTGCACTTTGTGGAGCTTCAGTTCTAAGTCCACAGTGAGCTCGATAAGCCCTGATAAGTGACAGCAGCTTAAAATACACTAGCGGAGGGCAGGGCGGGAGTTGGGTGGAGAATAAATGACCCAAACAGGCAAAGGCCTTGCTGTCCATAAGCAGCAGCAGCCCAGGAGGCGGCCAGGCCTGCACCTGGCGTGCTGCTGCCCGAGCAGGGTGAAGAGGGGCGAGGCGAGCTCCGCCCCCAGCCCTCTGCCAGCGCTGCCTCAGCCACCATGGGTTCTGGAACCACCCTCAGCAGGGGAGAAACCGAGGTGCTTTTGAAATTCCACAGGGATTCCCATGCCCACCACAGCCCAATTCCATCTGCTCAGCTGCTCTCGAGCTCAGTAGAGCTGCCCCAGCAGGGCGATGGTCTAAAGGACAGGCAGGGGCAAGAGCAGGTAAGTCACTGCAGAGGGAGCTGCCTGTCTGCCTCATTACTGATCTTCTAGCCTCCCCAACACCACAACCCCAGGGCGGTAGACCAGGAGTCCCGAGTGACTCTGCAGTCTCAGGGCGTAGTCTCCTCCTGTGAGTCTGCCCTCACCCTGGAGGCTACAGGAGGTGGCTGAGAAAAAGTTGGCTTGCTTTCGCCCAGACCTCCAGGGCTATCACTGATCCAGGACCCATATTTCGGTGAATTTCTCACCGTCTTGTGTTTGTGGCTAAGGTTCATCTGCAGGTGCCACTGTAAATATTTATTCGAGACAAGTATCCAAGGAAGAAGTAAGTCCCAGTAACTGGAGATGTGGACTTGTTGCCCCCGGGACAAGGCCGAAGAGGGTTCTCTGAAGAGCAGGTGGCTTGGGCTCAGAAGAGTCATACAAGGACCATACAAACAAGGAGTCATAAATTCTGGATAGTTCCATTTCCCTGATGCACAGGTAAGGTGCTATCAGGTACTTTGAGTTGCCTCCTCAAAGAGTGATTTATGACCCTGGAGTCGAGGGGGGAAACAAGCTGCCCCTACTTCTTCCCAGGCAGAGTGGGGAGGCGACTGGGGGTGGGGGGCTTGGGGCTCTGCCTCTGGCTGAAGTGCAGAAGAACCCATGACTATGACCGCCCCAACACAGGTGCTGACAGCAAACACTGTCCAAAATTCTCTGATGGTTCTGCAGTGTTTTTGGAGGCCTACTCCTGCTATTCCTGGTCTGCCCTGTTTGCGAGAGAGCTCATCTTCTGGATGCCTCTGTCAGTGGTCAAAGTGGGAGCCATTGTTCAACTGGGGGCCTGGGCCTGTGTCACACGGGCCAGGGAAAGCCTCCTGGGTCCTCGTGTCTCCACAGTGAACTTTGCAGGGTAGGTAAGGGAGTCTGTCTCCAGAGAGGGTCTTAAAAGCAGTCATAGCCATTCAACCTTTGGGTATGGCTCATGACAGCATCAGGGCCCACAGGCCGACCCCCATCACAGACCCTACTCCATAGCTCTTAAAGCCCTCATAGCACACGACAGTCCATGTGGCCCTGAGGCACCAACTTCTCTCAGGTCTTTGTGGGGCTGGGGGCGGGGCTCCGTTTCCTGGGTCTTTTGGGGACCAAAGTTTCTGCCACAGCCAGTAAAACCAGATCAAGTGGAGAACAGCACAGCATTTAGGGAAGGATGGGGCTTGGCAAGCCAAGAAGGGTCCATTGCCCCTGGGGAGGGCGACTCCAGAGAGCACCAACAGCTGAGAGGCTGGAGTCCCCAGCAAGGGGCAGGCTCTTCACTTCCTTCCAAACGCTAAGACCCCATGCACTGGGGTTTGATCAGGACCGTTTGATCAGGGTACACATTGGTCACTCCACCTCAAAGACATTTCCCTTCCAATTCTTTGGGCCAGGCAGGCAGCTCAAGGCTTCTTTGGACACTTTTCTTCAGGAAGTTAGCCCATGCTGATTAGGCAGGCAAGAATATGTAGTTTCCACACGGTTTTAAGGGAGCAGGAAGATACTTTTGAGGGGGATTCACTGCCATGGCCCATAGAGGATCCCATGCCCTCCTAGAAGTCCTTCATGGCTCAGGAGGAGGGGAACTTCCTACTGGCTCTTATGTCCCCAGACCCTATGTACAACTCATCTAAAGTGTGAGCAGTGGGGCCTGCTCAGGCTCTGGTCTCCAGCAGTTAGAGCTCAAATTGATCTACCTCCTTGGATGATGGAGTCCATGATTTCACGCAAATCCCCAGCCCCTCTCCACCCCACTGCTGATGTGGATCTTAGAAACGTGCCTATGGTTTTGGCCTTCTTCAAGATCTAGTAAGTAGGTGCATTGCCAGTGCCAACCACACGCCAGTTCAATGCCGGGAGCTACAGGGGGCAGAGGCAAATGAGGAATTCGCTGCCCTTAAGGGAGTCTGCCCTCAGGCTGGGAGAGCAGGGGCCAGTGTTGCCTTAGCGACCTTGCATGTATCCACATAGGTCACACAGGCAAGGTCTCGGACCACAGCTAATCTGAATCTTGGCCTAACGCCTTGTGGTCTTCCCAGAACACCAGAGATGCAGGCCTCTAAGTTTGTGCTTGTGAGGAATCTCCCACTAGCTCTTTCTCCTCTGGGAGGCTGTCATGAAACAGTTTCATACCACCTCTGGGCTCTAGCCAGAGAGAATACTGGAGTGGCGCTCGGGATGGAAAAACTAAGGCAGGAACCATCATGCCGCTGGGTTCGAGCCCTGGATACCCAGAACTTTGGAACTCAGGGTTAGATTTTCCTCTGGATTAGTGTATGAATGAAAGACATTTTCTGTGGGTATCTTAGTAGGGAGCCAATAAAGCCCCCAAACTTTCCCTCATCCACCCCTCCCTTCACTGACAGATTGCATGGTGAAGAAATGTCCCCCAACGTAGTTGAGGACTGATAGCAAAACGCTAAGGAGATCTTTAGTGCTGGGTAGCTTCTTGGAGCAGTCCCCACCCTCTTCCCCTCCACGCCCTCCTGCATCCTTTCCTCCCAGGACACCCCATCCAGCTCCTGTTAGCCCTGGCTGGCCCTGCCACCCCCGCGGTGCACCTGTGCGGTCAGCTGGTAGGAGTCTGGTGGTTTTCACCTGTCTCAGCCCTCAGGCCTACGTGCGGGGAGCGGCCCCTGAGCGCTGCTCGGTGAGAGGTGCTCCAGCCCGTTCTGAGTATCACACATCCTCCTTTTGGCCTCTTGTCCTGGCCCCTGCATGCCAGCACTTCTTCAAGATTCCCACAGCGGTCCCGAAGAGGCAGCCGCAGCAAGTTCACTTCATAGGAACCAAGCCGTAGGCTTCTCTTACAGACTTGAAAATACAACTCTAAAAGGTATAAAGTTGGCGGATCCGCACCCGCAAAGTATCCCACAATATTAACACCCCTTGGAGGGAGGGGACGATTGTTTGCCTTCATTGGGGGCCCACATCCTGCATCCCTGGGGTGAGTGGCCTCCACCCCAACGCCCTCCATCCAACCCGGCCGAGCCTCTCCGGCACCGGCGCCTGCGAGGCCCGTCTCTGCTCAAGCGCCCACCTCGGCCCTGCTTGGGGCGGCGGCAGCGCAGCCGGCTCCCCTGCCTCTGGGGGCGGCGGGGGGCGAACCGAGAAGCCAGAAGCATCCCCAGCCTGCAGGACAGCGCCCCCCGCTTCCTCCTGCTTCCCCATCCCCGCCGGACCCTCCTGGTGGTCAAGGCCCTGTTCGCCCTCAGGGCGGGAGGTGTGGCTCTGATCCCGCTGCGAACCCCCCAAAACTGCGCGGACGCCGGACAGAGGCAGCCGTTGGGGATGGCGGTTACTCAGCGCGGCGGGGAGGGGCGACCCGGGGCCTCAACGCCCCGCCCCCAGTGGCCCGCGCCGCGCGGGGACCTCCCCGGGGGTGGGGTCGAGACGGCCCCGCCCCGCCCCGCCAGACGGCCCTGCCGCGGGCTCACTCCGCTCTGGCGTCCCTGGGGGTGGGTGGATGGGACGCCTGCCTCCCCCACTCCGGGCAGCGGCGAGGACCAACTTGGAGGGTTTACCCGAGACGCCCCTGATTTCAAATATCCTGTCCCGTTGGCAGATGCGCGCCTCCCTGCGCCTTGGAGAACGTTGTCTTCGTGCACTTTCTATACGGTCTCCGTTTGAGCTGAAGAGAAGTGATTGAGGGTTACTGTGGTAGCCCCAGCTAAGTCATATATCTTGACCCACCAGATTGTCCCTAGGGTCAAAAGTGGCTTTGTGGAGGGTCTATAGACGTTACCTTCAAAGCCCTTGGCTCGCAGGAGTGGACTGTGCCTGGAGAGGACTTGGAGTGAGCAGGAGAGAGATGGGAGCAGGGAGCACCCCAAGACCTCGGATTTTCACTCCCACCAGTTAGACCAAAAGCCCTGCCCAGAAGTTGTGGGCACCTCAAGCCCCGCTCCTCCCTGAAACCTCCTGTTCCTCCCCATCCACCTGGAAGCCGGAGGATCTCACTTCCCCCCCAGCGCCCTGCCCCAGGCCGCGAGTGGCTGCCTTTCTCCCTGTGCATTCCAGACACTCAGCTCCCTGCACTCCCCAGAGTGCTTCTGTCCCCCCACTCAGGCCCCGACTCTAGCAAGGACTCAGGGCGGAGGGGTGGAAAGAGAGGGGGCAAAAAGCAATTTCCCTTCAGTCTGGCCGCTGGAGTGGGCACCTGGAGGAAGTGGGAGTTCACAAGCTGGAAATGGCCGTGGCCAATCTCTAGTGCGCCCCCACCTCCCGAGCCCAAATCGTTCCTTTTAAATAACTGAAGACCTTTCAAAAAATGTCAAGTGAGTCGCCTGTTTCCTGATAGCATTTGTACTGGTGTAAATCCATTAAAATAGGCAGTTTATAACCTCCATGCTTTCCCTGGCGGGCCGGTCCTCTGCCTGCAGCTACCTTCCCTGCCCCCCAAACTCGTCGATGGCAACGGTGATTCTCACAAAGTCGTGGTAAATAGTAAGGGAATATACTCAGAAAGGGGGAAGGAAAGATGAGGAGTTGGTTTTAAATTAGTGCTTGGACTGTAAGGCTGGAAGTAAGAGGGTCTTAGCTTTGAAATGCAGATGTGTGTTGCGAGGGTCCGAGGGGGAGCTATTGAAAGGTGAAGAAAACTAGGTTGAGGGCGAGCTCCCCCTGGGGCCGGCGACAATAGGGGAAGGCGCTTAACCTCAGAGGCTAGAGGGGAGAGCCCGGCAGGAAGGAGGCAGTACAGCTGGGCGCTGGCCAGGCTGGAGAGGGGCGCAGGAGGAGCGTATACCAGGAGGGGTCTGCACCCCTCGTGAACCAAAGCCATGGGGGAGCCAGAGAGGGAAGGCTTGGGTTTGAGGAGGGGAAATCCACACTCTCCCAGATTCTTTTCTCAGAAGAGCCAATCTCAGATCACCTGAAGACAGGCTCTGGGCTCCACTGTGTCACATTCCCAAATGGGGTGTCCTTGGAAACCCTGGTGATGATAGGAAGAGGGCAGAGGCGTTGTGGGAGGGCCATCAAGCATCAGTGCTAGACATGGGAGAGCAAGGAAGGCCTTGGCCACCAGGAGGACCTCAGCATGCAGGGAGCACTTGCAGTTGACCACGGTTCTCTCAAAGCCGTGGCCAGCCTTCTGGAGGGGCGAGGCAGGAGGGCGTCCCTACAGGGGCAGACCTGCTTGTTTGGCTAGCCATCCATCCCATTGGCATTGAAAGCAAAGGGCCCAGCGCGAGTGGTGCTTTCAGAAAGAAATCAGAAGGTATAAACTAGGGAGCAGAACTTGTGGAATAGAGTTCAAAAAGTCTATATTTTGTCATTTCTGAATGTTTCTATTTCGGTAGACGGCTTTATGTCTCTGTAGCTAAAACCCTCAGACAGCAAGGAAATGGGGACCAGGAAGGCTGTCTTTGTCAACAGCCGGTCTTGAGGGGAGCCCAGATCCCTCCCAAAGAGAATGAGAAGGACTGAATCCTGGGGGCCTGGTGGGCTGAGGAGTATAGGCTGAGGTGGGCGGTCTGGGGCTGGAGTACAGGGCCCTGTGGGTTTCATCGGGGCAGGCCGTGTGTGCCCATGGAGAAACCCGGAACAGGGCTTTTGCACAGCGGTCTGGGTGCTGTGAGGTACCGGGAGAGAGTGGGTCTGGGCAGGTGAGGAGCCGGGGTCACATGGTGCATGGTCAGTTTAATCTCTCTCTGCTCTGATTTGTTGAGTGAACTTGTGTACAGTCTGACTTCCCCAGCTAGACTGCACGCCGGTCAGAGGGGGCGCTCTGTCTTGTTCTCCACTCCCAATAGCAGGCTCAATGCCTGGCACACTAAGTTGAATTTTATTTAAAACATTTAATTTACCTTAAATGACATATTTGCAAGTTTATTCTTCCAGATCTCAGTTTATTCCTTCCCACTTTACAGGAACTCTCTCAGACCCTCTACTGGCCAGGGAATTGATCTCACAGCACTGGCACCTTCCAGAATTGTCAGGAAATGGAGCTTGCTGACTTAGTGGGCTATTCCACTTTATTTAGAATTAACCTTGTCTAATAGGACATGTATATGCACTTTGGGAGTGGGTGAAGTGCTACACAAATGAAAGATGATATTATTGCTGTTTGCCACACAATGCTTTAGATTATAATGGATTATTCTCTGCCCAAATCTGGAAAGGCTAAGTCAAGGCAGGTTGCCAAAAGGAAAAGAAGTGCACATAGAGGAGTCAGAGTTTCACCGGAAGTTCACAGCTAGACGTGGAGGACTGGGAAACCGGCGCTCAGCAGGGCTGCAGGGGACCCGCCTCCTGAGCTGGGGCTGCTTGAAGACGTATTCCCAGGGCAGGGCTTGGCCAAGGCAGACTTCTCCTAAAACGTAAGGCCCCCGAGACGTGCTGTCTAGAAGCTGCACACCCGGCCGTTCCAACCCCAGCTCTAGCGGCACTGGAATCACCTGAGCATGATGATTTCACGTTAATGATTCAAATTGCTCTTCTGGATACAGCCTTGCCTCGGGGTGGCTGTTAAGAACATTACTTCCTAATTTAAGAATTTCAATGTAGAGCACTTTTGAAGTTTAAAAAAAGAAGGACTTGTGCTCAAACCTTGGTAAACTGTACAAAATCTTCCCCCGTCTCCTCATCTCCTCTCCTCTCCCTTCACCATCACAGTCCCTGGCACGTCGTCTTTCAAAGAAGACACATTTTCTTTAAAAAGAATAAAATGAAAAGTTTATTGCTTCTCTGTGTCCCCTAATGTTACACAGATACAATTATTCACTGTCTGTTTTCTTCAGTGGGGTGGAGTCATAAGGAGCCACACATTGGTATGTGATTTGGGGACCTACACTTGAAGTGGGAATCTGAATTGATTTGAACAGAATTTTAACACTGCCCTGAAAAGAACTGCTCTGGCATCTGGCTGGCCCATGCTGTCACACCCCCGAGTGTGAAGGGTCCTCAGCCAGCCTCATGACTCACCCTGGAAGTTGTACCTTTTTCTTTTTTCTGAAGTTACTTTTTATAAATAAACCCTAGGGAGCAGTGTTTCAGCATTGATCGGTGACTCTACAAGGTGGAGTGCAGATTGTGCCCTGATCTCTCTTGTTGGGGACCTCCCTGAGCTCTCTGTGATGCCACTGAGCAGGATCTCCTGTCCCAATGCTTCTGGGGTCTCCCCTTCCCAAACCTGCCTCCTCCCTCCTCTCCACTCTGAGCTAGGTAGACGGGGTGAGGCAGAGAGCCTGTCTAGTACAACCCCCTTATTTTACAGATGAGGAAACTGAGGCCCAAAGAGGGAGCGCCCTCGTCCTGTCCTGCATCCTCCCCCATTTCCCTTCTGCCTTCACCCCGATACCTTCCAGCACGAATGCTGCCAGTCCTGTGTCTCCTAGCACTATGTCCTCGATGACTCTTTTCAGAATATTTTTGAGTGGGTGGCCTGCCACGGTCTTGTATTCAGCATGACAAAGGCAGACCTCTTTCCCTGGCTCCAGCCCCCTACCTTCCACTGTGAGCACGGTACAGCTGGTCCCTATCTGGTTCTTCCATTCATCACAAACTCAGCATGTGCCACTTTATCCTTTACCACCTCGTAGCCACAAAATGGGCCACAAGCAAGGTCATGCCATAAAAATAGATCTGGGAGAACAGTAATGGGAATTTTACACTAAGAAGTGTACTGAGGCCAGGCATGGTGGCTCACGCCTATAATCCTAGCACTTGGGAGGCCAAGGCTAGAGGATTTCTTGAGCCCAGGAGTTTTAGACCAGGCTGAGCAACAGTGAGATCCTGTCTCTACAAAAAATAGAAAAAGTAGCTGGGCGTGGTGGCACATGCCTGTAGTCCCAGCTCCCTGGGAGGTTGAGGCAGGAGGATTGCTTGAGCCCAGGAGTTTGAGGCTGCTGTGAGCTATGATGACACCACTGCACTCCAGCCTGGGCAGTAGAGCGAGACTCTGTCTCAAAAAAAAAATGCACTGAACAAAAATCCTCTATTTGAACGATGACAGGAGAGACGACTCTGCCACTGTGCTGCTCTCCCCTTAATCAGGACACAAAACACACAGTAAAAATGTTATATCAAAGGCTCATGACCATCGTCCAAATCTTCCCTAATCCATCTCCTTCATTTGAAAAGCCAAAATTTTGTTAAAAATAGGACTGTCACGTGTGACACTTGACAGTACGTTAATTTCTTGTGGGAATCTGTCAATTTGCAAACAAACGCCTGAGTGTTTTGTGCACGTGAGGTAACCGCTCTCTAGCTGTAGCCTGGCAACATTAGAGGGTTCTCGAGTGACCTGCTTTGGCCCCTTAGCTTTACAAATGAGAAAACTAACTCCTGGTGAGAGGAAGACTCTGTCCTAGGGCCACCAACTAGTAGTAGAACTGGACTAGAATGCAAGCTCCTGGGTCTATGGGGGACCCCACCTTCTCACAAAGGCAGAACCACGGGATATTGGCAGTGGAAAGGGTCTTGGAGGTCTTCCTAGCACGTGTGAATACTAACAGGCTGGGCCTTCCACGTTAAGAGAAAGCTGACTACACTGAAGCATCTGGCATTGCCTCCCAATAGCCGCCTGCACTAGGGCAGGCCCAGGAGGGGATGGCTCTTTTCCAAAGGAGGGTCTGCAGGAGACACAAACACGTGGTGTCTGAGGGTCACTTCCCTCCAGCTCAGGGGAGCTCCCTGAGGGCAGATGCTAGGTGTCCTGATTCTTTGGTCCCTTTCAGCTGCCAGCTCAGAGGCTCCCCAGCCAATGGGGGATCATGGAAGCCCCCTGGCTGCTGGCTCAGTCTCCAGGAGTCTGAGGTGTCGATGGAGAAAGATAAAGACCAGGAAACCATTTCTAACATAGTTGGCCTAGAACAGAGAGTAAATCGCCAGAAACAGCTGAGACGAAGCCATAAAATGAAAATAAAACAGGATGGTAATTTATGATATGCAGTAAAAATATCTGGGACACTGAGCAGCCAGTGCGGGTTCATTTCCCTCTGTTCAGTGGGTCTTTAAGCCACACTGAGCAATCCCCTGCCCAGCCTGGCAGCCCCGGGTTTTAGAGAGCCCCCAGCCCCCACAGCAAGTAAGTGAGGGCTGTCCCCGGAAAGCCCTGGCTGCACTGCCTCTGCCCTGCAAAAGCACCTGCCCTCCGGCCCTCAGGGCCCCAAGACCCTTATAATGAAATCCATTTCCCTTGTCCAACACCTGGCAGATGGCGAGGCACTTTCCCACCCATTATCTCATTTGATCCTTACAGAAACTCTGTGAGAGGCCTCTAAGGAGATATTGGAGGACAGGCTCAAGGTCACACAGCTAGTCAGTGGCAAACCCAAGACCTGGACCCAGGAATACCTATTTCAAGATCAAAGTCTTTCTCAAACCCACCCACGAGCCTTGCTAGGAACAGAAGACTTTGAAATTCAAGGTATAAGTGAAGGCTATTCCCCACTTCCAAACCCCTCTGCACCCAGGAAGCCCCAGAGGCTGGAGCCCAGGTCTAGACCAGAGGGAACCCGCCTCCACTGGCCCAGAGAGCCTTGAGGCAGACTGGGGCGACTTGAGAGGGAGGCTGGCAAACCTCCCTGATGTCAGCTCGCACGGGCTGTAAGGAGGATGGGCTAGCTCTCTGCCTCTCCCCGCCCCCCCAGGGCATCGATGTGGGCCTCCCCTAGTCACTGAGTTTGTGGAGCCCACAGGCTGCCCTGCTCTGAGGAGCTCAGGGGGCTCTCCACAGGCCTGGCCAGGTCCCCGCTCACTGCCAGGCCTGAATTACTCCTAGTGGTCTGTTAGGTGGGGAATGCCTTTTGTCCTGTGCAGGGGGTAGTGTGCGCCCTTGAACTCCCAATATATAAAGTTCAAAGGTGAAGGCAGGGAGCAACCATGAGAGGGTCCCTATCCCATCCTTCCAAGCTGGATTTGGAAGGTGTCTAAATGTGGAGGGAGGTGCCCGGCAGCAGAGAGACTCTGGACGTCCTCCCATTCTTGCGGCTGACTTGAGGGATTTCCTATGGGACTATCCCTTTGCTGCTTGGAGGACGAGGAGGGCACAGCTAAGAGCTCTGGGGCTGATTCATCATGTGCCCTCAGAGAAGTTACCTCACTGAGACCCAGATGTCTCTATTGCCCATCTCAAAGCACCCCCGGAAAGCCCCAGTGAGGTGTGGCAGGACCTAGGAAATCCTCAAGTGCCCTTGAGTTGTAGGTGCTGTAACTGTCACTGGCTGAGCAAAGAGGTCCCCAGCAGGCCCATCCCAGCCACCAGGAGTCTTGAGGTTACTTATGGTGAGTCCTCAGGCCTGCTGCTGCCACTGTGCCCCCACCACACCCTTGTACGCTCCCTGCAAAACTCCCAAAACTCAGAGAAAGCAAATGCAGCTCCATGTGAGGCCAAGGTGGAGGATCTGAGGGCCGCAGATGCCGACGTCCCAAGCCCACCTCGTACCCCACAGGCACCTCTCTCTTAACTCACCCTGTGCCCAGGGGCCCAAGAGGAGGGAGGAGGCCGCTGCTCACTACCTGAAGCTCAGACTGCCCTGATCTCCACTCATTCTCAAGAACAGGTGTCAGCACAGACCCCACGCACCCTCAGCAGGAGGCCCGGGAGCTGTGGTCTCTAATCGAGGCTGCGCACCGAGTAGTTGGCAAGAGGCCTTCCCAGAGCCCCTAAAGATACCTTCTGGTTACCAGGCTTGGCAGCAGCTGCCCTAAGCCTCTCTCCAGTGTTAATTTTCTCATCTGTCTCAAGAACCCCAGATTGTTACAAACCCTGGGAACGCACTCCAGGTCTGTGTGCTCCCTCCTACTTCATTTTTAAAAGCATGGTCAAAGAACGTGTGGCAGAGAGTCAACCCAAACCCGACTGTGCACACTTCCACAGAGGAGCCGTGCCGTGAGAGACCTCCAAACCACTTCTCCTTGGTCTGAGCAGAGTTTTCTAAACTCTCCAAGAGGAAAGACAGAGGTTTCTGTGGCCCAGAGTTCAGAAATGAGCTCCCTGGAGCCCTTACCAACTTGGCGTCCTGCCAAGTGCCCATGGCTTTCCATCCCCTGAAGTTCTGCAAACGGGACCTCATCCAGGTGTTCCCCTACTGGCTGTGGGTGCCAGGCCAGTGGCCCACTAGAGCTGATGCCTTTGGAGAGCTAGCTTGGCTTGCTCAAGCCAAAGTTACCAGCTCCCGTCCCTTGTCTTGACATGCAAGTCTGGCCTGCTGCTCTCCACTCAGACCCGCGGGCTTCCCCTTCTGCGCCTCCGGGCTGACTGCTGCATGTCCCAGCTGCTGGAGTTCAGCCGGGCCCTTCCTCAGGTACTTGCTAGGTGCCATGGCACAGAGGCAACACGCTTGGCTCAGGGGCTCCCACTCCCGGTCCCTGTCCTTATGGAGCTTACAATCTAGTAAGGGACACAAGACAGACAGCCTCAAGAAGGGAATGGCTAGGAATTCCGCACATAACGAGCCTGAGCCCGGCTGCGGAGGCCTGCCTTCAAGGGATCCACTCGGCAGACAGCTCTCTGCAAAGGCTTCTCGCCAGACTGGAACAAAGGCAGAATTCGGCCTAGGCCACATCTGAGATCTGATAGCGGGTCTTCATTTAGTGGGGCCTGGGGTGACGAGGCTTTCTCCATCTTTGACAATGCGGGCGAAATGCTCCTCGGAGCTCGGCTCTTCCCGACGGGCTGTCTGGCTTTTCCCTCGCAGAGCCCGCTTCGCCCCTGCCCCCGCTCCCCTGCGCCTCCCGCTGTTTGTGTCCCAGCAGACGTCTCTCTGCCAGCCGAGGAGCATTCCTGCCGAACATGTTCACTGCTCAGTCTGGGGGCCAGAGTGGGGAGCGAGCCTGGAGTTGGGGTGCAGATTTGATGGGATGCAGAGGAATGATACTTGCAGGGACAAAAATGGGCACAGCGTGCCCCTCGGATCCTCTGGCTGTGGCCTCCCATGGCTGCTGGTAGGGAACAGGACCCGGTGTGGCACTGAGACACAGGCCCACCCGAGTCTTCTTACCCCACTCCAGTGCTGCGTGGATGCAGATCAAAATTCCCATCTGTGTAGGGAGGCGTTTTCTTCCCTGTGCTTCACCATGGTTAGGAGTCTCAGAATAACATGGGAATGTGCTTTAAAACCTATAAAATGCCAAAGGTAAATGTGAGCTAGGACGCCTCATTGCTGCCACCCGGGGACCTGGGGTCATGACAGCATAGTTCTCTCCCTAGCAGCTGGCCCCGGGCAGTTCGGCAGCGACAAGCTCGGACTAGACGCTTGTCTCAGCTCGACACTTCACAAAGCAGTGCCATAGTCATTCTCTTCTAACTGCTGGGCTTCCTGCTCGTCCTCTATCTGGTGGAACTTGAAGTGACCCTGGCAAATCTCTGATTTTTGCAAAAATCCCACAGGCATTTAGCCAAAGGCAGCCATGAGGCCGAGGGCGGGGAGCATCGGCAAACAGGGGAGCTGCTGCTTTGCCTTTAACTGGTCTCGCTCCCTTGAAATGTTCCCTTGTCTGGGCTTCTTCTGGCTCTAGTCACCTGCTTGCAGCGGCTCTGCCCATGACACTCTGATCTTTGCACTCAAGGAGGCCTCTGCTGGCCTTTTATGGAGGAGAGCGACAGTACTTGGTCATTATGTGTAACATAATGGGGCGTTACATAAGTTTGTACTTGCAACCGTCTGGTAGCCTGGCGCATTCGTGCACACAACCAGTAAGACATTAGCAAATTGCATGTCAAGAAACGCATGTTGGCCGGGCGCAGTGGCTCACATCTGTAATCCTAGCACTCTGAGAGGCCGAGGCCGGAGGATCACTCTAGGTCAGGAGTTCGAGACAAGCCTGAGCAAGAGCAAGACCCTGTCTCTACTAAAAATAGAAAGAAATTAGCCAGAAAACTAAAAATATTTAGAAAAAAATAGCCAGGCATGGTGGCACATGTCTACAGTCCCAGCTACTCAGGAGGCTGAGGCAGAAGGATCGTCTGAGTCCAAGAGTTTGAGGTTGCTGTGAGCTAGGCTGACACCACAGCACTCTAGCCCGGGCAACAGAGTGAGACTGTCTCAAAAAAGAAGAAAAAAGAAAAAGAAAAAGAAACACATGTTCTCCTCCTGGTGGAGTGAGAAGGCGGCGAGGCCTGGGTCTTAGTTCGACTCCTCCGTTGCTGAGTGGATGAGCAGTTACTTTTCGCCTCCAACCTTTGGTTTTCTCCAAGCTGGGTTCTAGACCACTCCCAGAGTCTGTTCTTCAGCTCTGACATTCTAGGCTTTGAGATCACTGGTGTCCACTTACCATATTTCAAGTCATGAAGAGTCATCCAGTCAGAAAGGACCCACAGAGGCCTCAGCTCCCCGCAGGTGTCCGCGGCAGCAGGCGGCACTCAAGCGGGGCTGTCTTCCCCGTTACCCCGACACCTGGCTGCTGAGGCGGCGCGGCAGGAGAGGCGTGCACTGCTGATGATCATCGTTGGGCAGCAGGCAGCGCTGAGGAAGGGAGCCTAGGGCTGGGTTCAAAGCAGAGAGCAGCCGGGGAAATGAAGATGAGGCAGGGTCAGAAGAAATTTAAATTCCCCTGGACCTGCCTCTCTCTCACCAGAGCCCTGCCGATGCCTGCACGCATCCGTGGCCACACAGTTTCCTGGGGAGAAGCGGTGGGCTCAGGGACGAGCCCGCGGGGAGCTAGCTGAGGCTGGAGCTGGGTCAGAGCAATGGGTGGGAGGGGTGGCTTCTGCGTCTGTCTTGGCCGGGGTGGGCGGAGCAGTAGAGGAGGCTGCAGGGAGCACTCCGCTCTGGCCAGGGACACAGACGCAGCCTGAGTTAGCACAGCGCAGTGCATGGCAGTGGCCGGCCCGGGAACATATGGAAGGAATGATCAGACGTGGGAGTGATTTGTTTTCCCTGGGGAGGCCAGGGGAGGCTTCACGGAGCTGGGCTCTGGCCCACGCGTGGCCTGGGTGGCAGGTCAGCCACAGAGTGCAGAGGAGCGGATCCCACCAGGGCTGCCTTTGACGTGCAGACAACTGTGCCCCCTTGCAGCCCCTCCATCCTTCCCAGGGGCCCTGATGTCTCCATGGCAACAAGGTCCCCATGGCTCAGGGTGGGAAGCACCCCCAGAGGTGGTAGCAGCAGGACTCGGCAGAGGCCGGGGGAGAGCAGGCTGCGAGAGGGCAAACTGGCCCGGACTACCAGGCTGGCTGGGGAATGAGCCTGGCAGGGGTGTGATAAGCACCCACAGGAGTGAGTAGGCCATGGGGCTCCCCTGTCCCCTCCCCAGTCTCTGCACCCAGGGTGACGTCATGCTGAGAACACCATCCTCAGCTGCCTCGGGAGCAGTCGGGGAACACTGAAACCCCAGCCTGACCCCACAGGCAGGTCCCCGACCTGGTCCTGGTGGAGGTTGAACTCTGCCTCTGCAGTGAGCGCACCTCCCTCGCCTTTGCTCTGCAAGGAGGGCAGAGTTCCACACCTTTCCCACTGGTCCCCAAATTGTCACTGCCTGCCCCTCACCAATGTTTCATCCTGACCTTCCGAGCTGTCCAATGCCATTGGCGGAATCCACAGCACACACGTGCAGCAGTCAGGGCCTCGTGGGTTAAGTTCTTCTGAAGAGTGGCTCAGGGAGGAAGTGGGAAGGGCACTACGTGACCCAGTGTGGCCCTGAGCTGTAGCCAGCAGGGGGGTTGAGAAGGGGGCTGTCCTAGATGACCAGCGCCACTTCATGAAGGTGGCCTTAAGCCTTGCAGTCTGAATGTGGCGCCTGATGGCAGAAGCTGTATCCGTGGTTGAAAGTGACTTAGGAGAAGGTCCGATGGCCGGGTCCCTGGAGCAGAGGTAGGGTCAGCAGAAGAGCCCAGGTCATGTTTGGTTTCTGCATTCCATTTGTCTCAGCCTCCCTGGCCATGCGTCTGAAAAGTTTTTTTCTCCTATGGGTGAAAATCCTAATGAGTGGTTCGCCCCAGTGGCCCTAGGTCAGACAGGCCCAGCGTCTCCCCTGCAAGACGCCATTGCACCCTTTGATGGGGAGAGTGCTCATTCATGCCTCGGGCTTTCTTCGTCTCTAATCCCCACCCGCTGTCCCCACCTTTGCCCCCTCCCTCACCTGCTCTAACCCTCCCCTGCAGTGGGGAAGCTGTCCTGGCAATTCACTTCTCATTCTCCTCGTGGGGCCGCCAAGTAATTTTTGGAGCTTCTCCCTGAACCCCGGCTCAGATGAATGACCCCTTCACTCGTACCCAAATTGTTGTTTGGACTTTGAAGCAGGTCAGATTCTGATTTCTGGACCCCGGCTGTGAGAAGGTGTGCCCACTTCCTGCCTCTGTCATTTCAAGCTTTTCTTCTCAGGGCTTTCCCTGAGGCCAACCTGGCTTGCAGGGGAAGAGCGCACATGGCAGGCTGCTCGGGAGGCGTTGAGGGACACCTAAGTCGGGTGGATGTTGGAGAAGCGGCCTCTGTGGGTGGCCAGGCCTCCCTGCCCAGGGCAGTTGGGTTCCCTCTTGACCTCTGGACCTCTGCTCCTTGCAGGCTGCCGGCCCTCATCGTCTGCACCCCTCGCAACCTGTGGTCACTGCGCCCCCACCTCCTCTTTGTGATGATGATTTCAGCTTCAGCTCCCTTTGCTAACCGCCTTATGCTCCGAGGGCTTCCCAGATCGACCCTCTGAGAAGCAGAACCCACTTGCCCTGTGTCATCTCTTCCTCCCAGGCCATGTCTCAGGTTGGCGTGCCTTGATGGGCTGTTGTTAGGTTAACTGGGACCAGGCACGGAGCAGAGACAGGCCCAGCCAGCCCTCTGCTGTGCTTGCCCAGCGCACGGCCCTCTGGAGTCCAGTGGCCTGTCCCTGAGAAATAGGAGATGGGTGTCTACAGAACACGGATCATCTGGCGGGCCTGGCAGAGCCAAGAGAAGTCCTCCAGCCCCTGCCACTGGGTGCAGATGAGGAAACTGACTCACACAGAGGAGAAATGGCAGAGCCCAGGGCTGCCGCTCAGAGCGCCTGGGGGACCACGCAGCACAGGGACTCTGCGTCCGTGAGGCTGGGCAGGCCAGCCTCCGTCTTCACTTCGGGAAAGTGGACCTCAGACTTCTCCCTCGAGTTGGAGGAAGAAAGGGAAGCCCTGATCTCCTGATTCTGCAATTCTTCTGCCCTTGCATCTTCTCCCTTCCTCCAAACCACCCTCCTCAGCCCTTTCCCGATTGCACCTAGCCTCAGCTAACAGTGGGCATGGGTGGGCGGGTGGGGAGGGCACTCGAGAACCATGGTCAGCCCTCAGCCCTTTGGCTCAGACTCCTCTGCTGTCAGCTGTGGGGCCACTTCTGTCAGCACATGTTGATAGCTGAGTTTTCAGCTCTGAGAGAGGTTTCCCAAAATGAGACCCTTTCCCCCACCGCCACCCCGCATTGCACTGATTCGTACAAAAGACAGCAGTACTGAAGACATAGACTTCCCGTTCCTCACGTCATAGGGATACAGGCAGAAGTGCTGCCAGGTGAATCCAATCACTTTGTTCTAAGCCCCAAATCCTAGGTCTGGCTTCAGCCCAGCAAAGCCCCTCTGATTTGCTGCTTTTGTGCTTCCATTCCAATTCTGCATTTTGTGTGTGTGTGTGCTCAGCTCCCCAAAGCTGCCTCTGTCCCACCCCGCTGTAGAACTGTCCCTTGGCTCCCCTGCGCCTCCTGTCCTCCACCCCTACTGGCCTCCAGGATGGACCAACAGCACAGGGGGAGAAAGAACTAGAAGACGAAGCCCACAGGCTAGATTCCTAGCCAGGACCACAGGTCCACATCCGGAAAACTTTTGAAAAGCACACAAGCCCGGCCACCCCTAGAGATTCTGACCAGTGCTGAGTGTGGGCCAATGTTGGTGGATGAGGGGAGAGAGGTCCCTTTTTAGCATATGAATGGCAAAAAATAAACACATGCAAAAAAGAGGTGCAGACAGAAATTTCATTAGGGAATAGTTGCCTCTAATTGTTACCAAACTTTCAAAAAACAAGAAACAACAAAGAAATAAAAGCAGTAGATAATTAAGTACATAATTGTACACACCACTTGTTAATTAAGCTTTTACTTCTAAAACCTGACAGATCTGCTTACAAGGTGATAGCGTGAGGGACGTGGCATATGGCAAGCCATCTGCAATGCAGATGCTTTGACGGTGACAACTTCCCTGCCCCACAGAAAGAATGAGATGCTAAATGTAGTTTTCCGAGCAGAGTGATTTATCTTCATTCTGTGCAGAAAATGAGCTGAGGGTGTGGTGTGAGGAGGAAAGCACTTCGGGAGAGCCCTGCGGCTCCCGTGCTCTGGGAGCCCCTCTGGTTGGCTTCTCTGCCTGAGAGCCGTTTCTCAAGGACATGTGAAGAGGGACACCTCTCTTAAACGCTCCTGTCCTGGGTGTGCAGGGAACCAAGAGACCCAGGAGGGTCTTGAGAATGGAACTGAAGAGCAGGGACGGTCCACATGTCTCTGGACTGTCAACCCACTGCCCCTGTCCAGCCACTGGACCATGATCACCAAGCTCCCTGACCCCTCCTCGCCTACTTCCTCACCTGTAAAATGGAGATAAACTACTTGCCTTGGCAATGCCCAGGTCGAGGTAAGGCCTGATGGGACGATGTAAGAAGTATGTTGACCAACATGGGGCTTCTATATGCAAGGAATTATTTTATTAGTGATAAGCCCTTGCGTCCTGTGAGCACACACCTCACCTGTAGCCAGCCTCTGACCTGCGTCGGAGCCACACCGCGGGACAGCCCAGAGCCATGAGTGCCATCCTGGATCCTCGGGCGGGGAGCGGCCGGGGGCGGTGGGAGGGCCCTGGGCGGTGCCTGCGTCTACTTCATTCTAAGGGCCTTCCCAGTTCTTCTCCTTGTGTTCTAAGCTTGACACAGAGCCCTGCAGAAACTGGCATCTGGAAGAGGGTTTGGGGGCTCAGCGGGTGGGCTGGCCTGGCCCCTGGAGACGGCTAGATAGGAGGGTGCCTTAGCTGCCAGCCCGGTCTCCCAGTCTCTGCCTCTCTGGCTCTGATTGTCCCTCCACAGGAGGAGGGGCAGGCATCCCCACCCGCCTGACCACACCTATTCAGAAAAATGTCACCGCCCCTCCCCAGCCCCTGCCCACCCCAGGAGGGCTGCCTTCGGTCTCACGCTCATCCTTGGCCCTGTCAGTGGGGTCACACAGTACAAAGCTCAATGATCTGTGCATGTGACAGCACCCCGCACCCTCCCCATCCCCATGGGCCCCCTTGTCCAGAACCGCCCTCTGCGCAGACTCAGGCCGGGACCCTAGCCTTCTGCTTCCTGGACCCAAAAGTAGGGGAAACTGCTCCAGCCCTGCTGCAGGGCAGCCGCTGTCTTTATCAGTGAATTCTTTTCCTCCACAAGTATTCCACGAAACCCCTTGTGCCGTGGAGACATGGCTGCCTTGCTCTTGGGCTCACCCCCTACCTCTACCTGCCTCTCCTGCAGGGCCCACTGCCCTGCGCCCCATGGCTGGGCTCGCTGTCCCTGGCCTGTGACCACCCTGGCCCTCCTCCAGTGGGTGAGTCCTGGGAGGCCTCCGTGGCACCACGCCCTGCTCCTGTCCCGTGAGAATGGCGCGGTGCAGCCCCCACATCTACTCCACGGAAGGCAGGGCCTGTCCTGGTTGTCGGACCTACTGAACAGACAATAATCTCCAGGTGTCTGTGTGGGCCTTCCTGTGGCCAGGGCCCCTCGAGATGAAGCATCTCATTGCTTCCTCTCCACAGCGTGGAAGGGAGGCAGGGGGAGGAGGCGGCGGGGATGTGGGGCATGGGGAGCCCTGGTTCCAGGCTGTGACGTGCGATGCGCTGGCACTACACCCTGGCCAGGTCCCTCTCTCTCTTCGAAGGGTGGGTAACAGTGCACGTCCAGAAGAAGACAGAGGGCGGCTCTTCACTCAACACGGCACAGCTCTACGGACCCGTCAGTCTCCAAATTTTATCAACAAAGGAAACTGGGGCTGCTCGGTTCCCCAGCAGCGTCCCAGAAACAGCTTCTAAAGCCAGAAGGAATCTCGGGGGTGATGGGGTCTACTCCTCTTTTTACAGTTAAGGAGAATCAGGCCCTCAGGGCAGGAGTGACTTGCTGAAGGTCCCCAAGGCAATGCCACCCAGGACCCAGCATAGGAAAGCGGGACACCCGGCGCATGAGCGCCAAGCAGAGGGACAAGTGGCTTCAGCAAGGAGGCAGCGAGAGGGGAAAAGCCAACTTCTGGCCATCAGGGGAGGGCGGTTTACCGGGACAGAGCACAAGGGTCTCCAGGGACAGCAATGGCTGCTGTATTTCTAAGAACAAGACCCCATTTATGTTGCTAAGGGAGAGAGCTCGTTTCAGACATGCTTTTCCTGACCAGCCGGGATGTCTTGGGGAAGGACTGTGGAACTGGGGCTTGGTGCGGGTGGAAGGTGGGAAGTGGAGGCAGAGAGAAGAGCCTGAGGG
>VBSM01000361.1:2965508-2982322 GCA_008086735.1 Cheirogaleus medius | reverse complement strand
TCTCAGGGGTCAGGGAGAGAGCTTCGCATAGGTAAAACCGAGGTAAACAGAGAGGTCAGTGTCATAGAGTCACACTCTTTGTTTTATGGGTGAACAATCTAAGGCCCAGAGAGGGCAAGCGACTGGCCCAAGGCTGCACAGTTATTGAAGGTCAGGACTAGAATTAGAACCCTGTAAAGAATGTGCCTCATCATGCTGAGCAAGGCCAATGGAGGCCCAGAAACTCCCTTAATTGGGATTGTGAATGGAACCCTCCTGACACCCCCTCACCCCAAGAAAGACCAGCCTTCAAAGGGTCATTTCACACAGCAAGCATTGCCCAAGGTCCACACACTGTCTTTTCTACTCAGCTCCAGAGAGCAGCGGCTACCCCAGCCTCCCTTGGGTACATGGGCTCCTCCTGCCCGTTCCACCCCATCTCCTGCTTGGGACCCTCAGCTGCTCACCCAGCACCTCAGGCTAGCTGGTCACCCTCCCAGAGCTGGCCAGAGCAGGGCTTTTCTTTTTTTAATTTAATTATTTTTTGAGACAGGGTCTTGCTCTGTTGCCCAGGCTGGAGTGCAGTGACATGACCATAGCTTGCTGCAACCTTCAACTCCTGGGCTCAAATGATCCTCCTGCCTCAGCCTCCCAAATAGCTGGGACTACAGGCGCATGACACCATGCCTGGCTAATTTTCCTATTTTTTATAGAGACAGGATCTTACCATGTTGCTCAATCTGGTCTCAAACTCCTGGTCTCAAGTGATCTTCCCACCTTGGCCTCCCAAAGTGCTGAGATTACAGGCGTGAGCCACTGCACCTGGCCAGGGCCAGGTGTGGTTCTGATACAACCTCAGCCAGAATCACCCAGAGTACTTGCTAGAATGCAGACTCCCAGGTCCCACCCAGGATCTGGTGAATCAAAATCTGTGGGAGTAGGTCATAGGAAGCTGAATTTTAAAATGAGCTCTTGTTTTTTTAATCCACAAATGATATTAGTGGATACATAAATACAGAAATGTGTAGAAGTCACAAGTGAATTGCTAAACACATGTTCGCAAACTGCACATCTGTTTATTCCAGACCCAGGTCAAGAAATAGAACCTTAACAGGCCTCACAGACACCTTCACGCCCTCCCAGTCACCAACTCTCCAAACAGTGCCGCTCTCCTGACTTCTAACAGCTTACGTCAGTTTTGTCTGCTTTTGAACTTCACATGTAAGGAACCATACGGACACTTCTGTCTGGCTTTTTCTGCTGGACGTGATTTGTGAGAGTCATTCGCACTGTTACATGAGGTTGTGGTTGTTTGATCTCACTGCTGCGTAGCATTCCGGCCTACGATTGCACCACCGTCTGTATGCGTTCTGCTGTTGGTGGGCATTGGGTCATTTCTAGCTGTAAGCTATCAAAAGGGTGTTGCCATGAAAATCCTATTACAGGTATCTCTGTACACATGTATTTATTTATTTACTTATTTTTCAGACAGAGTCTCACTCTGTTGCCCCGGCTAGAGTGCCGTGGCGTCAGTCTAGGTCACAGCAACCTCAAACTCCTGGCCTCAAGCAATCCTCCTGCCTCGGCCTCCCGAGTAGCTGGGACTACAGGCATGCGCCACCTTGCCCAGCTAATTTTTTCTATTTTTAGTAGAGACGGGGTCTCGCTTTTGCTCAGACTGGTCTCGAACTCCTGAGCTCAAACGATCCGTCTGCCTTGGCCTCCCAGAGTGCTAGGATTACAGGCGTGAGCCACCGCGTGCGGCCTCTGTACACATTTCTGATGGGTTTATGTCTATGAGGGGGATCACTGCATCATAGGATTTGCTTGTGTTCAGGTTTAATAGATACTGCTGAACCGTTTTCCAAAGTGACTGTACCAATTTAAACCTCCACCTGCAGTGTGTAAGAGTTCGATTTTCATTGATGCACATCCTCATCAACCCTGGTGCACGTCTCCTTTCATTTCAGCCACTCTAGTGGGTGTGTAGTGATATCATTTTATACTTCAACTCGCACTTCCCTGATGACTAATGATGTTGAGCACATCTTATTAGGTTGGCGCAAAAGTAATTGCAGATTTAGCATTGTTGACATTTGCTGTTTGATATTGGAATACATTCTTAAATAAATGTAGTTATGTTATACATAATTTTAATGTGCATTTCTCACTTTATGTTTTTTGCTAATGACTTATAACTTACTGTTTGTTTTATATTTCTTTTAGACTATGGAAATGATGTTAGACAAAAAGCAAATTTGAGAGATTTTCTTATTCAAGTTCAAAATGGGTCGTAAAGCAGCGGAGACAACTCACAACATCGACAGCGCATTTGGCCCAGGAACTGCTAATGAACATACAGTGCAGCGGTGGTTCAAGAAGTTTTGCAAAGGAGATGAGAGCCTTGAAGATGAGGAGCCCAGTGGCCGGTCATCGGAAGTTGACAACGACGAATTGAGAGCAATCATCGAAGCTGTTCCTCTTATAACTACGTGAGAAGTTGCCAAAGAACTCAAGGTCGACCATTCTATAGTCATTTGGCATTTGAACCAAATTGGAAAGGTGAGAAAGCTTGATAAGTGGGTGCCTCATGACCTGACCAAAAAGCAAAAAACATCGTCATTTTCAAGTGTTGTCTTCTCCTATTGTACACAACAACGAACCATTTCTTAATCGAATTGTGGCGTGAGATAAAAAGTGGATTTTATATGACAACCAGCAACGACCAGCTCAGTGGCTGGACCGAGAAGGAGCTCCAAAGCACTTCCCAAAGCCAAACCTGCACCAAAAGAAAGTCACGGCCACTGTTTGGTGGTCTGCTGCCCGT
Source organism: Cheirogaleus medius (assembly GCA_008086735.1). Classification (NCBI taxonomy): domain Eukaryota; kingdom Metazoa; phylum Chordata; class Mammalia; order Primates; family Cheirogaleidae; genus Cheirogaleus; species Cheirogaleus medius. Next base: position 2,979,516 of record VBSM01000361.1, on the reverse strand, counting down.
CTGTCTGATCCACTGCGGCTTTCTGCATCCTAGTGAAGCCATTCCATCTGAGAAGTGTGCTCAGCAAATCGAAGCGATGTCCCAAAAACTGCAACACCAGCAGATGGCATTGGTCAACAAAAAGGGCCCAATTCTTCTCCATGACAACGCTGGACCGCATGTCTCACAACCAGTGCTCAAAAGTTGAATGAATTGCGCTACGAAGTTTTGCCTCATCCACCATATTCACCTGACCTCTCGCCAACCGACTACCACTTCTTCAAGCATCTCGATGCTTTGCAGGGAAAACCCTTCCACCAGCAGGATGCAGAAAATGCTTTCCAAGAGTTCATCGAATCCCGAAGCATGGATTTTTACGCTATAGGAGTAAACAAACTTATTTTTCATTGGCAAAAATGTGTTGATTGTAATGGTTCCTATTTTGATTAATAAAGATATGTTGAGCCTGGTTATTATGATTTAAAATTCACAGTCTGAAACCACAGTTACTTTTGTACCAGCCTTAATATGTATATTGGCCTTTTGGGCATCCTCTTTTGTGAAATGCCTCTTCAGATCTTTTTGCCAATTTTTTAATCAGATTGTCTGTCTTTTTCTTATTGATTTATAGGAGTTCTTTATATATTCTGGATTCCAGTCTTTTGTTGGAAATATCTTTTTCAACTTGGTGTCTTGCCTTTTTACTCTTAAAGATGTCAGTCAATAAACAAATTTTACATTTTGATATAGGTCAAATAATTAATTTTTTCCTTTTGTGGGTACCGTATTTTGTGTCCTGTGTCCGGGACGCATTTTTGCGCATGAAAGTCTGAGGGGTGGGGCACGGCTGTTCCAGACGCATGGCAGTCTCCGCTGTGGCTGACCCCATGCTCTCCTCAGCCAGAGACGCCTTGGTCGCATGGCCACACTTGCCTGCCCTGGGGCAGTGCACGTGCTGTGGCAGACATCCCCATGGGCATCTGCTCAGACTGTGTCCCGACGGTGCCCTGCTGGCCGACGACTGCTCCTAGAGCAGATGGGGCACAGCGTGGCAGCCACACTGGTACGTGACCCCACACCTGGCCACAGTTGACTGGGCAGAAGCAGGCCCTTACCAGGCCGAGCGAATCAGGCCCCATCTCCTGGGGATCTGGAATTTGTCCTGGGGGTGCTGGACTCTGTTCATGCCGTAGCAAGGAAGAGATGAGAACTCAGGAGCTGAGGCTGCTGTGGAGGCGAGAGAGGGCACAGCTGGCTCAGCACCCCTGCAAGCCACAAACATGGTCTGCAGAAGACCGAGGCAGCAGATGTGCAGTGGGGCTGCAAGGAGGGATGGAACGTGGACGCCATCGAGGTCCCCTCCCCTCCTGGCCTTGGCCTTCGCGTGCGCTCCTGCCCTGAGGGTGCTGCAAGATACCCAGCATCTTCCAGTAAATCCCCCTTTTTGTTTAATGCGAGTCCTATCCTTGCAACCAAGAGAGTCCTAGCTAAGGTGTGCTTATCATCCGGAATCTTCAGAGCAATTAATTCTTCCCTTTTTAGAGATGAAGAAACTGAGACTTGTGCTCAGGGAATGATTTCTTAAAAAAAAAAGTATTTGGTTCCCTGACCCGGCGTTGGAGACCTGCGCCACACATACACGAAACAGGGTGTTCTCTGCCACAGGGCTGGCCAGGGCCTTGGCAGCATGGAGCACATGGCATCTGCTGCATTTATTTGACCATGGAACCCCCTTTTATAAGGAGCATTGCACGGGATTAATGTTTTAAGGAAAATGCTACAAGGAACCAAATTTCTTCTCCTCATCCTAAGGGTTCCCTCTGGACGGGGAAGCATCCTAGGCAAATAACTGGAAACGTCCATCCCACGGGGTAAATGGCCCCTTGTTAGACCTGTTGAGGGCAGGGATCTATTGTATAAATCTCTTCTAATCAACTCCCCTGGGCCTGGGTCCCCACTAGATGAATCAATTACAAGTGAATTTCAGAATCTTCCAAGTGGTCGATGCCCAGACTCCAGGCTCCGCCAGGCCACTGTCACCCCAGAAGCCTGGCCCTCAACAAGCCTGCCCCTCCCAGTAGCAACGAGGCCAGGGAGGGGCAAAGGAAGAGGGCGACCTGAGAAGAAAAGGTGATAAAGAGGAGGGAAAGAGTGCAGAAAGAGGGAGAGGACCAGAGAGCAAGGAAACAGTCAGAACAGACGGACCTTCAGACGGGGGACCAGGAGGGTCTAGGGAAGGCACTATTTGCCAAAGGATACGCAGGATTTTGGAAAACCAACAAGGACAGTTCATGTCTGGGAGCTGGCAGCATGAAGCAACGTGGCCACCCTCAGGCCTGAAGGAGCACGGGAGGGAGTGGACCTGGAGAGGGGTGTGGAGGAGGCCCGGCAGGAGCTGCCAGGGACTTTGACCTGGACCAGCACCCCATCCATGCTGCCCTCTGGTGTCCCGACAGTGCCTCCCACTGGCCAGACCCCATCAGAGGCCCCCAGGGCAGGGAGCAGCGATGCAGCCCTGAACTGGGCAGGGTGGAGACAGGCCTGAGCGGGGCGGAGGGCAAGGGAGGGTGTCCAGCACAGGCAGGTTTGGGAGAAACGGGGGAAGCGAAAGAGGAGAGCGGGGAGATGAAAACAGGCCGTCACAACGGAGGGTCTTGAAAGAAGCAGGAGCAGAGGGGAGAGGAGCCTCCAGTGGAAGCGGCTTGCTCGCCTTCTCCTGCAGGCGCGGGGTTGTTGCCATGGCCCCACCCCGATCTCTGAGTATCAGAGCAGCCCGGCCTGGGAGGCAGGCGAGTGAGCATGGCCCCCGCAGGAAGAGGGAGCCGCCTCCTCCCACTGCTGCCGGTTCCCACAATCGGGTGGGCAGATGCAGCTCCGCGGAGATCAGCTAAACAGACCCGCCCCCGATGAGCACAGCCTCCCTTTGTGCAAGCCGCGAGTGCCTGAAAGGTTGGGAGCATAAATCAATGCCAGGCGAGGGAGTCCGTGTTGAAATTTACCAGGAAAACGCATCGCTGAAGACCTGAGTGAGTTCCTCCCCACAGACAAGAACTGTCCCTGGACGCGTTTTTTGTGCACACACTGGGGTGGGTGAAAGTGGCCCTCCATCTGGAGGGTTTCATCATGGGGACATTCTGGCCTGGCTGGAATGGGTGACAGGCCACCTCTGCTCCCAGACCCCCAGCATTAAGGGAAACTTGCCAGCACTCACACTGCCTCTCTGCTTCACCTCTCCAAGTTCTGGCAACTCCACGGAGGGGGAGTACGTGTGCCTCTACCCAAGCTGCAGGGAGCCAAACCGACGGGGCGGCGCGCAGAGCCCACTCAGGCCTGCCGGTCTCCCGGCTACGCTTTCTCCAGCCTTGCAGGAGGTGGGCTTCCCTAGCCTTGCGAGCTCTGGGCCTGGCCCAGCCACCAAGGGAGGCTGACTCCCCTCCACCAGTTGCCTCCCAGGGCCTGGCCAGGCAGGGACGGCAGGACAGTCACCTTCCCAATTCACTCCCAGCACCAGCAGCACCACCTCCCTCGGTGAGATGAATCCAGGAACAGCGTGGCCAGTGCAGGGAAAGTGATGTCTGAGGCTGGGGAATCCCTCACGGAGGGGACAGCTGCCGTGGATCAAAGCCTGCTCCCTCTGCCTCTGCATCATCATTAGCAGAGGGCAGAGGTGGGGGGTGGGGGGTGGGGGCCGGAGCAGGGCTGCAGGAGAGCTCTTTGCATCCCTAGAGTAAGTCTGGATGCCCCAGAGGCACCTGGTGAAGGCGAGGGGGCAATGCTAATGCCCTCTGAGCCCAGGGTGCAGCAGGGGCCAGAAAAGGGGCTCCAGGACCAAGCCACATGTCAGGGAAGGCTTCCTGGAGGAGGAAACATCTGAGCTGAGTCTGAAGGAGGTACTGGTGGTGCCCAGGCCATACTCAGATAAGCTGACCCTCGTACTGGGAGAGTCTTCACCTGTCGGGGCTTAACAGAAAGGCAAGACACCAGGAGAAGGCTTGAATCTAGAGACTCATCACGAAGCGCCCATTAATGGGGTAGATGGATGAGGAAATCAAGGAAGGCTTCATGGAGGAGGTGAACCTAAGCAAATCTTTAAAGGAAGGGAGTCGAGAGAGACCCCAGACCTGGCGGACCCCTCAGCTCCATGCCCTCTTTGCTCCCAGGACCTTCCCTCCTCAGCTGTCGTCTCAGTTTGAGGCCGTACAATCCTCTAATTGTTCCACAAATGTCACTGGACTATGGGCTATAGGTTTTGCTCACCATGGTGACATAGTGAATGTTGAATCAGTGCTTTTGGAATGAGTGTTTTTGGAAAGGATGAATGACTAAATGCATGACGAATCCCAACTCTGGTGGCCTGGAGGTGGAGTGGGTCAGTCCCACCGAGGGGGTGGGAAGCAGCGGAAGGCCTGGAGGTTTCTAGGCATTGTGGTGCCACCTTGCTCAGGTGGGGCAAGCACTGCGGGCTGCTCGGCCTTGCTCCGGGAGGACGCCTAGGCAGGGAGCCACGGGTGCCGGAGCTTGCAGGACGTGGGCTTCGAGGGAAAGGAGGGCCCAAGTGGAGCCAGACCTCATGTCATCTGCACCCCAACCACATGGGCCCTCTCCCCGGCCCAGGGTCCCCCAGCAGCCACGGGGCCCTGCCTCCTGTCTCCCCCACGGCCTCGCTGGTCTGATAGTGCTGAGTGATTTGTGGGCCTGACAAGTTGAATTGTGGGTAAAGCAGCTGTCCAAATGGGGAGCAAATTGGAACTGCGGCCCCAGCCGGTGGGCTATCCATCACCGGGGGAAGGCTCTGCCAGCACCTCTCTGACCCGCCGGCCGGGGCCAGCACCTCGCTGTGCCTACCCCAGGCTGAAGGGCTCATTCCCCCTCCCCACCTAGGGTCTGAGGGGGCCTAGCTGGGGGAAAGACAGGGAAGAGAAGGACTGAGATCCCCGATTCTTACATTTATAAGGTCTACTTTGGACTTTTCCACAGCATTTTTATGCTGATGAATTTCTCACCTCTCTCAAGAGGGGTATATATTTAAAAATTGGGAAACTGAGGCAAAGTACGCTTGGGTAACAGGCCCGAACTTGCACAGCATTCACAGAGACTGGAGCATGCAATTTGCCTCTGGAACACCTGGAATTCTTAATAAAGCAGTGGTTTCCTGCAACCTGGAAGAATTCAAAAGCAAATAAATATTCCATCTGGCATAACTCCGAGTTCCCAGAGTTGACACCTTAGTGGCTCTATTATGAACCAATGAGGTGAAGCAGCCACAAAAAACACCCATAACCTACAGGCCCTGCCTTGAGGGACTCGCCAACCGTTCAAGGAGCTGTGCCCCTCACCTGCAGTCCCCTCTAGATACGAGAAGCCACCCCTTGCCCAGCCTCTGACACCCCATGCCTGGAGCCATGAGACCCAGCTCCTGTCATGACTGATTAGGCCAGAGGTGGTCACCAGAGCCAAAGGCCCTCTCCTCACAGCCTGGGCGCTGGCCTTTGGCTGGGGGCCTGGCTGGGAAAGATGAGCTCAACCAATCAGAGTCAAGGAATTTGGTACTGGGCCCCTGAGCAACCCAGTCAGGTAGCAGCACAAGCTCCGAGCTGAAAGGTCATGGTGACCTCAGGACTCATCTTCTCAGAGGCCCAAACTATCCGCTCTGCTGACTGCCTCTCGCCAACCCTTGGACCAGAAAACTCCGTTGAGGTGGGAGGATGCTGTTGTCAGCCCACGCACCCCAGGCTGGTGGCCTGTTCATCCACATGAGTCATTTCCGTTTCCCCCGCGGCCTGGGATTGGGAAACACCAAACCCGGCACTGACCGACCACTTGTCTCTGTGTTTGTGCTGAGTCGCCCTTTCCTGAGCCGGCAGCTGAGCTGTCCTGCTGACTACCAAATGACTCGGCCAAGGCTGGGGACGGGAGGAGCCATGGAATACGAATGAACGATCTGAAATGGTGCCCTGTCACACAAGGTTACATGTGGCCCAGGACCCCAAACGCTGAAGCATTAGGAAGGGAGAAGGCCACCCTCTGCCTCCTCGCAGGGGTGCGCATGCGTGTGTGCGTGCACGTGTGTATGTGTCTGCACCCTTCCTGCCGACCTCTGTGCTTCCCATTTCACTGTCACTCGGCCCTCCCTGGCTGCCCTGGCCCTGGGGCCCCCCGTGACCTGTTAGCTTAATGCTGGGAGTCGGGGCTGTTCGCACACAGTGCGTCTGTGTCTGTGTGCATCAGGGCTCGGCGCAGGATGCAGAAGGCACGTGGGACTTGAAGCAGAGGCGGGTTAACACGGGGCACTGAGCACGCAAGGCACCGGAGGCGCTGCAGGAGCGGCTGCAGGCTGTGCCAGGCGTGAGTCTGCACCTGCTGCCCTGGCCCCACCAGGAAACTGCCACCACGGGGACACACTGCCGTAGCTGCAGTCTAAGGTCTGGAAGCCACTGTCGCCACCGTACCTGCATCTGGGTCCCACAAAGCTCACGACTGGACATTAGAACGCTCCAAAGGGAAACTCTCGTGCCCATGACCCTGCCTGCCACCAGCAGACAGCCAAAGGGCAGGGAAGCTGGCCCCCCGTCACCTCTGCCATCCACATCTCATGACGTGACACCTGAGTGCATGGGGGTCTGAGAAACACGGTTTTTAGCTTTGTAGCCTCTGCAGCGCCAGAAGGAAGGAGTGGATCCTGAGTCCAAGCACATACCTCAGAGCCCAATTCCAAATTCCCAAGAGACCCCACAGGCCGACTCGGCCCATCTTTTACGGCCAGCGTGGGCTGGCCGCCCTTGGCCGAGGCCTGGCCTGGGAAGCTGTGTGAGCACAGGAGGGTCCGCCGGGCGGGGCTGGGGGCTGGCGCTGTTCTAGGAGCGCGCACGGGGCACATGCACGAGCCTGCCTGGAAAGAGGAGTTCAGGGGTCCCAGGGCTGGGACACCAAGCCCAGCCCACCCACATTCCCACCAGGACTGACAGCAGGAGCGGCCGGGGGTCGAAGTCAAGTAGGGAAGTCAGCGGCAGGTGGCCCTCAGCAATTCCCAGGGCTCCGTCTACCCCGGCCACTACAGTCATCTCTGGTAAGCTCCCGGGGAAGCCTGAAGTCTTTTTTCTCCCTGACCTACATTTGTTGGGGATCCCAGCACCTGGTATTCAAAACAGGGTGCCCTGAGTGTCCCTCTCTTCAAGATACCGTCGTGACACAAACACCATGGGTGCAGATTCCCTGAGGGAGCTTGCCGGGCTGAGGCACACCAGCCTGGAGGCCCAGGTCCCTCTGACAGTGGCTGGCTGTCTGTAGGCCACTTGGCCCAGGGCAGGACCGAGAGAGCCAGAGGTGCCAGAGCCAGGAGTGGCTGTGCCCCCCCGTCTCCCCCCAAGCCCTTGCGGGCGGAACCGCTCTCCCCCTGCACTTAAACAGTTCAGCTGCCACCCGCTGCTCCCTGGACAGGTGAAGGCGCTGCCACTCCGGAAGTGCCGGGAGGCGGGAGGGAGGGCACACTCCAGGCTGCCCAGGAATGTAACCCACTGTGAGAAAGGGCCTGCCTCTCCTCAGTGCGGCAGGAAGACAGGACAGGACACCCACCTCCACCCGCCTCCCTCAGAGAAGTGCTCAGCCCATAATGGCCTCGGCCTCAGGACTGACCTGGCCGGGGCCTCGCAGAGGAGGGGCCCAGAAGCTGAAGAAGGACCATCACCCCCACTCAGGATGTCCCAGAGGGACAGGCCCTTCCTCCCTCTTCCCCCAAACTGCTCCCTCCTCCCAACTTCCCCGTCTGTGTCAGTGCCCCCAGCCCCCCGTCTCGGGACCTGCTGCTTCCTCCCTGAGGCCTCTTTCCGATGTGGCCCTTCCTTGTCACTCCTGCCTTTGGACCCTCTCGGGCCTCCTCTCCCCTACCCTTGTCACCACACAAGCCGCCTTGCCCAGCCCTGCCTGAAGCTCCCCTCTCTCCTGTCCCAAGAGCGCCCTGCTCTAACACCCCTGGACAGCCCTGCCCCCGGAATCTGCTAAACCCAGGGCCTCCGCCTTGTCTCTGGGGCTTTCTCCCACTCACCCCAGCAAGCCGTTCCAGGCTATCTCCCCACATTCTGGCCAGACTACATTATTTATCACTTCCCCAGTAGTGGGCACATGGGGCAAGCTGGCTCATTAGAGCCCTCCCCTGGGAGTTCTGCCTGAGCTGGTTCTCTGGGATTCTGAGCTGTAAGGATGGTGCAGTAGACTGAAAAAAAAAAAAATACCTCCCTCCCAAAGATACATTCACTTCTGAATATCACCTTACACGCCAAAGGAGTGAATATCACATTAGATGGCCAAAGATCCCAGAAAGAGAAACTTATCCTGGATGATTCGGGAGGCCCCTAAATGCCATCACAAGTGTCCTTATAAGAGAGATTAGACACACAAGAGAGACCAGACACACAAAGGAGAAGCCACGGCAAACGGAGCAGAGAGATGGGGCCATGAGCCGGGAAGTGCTGGCAGGCACCCGGAGCTGAGCAAGGCCCTAGAGCCTCCAGAGGGAGCACGGCCCTGCCCACAACTTGGTTTAGAACTAGATTTGTAGCCTCCAAAACTGTGAGAGAATAAATTTCTGTTGTTTGAGGCCACTAAGTTTGTTGCAATCTGTTATAGCAGCCCCAGGAAATGGATACAGGTGGTGAGTGCTGGAGCTGCTGGGGCCCTCTTGTGCCTGGTGGAGAGGGCTTCAGACCCATTGGAGGAGGGCAGAGCCGAGGCAGAGACAGACGTGGGGGCCAGCAGAGCGCTGAGCACACTGGGTCACCCTGGAGGCAGCCTTCCCTCCCCGGCCTGTTCAGCAACATAAGCCAACATTTTCCTTCTTACTCCAGCCAGTTTGAACTGGTTTTCTGTCATTTGCAACCCAAAGAGTTCTAACGCCCTCACCCAATAATTAGTATGAGCCTTAAAAATAGCTCAAATCTTTGACCCAGTGATCCCAACTTTCTGCCCTAAGAAAATAATCTTTCTAAAGACAGTCACTGCAGTGTGAAAAAATAGAAACAACCTATATATGCAACTACAGGACATGCGTTCATAAATTATGGAACAACCATATGGGGGGATATTATGTGGCTATTAAAAACTATGTTTTCATGCTCATTATAAAATGGCAAGTGAAAAGCAGGACATTAAAAATATATACATATACACACATACATACATTTCTATATTTTTGTATATAAACAGGATGATCTCCATTATTTTAGATTTTGCTTTAGATCATTTTTAAAAACACAAAGCATTATGCATACAGTTGAAATCCTTTGTGTACCTCTCCTCTCCCTTCCCTCCCCAAAGGGAGCCACTCTAGCTAAGTTGGTATCATTCCTATGCATAATTTTAAATATTTACTACCTATGTATCCATAAGTAATACATGATATTCGCACATGTTTTTACATTTCAGTAAATAGCATGAGGCTTTCTGCAACTTGTTTTTCCTCAACCAACAATAGGTTTGTGGATTTAATCCATTTTGATCACATGTAACTATAGTTTGTTAATTTTAACTGCTGTCAAGAATTTCATTTGAGTATCTCACATTTTATTCATCTTTTCTCTGGTTAATAAGTGCTGAGATTATTGGCAATATTTTTACTCTAAAATGCTGCAACTCTTGCACTTCCTTGTGTACACGTGCGCAGCAGCTGGGGCCTGGGACTGCAGCTCCTCACCAGGCGCTGCTGAACCGTGCTCCCACGTGGTGCTCCCAACCGTGAGTGGAGAGTTTCCGTTTTCCACATCTTCAACCGGGAGATGCTTTCATTTTTGTCCATGGGTAGGAAGTAGTAACTCGCCGTGTGGCTGTGATGTGTGCTCCCTGTGTGCAGCGCTGTCCGGCACCTTTCCGTGTGTTCATGTCCCCTCCGGTGTCCTCGTCTGCTAACTGTCTGCGTATTCTTCTACTGCGGTGTTTGCCTTTTGAAAAGAAATATATTCTCATGAACTACACTCAAATGTCAACAGTGCTTTAACAGTTTTTCTTTTTTATAGTAACAGAACACTTTATTTGGGGCGGTGGCCCTGTCTGCCTTCGCTGTCTGGAAACCCCCCAACCCCTCACATCCCCACCTGCTCAGCCAGGCTCTTGCCTGATCCCACCTCACAGGCCACAGTGATTGGTCCAGGGTTAGGCATGTGACCCAAGCTGGGCCAATCAGAACCCTTCCCTGGGGTTTTTTAAACTGGAGCTGGCTGAGAGCTGGTCTTCCCCCTTGATCATGAAGGTGTGAGGACGTGAGGCCACATTCCAGCTTCACAAAGATAAGCAGGCTGAGTTCCAGAAGCAGAAACAGCAAGGGAGAGAAGGGAGTGAAAGTGGAGAGGGCCTGTGGGCAGCCAGGCCTGCCAGACTCTAAATACACGCAGCTCTGACCTTGGCTAAATGACAGGGACATGGAGGATGAGGCCTGGCCAGGACCGGCCCGCCACCAAGGGCTGCCAGCCTTCTGCAGGGCGCTTGCCAGGCTCCAACCCGCCCAGCGTTGCGAGAGGCCCTGGCTTTGGCTCTTCACCCCAGGCGCTGCAGAGAGGCCTGCTCCCGAGCTGCAGCAGCGAGGCCGACAACCCCCCCACGGGCTCCTGTGCAGGCTGAGGCTCCTAACCGGATCCGTGGGGTGCCGGCCAAGGGCCTCCTTCCAGGTCGCTCCCGCCCCCATGCGTCCTGCACCTTCCCTCTGAGTCTGGAGGCTTAAAGTGAGAAGTGTGTTCCAAAAGACGTGGCTTATGGGAAAACTTCAGCCAAGTCAATTAATGATAAAACCCTTGAGCAAACACAACTACTTTTATCATTTTAGAATGTTGTGATTTGAGCGGCAAACGAAATTAAATTAAAAACGCAGAGACTTCAGGTCAGAACCCCGGCCTCTCTTGTTGGTTTTTAATCTCCTATTAAACGATACATCTTCCGGTGGCCTTTGTCAGCCTACTCGATGTAATAACCTGGGACGTGGGGCCCGCTCACCCTGCTTATCCCTCCACAGGGCTGGGGGGTGGCGCCACTGGCAGCCAGGTCAACTGACAAGCTTACGGTGGGGATGGGCGGGTGGGCCACAGTCGCAGGGAATGGCAAGGGACAAACTGAGCATCGCTGGAGCTGTGTAGGCAAAGTGAAGGGCAGGGAGGTGCCCCAGGGCCTCCCATTACAGATGAGTCACCTGGAGCCCAGAAAGCAACCCCCCGCGCCACGCACAGCATCAGGGAAGGGCTGAGCTGGGTGCTGGAGTGTGGTCCTCGGCTCCCCACCTTCTCTCGGGGCTTCATCAGTTGGGCTTCTTGATCTTGGTCCAAGAGGCAGAATTGGAAGGAGTCCCAGTCCCCATCTTTAGGGCGGTCCTGGCCTGATGGGAGAGGCAGTTCCCATGCCCAGGGACCTTCCAGGGTGATGACAGAGACACTAACTACCCTACCCTCGGGAATCTCCCCGTGTGACGGAGCACAGGCACGTACAGATGGCCAAGTCCATGAGTAAATTGTTTTGGTGAGAACAAGGAAGGCTGGCTTGGAATCTGTGTCGGCTTCTCCAAGGAAGGCTTCCTGGAGGAGGCTGAGAAGGAGAAGAAGGAGGTAGTTTCAAGACAGCTTAGGCAGAGATTTATGGCAAGAGAGGCTGGAGCTGGTGAGGGAGAAGAGACGCGGGTGAACGTCCTCTATGAGTTCCCTGTGCCCGCACACAGACACACGGAAACACCCAGGCCTGTGCACATGCTCACGCCTACTCACACTCTCAACCATGCACACTCAAAAACAAGCTCACACGCCACGCAGAAGCACACACGAGGTTTCTCCTACCTCCATGAGTACATGCACATGTATATACACACACGCGTTCCTGCACATGCACCTATACATGCAATGACATGCAGGCCTACACGCTGGCCAGACCCAGACTTTATATGTAGCTCAAATACGCCCTGCACGCTCTGCTCTGCACACAGGTCGGGAGCCCGCGCCACCCCCAGCCCTGCCTGCGGTTCCCCAGCAGCTGTGTCACCTGTCAAAAGTCCTGCGCCCTCTGCCTGGGCTCTGTCGGCATGCCTTGCCCCTGCCATGGTTCCACTCTCTGGTACACCTGCCACCTTGCCTCCAGCTCCGTGGGTGGGCAGGGGGCTGGGGCTCACCAGGAGGACACTCCCGGGGGCTTCCTAGGCTGCCTGCCGCCCAGAGGACCCGCAAGCTGGGGAGGAGTCTCCAGAGATTGTCTGGGCCACCCCGGCCTCAAAGCAGGACTCTCCTTGCTCCCTTGGCAGCCACTTGTTGCCTCGCTCTTTTTGACTCAAGGGCTCTGTGACAGGTCAGGAACCTGTGAAGCCGACTCTGAGGGAGGTCTGTGTGCAGGCGGTGTCCTGCGGAGAGCTCCTGTGGGGACAGAGGGAGAGGCCAGGCGGCGATGTGGCCACAGCAAAGGCCTCAGCCACCCCAGGGCCAGCTGAGGAGGGGATGGCCCTACAGCCCGTCCCACATGGGGCATGGGGGACCGTCCCCCACACTCCCGCATTGACCAGCCACTGGGCTAAGCCTGAAGGAGGAGGTCCTCTTCAGCCAAGGGCACCCACAGGGAAGAGGGCTCAGCCTGGGGCTATCCGCCAGCACCCTTCCCCACTGGGAGAGTGGGCGCTCGAGTCCCGCTGGGACCGGGGTGAGCGGGCAGCACCTCGGCGCAGTGCTGGTCTCCGAACGATGAGACGCCCGACCCCCTCCCACTGCGGGTCTCGCCCGAGCCCCTCCTGCTGCCGCTGGACGCTCCTCCCTCACATTTTCCTGGGCCTGCGCCCCTGTCTGTCCCTCCCGCGCATCCCATCTCCTTGGACCAGCATCACAGCTCCGGTTTCAGGTTCTGTGTCCCTCTCAGAAAGCCCGAGGACAAGGCTCCCTCCAGCACCCCCTGCCTCTCTTCTTGGAGCCTGAGGTCATCTGTGAACTGGGGGTGCTGAGCCGTCTTGCTCCGTGACTCAGAGCAGCGGGACGGCGGCTGAGTCCATCCCTTTTGCTGTGGGCTGGCGAGACGTGGCGTGGGCTCGTGACTTTCTGACTCAGCAGGCTCTGTGGGTGGCAGAGACTTTCCACGTTCTGCTGACAGAGCCCCCACCTCATACCTCAGTCCTTGGTGGAGTCCCCGCCACCTCTGCTTGCTCCTCACAGACGGCCCTGGAGGGGTGGGGGCCGAAAGCCTTTGGATCCAAAGAAAAAAATTTTTTAAATTTTTTCTTCTCCAGGGAAGGTGTGAGCTAGAGGGTGCTAGCTCTGAGACGAAGGGGCCGCCCCGCCGAGCCTATATTTCGTCTGTCCTAAGGTGCACGTTTCTTTTCACACTTTAATATCCCTGAAATTGGGATCCAACAATTGATAGCGTATCCTAGTTTTCTCCGCAGCTTTTTCTCCCTTGGTGGTACCGAAAGTAATGGCGCCTTTGAAACCCAGTGGTACACTGGGACTTTGCATCCACCTGGGAGGTGAGGGAGGTAGGAGGAGGGACGGCCGGGCTGCTTCCAGCACCTCCCGTGTCAGGTTTTCGCTGCGCAGCTTCGGGATCTGGCTCCTCCGAGGCCTCCTACAGGCAGGTGAAGAGCAGAACCATGTTCTGGAGCCAAACAGAAAATTATTTTTGGAGACTCAGGCCAGAGGCTTACCTCTAGCGCCCTGCAGACCCATCTGGTGGTGGCGCAACCCTCCTTCTGAAGCCGGAACAGAAGTGGCTGGAGGCCGGTGCAGCCCCGCGGCTGGGCGGCTGTCAGAGATGCGAATGTGGGTGCAGAATGGACTTGGGCTCAGCTCCAGGGCCCTTTTAAGTGTCCGTGGGCCTGGCTCTGCCTCAAGGTGAGAATCCGCCCTGTGGGGTGGCCAAGTGTGAAAAGCCGGGGAATCTAGGGGGAAAATGGTGACTGGAGGAGCGGCCAGGGTGGGGACTCGGGGTGCTGAGCTCAGAGTAGAGGAGAAGCACATTCTGGACCTTGTCTGGCCACAGGTGGCAGGGAGCCCCTGAGCCGGGCTCCCCAGGGAGGCGTCCCTGCCTCGGCCAC
>VBSM01000361.1:2944488-2959458 GCA_008086735.1 Cheirogaleus medius | reverse complement strand
TTCTGGAGGCTGGGAAGTCCAGTATCAAGGTGCTGGCCTCAGGTGAGGGCCTTCAAGCTTCCTGACCCCATGGCGGAGGGAGGAAGGGCAAGGGAGCGTGAGAGAGCAAGAGCAGAGGGGCTGAGCTCACCTCTACGAAAAGCTCACTCCCGAGATAACTACCCCACTCCTGCCGTGACAGCAATAGTCCGTTTGTGAGGCAGAGCCCCCGTGGCCCCCCTCCCACTTTTGGATTGAGGATTACATTTCCAACACATGAACTTTGGGGGACACATTCCAACCACAGTAACTTGCCTCAGGTCACACAGCCTGTCAGTGGCTCTGCAGGGCCCAAATCCAGGCCTCTTTCTCCTGGGGAGGTGATGGGCTGGGCGGAACTCCCTGTGGCAAAGTCTCCCAGCCTATATGGGACCCGGAGGACTAGCCCAGAAATGCTGACTCGGAGCCTCGTGTGGATGCCGGCACTGAGCCTGGGACGGCTCTGCAGACCTGGCGTGCACCGGCCCGGAAATTCCTTAAGCTCCAGCCTGGAAGGGAAGGCTGGGCCCGGTGGGGGTGGTCAGGAGGTTAGCAGTGCTGTGGCTTCAGAGCCTCAGACTGACGCCTCCTGCCCCCCTTCTAGCTACCACCCACCTGGCCTGGAGGCTTCTCTAAACCCTCCCCTGGAGCATCAGCCATGAGCTGCCAGGCCACACGGGGAAGGTGGGAGCAGGGAGAAGAGAGGCTCTGCTGGTGCCAGGCCAGGTGCCTGTAGAACGCTCCTCAGTGGCAGGGCTCCCAGTGGAAGAGACAGCAGTGACAGGCACCAGGTGCCAGACCCGCAGATCAATCCACGGGGACACAGATGGATAGAAGTGTGCTACAGCGGCAGGGGGATGTGGATGCCCCTACGACTCGAGGGCCCAGCCAGGACTAGCCCTGCTCCTGGGACGGCTCCAGGCCTGAGTGGCAGCAGGAAGCCCCAGCTCCCCACTTCCTGCCTCTGTCTGTATCGAACTGTGTTCTCCCCCAGCACACATTCCATCCTTCTCTTTTCTTTCCGTCCTGTTTTCTTCCTTCCTCCCTTGGCTCCCCTCCCCCCTCCTCCAGAGCTGTTGCTGCTTTGAGTTGAGCATTCTGCTCCTCCTGTGTCTCTTTTTAAAGGCCCCTGGGGAAGTACTGGGGCATTGCAGTGACCGCCCTGAAAGGAGGCCAGTGAGAACACAAAAGAGGTGGGTGGGTGAGGAGCGTCTCCCCCGTCCCCACGTGGCCTCTTTGAACCCACTGGGATTGCAGTGGCAGGAGGAGAAGCCGACAGAAAAGGTGAGGCCAAGAAGCTGAGAAAGTGTCAGTACCTGCCCAGGGAGGGGTGGGGGTGAGCAGGGGGAAAACTGGGCTGACCCCAAATTTCAACCCCAGAAGTGCCCAAAGCCCCACCCTGGCAGGGGCAGGGACCTGGAAGGGCCATACTCCTCCTCATCCCTGGCTCTTCCCTTGGCCTGAAGAGTGCTTGTCACCTGCCTATTGGGACACAGCAAGTGGAATTGGGTCACGAGGTGCAAATGAAGCCATTTCCCACCACAGGCACAGTAGCCAGATGCGGCAGGTCCTCAGCA
Organism: Cheirogaleus medius; assembly: GCA_008086735.1. Taxonomy (NCBI): domain Eukaryota; kingdom Metazoa; phylum Chordata; class Mammalia; order Primates; family Cheirogaleidae; genus Cheirogaleus; species Cheirogaleus medius. The sequence goes on along the minus strand of VBSM01000361.1, from coordinate 2,957,863 downwards.
GGGATGTGCGGCCCACTGCCCCGTCCGCCCTGAGAACCCTAGGAAGCCATCCCCCACCCAGGCGGCTCTCGCTGTCAGACATGCCCCGCATTGCACGCCAGCCGAGCACAGGCAGCAGACTGAACATGCTGTCCCACACACTCGCCCTGCCAGTTTTCAAATGTCTGAAGATGTTATTGTGATTAATAAAATGCAAATTCATCCAGAACGTTCCTGAGTCCATAGTGTATTTTCGTCACTGAATTTCCTACGCAGTGACAGATACTAAAAGAACAGTTGAAAGTTTTTGTTTTCAAACAAAGTGATGCTGGGTTTTATTCTTTTATTAATTTTCTTTTTAACATTTTTGTTATGGAGAACTTCCAAAAGAGACAAAAATGCAGAGACTAGTGTGAGGCAGCCCAGACACCATCGCCCAGCAGCACAGCCACCAGCTCAGGGCCAGTCCCGCCGCGCCCACACCCTCCCCTGTTAGCTTGAGGCCAGCCCCAGCTCACGTGTCACTTCATACGACAAGATTTTACTATAGATCTCTAAAAGATAAGGGCTCTCTATTTTTAAACAGAGTCAAAATACCATTATCACTCTTCAAAAAAAATTGCTTAATGGCAATTCTGTCACGTGCAGTCAGTGTTCAAAGCTGTTGAGAGTTTTCACGTCAGTCATGCATCCTTACACTTGGAAAGGCAGGAGCCACTGGGCTGTGTCTTCCCCTTTTGACGGTACCTGTGCCTGCCTCTTATTCCCCACCCAATCTCCACCCCCTGCACAGCAGGCAGGAAAAATCTGAGGCCAGAAACTGGGTCAAAATCCTCTTCCCTCCCAAACCCCTGGAGGAGAAGCAGGTGAGGACCAGCACCTGTGGGCTCCACAGTGGCTATTCCATCAAACATGTTCAGTTCAAATGAGCTGCATGCTTATGCTAGAACACAGGTGTATACCCAAGGCCTGAAAGCTCAGAGGGTGGTGAAAAGCAGTGGGCACCCCACCGTGGCAGGAGCAGACCCACAAGAGGGGGTCCGGGTCCAAACACTGGGGTGGTGCATTCGGCTCCCCATCCCAGCTGTCCAGAGCAGAGCCCACACCTCCAGCCGTTCTGCTGGGGCCTTGCCCACCTGACCTCTCTCCAGCTCCGTCAGGTCTAGTGAGAAGCTGTCTCTGTGCGCCCTACTCTCCACTCTGCACCTAAATGCCACTTCCTCCAGGGAGGCCCCCTGGAGCCCATCTACCACTGAAAGCCCCCAGAGTTTTGTCCTCTCTGTCCTCTGGATGTTGCCTGACCCACCCTTTCCTGAGGCCATGGGTCATTTGCCTCCCGCCCACATAGCCGTGCCCTCCGCTATAAGCTCTCGGTAACTGCTTACAGCTGAGCAGGCGAGGACCATCTTTCTGCACTGAGATACTCTTCCTCCCTCACAGCCTCGCTGATTCTCTCCACCTCTCTGGTTCTTTTCTTGCTTTTTAAACCTGGGCTTCTCCCCCACAAATCCATTTACTTCACAAGATCTGAGCGAGCACCACTGCGTGCCAGTGCCGAGCGGTCATTCTGTAAAGGCGAGGGCAGCGGCACCAGTGCCGGCGTGGCTGCAGGCAGCTTCTCCAAACCCTCTGCACCCAGGTGGGCCCCACAACCCGGGAGCCTGGCCTTCCTCACACCCAGGTGCTGGCGACGCAGCCCTGAACCAGACACTTAGGCCCATCTTGGTGGAGATGACACTTAAATTGGAGTACAGTTTTCACATTTGCTCATTAAATTCTCAGGCCAACCCAGGAGGTGACGGATTGGGTGGGACTAACGTGCCGGTTGTGAGCTGTTGACAATGTGACACACAGAGGCTGTGCCTTGTCCGAAGGGCACACAGCGCGGCAAGGAGGGGACAGCCTGGGCCTGGACCCAGCTCCCGACGCGTTTCCGTGGCCCGAGGAGCCCATGTCCGCAGTGCTCGGTCTGGCCTCTCCCAAGCCCTTTGTTGTCACCCTGTGTCTAGTGCTCAGAGAGTTAGGAGGGGCCTCTAAAGCCCCCAGGATGGCCACCCCCCAGGCAGCTCCTTAGGTTACAGTCGAAGTAACTGAAGACGGAGAAAATGCCTCAGCATTTATTGAGCACCTACTGTAGACACCAGGCTCTTCACATCCGTTGTCTATTCAATGCTCACAGTGCCCCAGGGAGGCAGACCTTATGACACCACTATTCACAGGAAAAGGGGCTCCGACCAAGCCAAGCCGCAATATTTTTGCAACCTCATTGACCAGAAATGGGAACAAACTTCTGTGTCAAAGCTATCAGCAATTCTCTGATTCATGTTGTGGAGAAATAGCTCTTTTGTTCTGGGAAAAATAATTTAGCAGATTTTTTTGTGCAAAGGCATAGCCAAACTCCTCTTCTGGACTAGAGCGGTGGATCTGATGAGAAGCACATACATGGGAGGCAATGTGGCCTCTCAGCTCAGCAGAGGGTGGGGGCCTGGACTGCGGGTCACAGGGCTATGGCCAAGGCACTCTCATCAAAGGTACGAGTGGCTCTTTGGCGTCAGGTCCAACCTAGAGTGAGAGCCGCCCAGCAGGAGAGGAGTTGGGAGGTGCCCGTGGAGGCACAGAGCCCTCAGACGCCAGGGTCAGGGCTCCTGCTAACCAGTTTTTCTTTATGCTGGCTAAGCCCTAAGTAAAGCTTGCTTAAACCCCAGAGCCCGGTCTTAGCCAGACTTTGCAAATTAAGGGAATTAGGCATGTGTTGCAGCTTGGAGGGAAGGGGTTTGAGGAGAAAGGAATTGGCCTGGAAATGCCCATGGTGAGGAGGTGGCGGGCAGAGCCCGGGAACAGCTGTCAGCCGGAGCAAGATGCTGGCAGAGCTGCCACCACGGATTTTGGGAGATGTGCAAGAATTCCTTGGGGATCCCAAGAACTACTTTGCAGGGGAGCCTGGGAGAGACTGGACTTCTCACAGACAGCAGGTAGGAGAGGGGCTCGGAGTACTGTCGTAGTGGAGGAACAGTCCCCATAGACTGGAGAAGCCAGAGGCATCTGAGTTACTACAGATGAGTAAACCGAGGCCCTGCAAGGCCAGGTGGGTTGCCCAAGGCTCTTCCAAAGCCCCTGCTCTCTTGCCTCTGCCCTGCCAGTTTTCCCCCCTTCCCCGGCTGAGCGGCTGCTTGGCTGTCAGCCCCTCCACCTTGAGAAGGGATGGGGTTCTTGGTGGGGGCAGCCGGCCCTGACACGCGTGTCTGCCCTCCACGCGGTCTGATCGACTTTTCCCTGCCCTGCCTGTCCAAGCAATAATCCGGGTCCCTTTTCCACGTTAAGCAGCTGCTGTCATCACCATATCACAGCTCTCCTGATCACATTTCTCCTCCTTCTCTTTATCCTGGAGGCAGGTTTCTGACAAGTCCGCTGCTTCCATTTCCCTTTGAAAACAGCACAAGGATGTTGGAGACAGAGACTGGAGGTGGCAGGGGTGGGGTGTAAGAATATGGACAAGGCCAGTTCTGACTTCCAGCGCAGACCAGCCTAGAAGCAATAGGTCACACCCTGCAGGGGAACAAGGAAGGCCCTCATGACCCCATCGCCCCCTGTCCCTGATGCCGGATCCCCTCATTAGAGATTTATCCCTTTGCATAGGGCTTGTTAAAATACAGACATTCCTGGAGTGGTTTCTGGCAGGTGTCTGTGCTGACCCCCGCCTGCCTGCCCGCTCTTCCTGCTCTGCTCCCGGTCACAGAGGGCTGCCCCCGCAAACTACATTTCCCAGGCTCCTCGCCTGCTGGCTTCCTGTCAGCCTGGACCAATGGGAGCTATGGCTGAGGCCCGTGGGCGGGAAGAGGAGAGAAGCCAGGGTGTTTCTTCCTCTCTCTCTGGTTTGTGTTGTCTCTCCGGGAAGCTGTTTATCTGGCTGTTCGCTGGCTTCCACGGTTTGCCCTCCACAGTTCCAGTTCCAGTTCAGCCTGGGGGGCCCCTGGGCAGCCCCTTCACTGCACCCCGGCTCCCGCTGGGCAGCTGGCCTGGGGCCCTGGCCCTTGTTCCTCATCCTGGGAGGAGTAGGTTCCTGCCACTGGCAATCTCTGGGTCACCCGCTCATCCCGTCTCAGCTCTTCCAGCACCCGGGCAACCCATTCTGCATATTGTATTTCCTTAGTGAACTCCCCAGCAAAGGTTCTGTGTTCCTGCTTGAGCCCTCACTGATACAATGTCTCACACTTAAAATATTCAACATGGAACTGTTGACTTCACCTCCCCCAACACGTGTCTCTTCCTTCCTCAGTTCTCTCCAGCTCGGTATTACCACCAACATCCACACCATAGGCAAGTCAGAAACCCAAGCATCATCCTCGATTCTTTTATCACCAAATCCGTTTCCAAGTATGTATCTTGAGTCCTGGGCCCCATCATCCCCCCGTCCCTCCCCTGGCCCACGGCCTCCCCAACCGGTGTCCCCGGTTAGAGTGATCTTCTAAAAACACAACTCAGACCATATCCTCCCCTGCCTGACGCCCCTCAGTGACATCCCATTCAAACTCCTATCCAGGGCCAGTCAGGACATGTCCATCCATGTGTAGCGACACCCATTTCTGGCTATCTTAAGAAAAAAAGGGCTCTGCTGGCAATGTTGGGGCCCCCAAACTGAGGACAGGATACTCTTGATTTGAAAAGCAGGTGAGAAGCATCTTTTGGCAGGAACAGCCTGGGCACAACACGCCCAAGGCATCCCCTTGTCACCACCATGAGGGAGCCTGACTTTCTTTCTGTCATTGGCCACTTGAAACTCAAAGTTCAGGGCAGGAGTGAGCAGTTGGCCAAGCCAGGTCATGTGCTAAATCCTAGCTGACAGAGAGAGAGAGAGAGAGAGAGAGATGCACCTGTCCCTCTGGCTTCCCTCTTTCTGCCCCCAGATGGGAGGACGGATGGCTTCTGACAGTCAAAGCATGACAAATGTCCTCTTGTGGCCTTCAGGGTCTGTGTGACTGCGTCTCTCTCCTCCTTCCCCCAGCTTGTCCACCTACCCCAGCCCCGGGCTCACTCCGTGCCATGCTGAAGTGTCATCTGGAACACAGGCGAACTCTCTCTTGTCTGCACAGTCTCTGACAGGGCTGCCCCTGGCAAAGGAGCAAGGCCCATGACCCTGGCTGTCCACAGTCCTCTCTTGCTCCCTCCCTCTTTCCTCCTGGAGAGGTGGGAGAGCTAACGTATGTCCCGTAGGGGCCAGGCCATGCTCCAGTCAGCTGTGTGGGGTGACCCTAATCCAGCCTCCACGGCCAGCACATGTGTGGACCCTGAGTGTTGTCAGGGTAGCTTAGGGCTCTGGCTGCTTCTTTCGGGGGAGTGTCCTCTAGTGCCAACTGCGCCACCCCCAGGTCTGGGATCTGCGAGGCGGGCTTCTCCCAGATGCAGGCTCGTTGTCAGTGGATGTGGACATCCTGTCCCTCTGTGTCCCATCTCCCAAATGCATCCCCTCCTGCCTCCCCCACCTCCTTTGCCACCAACAGCTGCAAAATTTCAGTGGCGAGCATAAAAGACAGGTGCTTGTCTTTGGCTTTATTCTTTTAAGAAGAAAAACAATGAAGAGACAAACCCTAGGAAATCAAATGAGGGAAAAAAACCAACCATGCGTTCTGAGGAAATGTCAAATCAGTGAGTTGAAATGCAGAGATGAAAGCAGGAAGGCCGGGCAGGGCCTGTCACATGCGCTCTGACAGCGGCAGGGTGGTGGCAGTGGGGGGTGATGAGACGTGACGTCTGCACCCATGCTGGGGGTCTGAGTGCCCTTCCTGTGGCCCTCTTGACACTCCTGACCCCTGGGCTCTCATGGTCTCACTTCCTCTAACAATACAGTGTGGTCTGGGGAGCTCTCTTGCCTCAGCCGCTCCTACCACCAAATTATGACTAAGTCTCCCACCCCACCCGTCATGCAGGAGAGTGTCCCCTGATGGTAGCCTCAGTGAGTTGGGCCATGAGGTGATGGCCTCCTTGGCTCCCCACAACTGGCCCCTCCTTCTGGACCTCCTGGAGGGGAAGCACCCCCCTGGAGGGGAAGCACCCCCCAGCTTAGCTCCAAGGGGGTAGACTGCATTCCCGTCTCCCAGGGTACTGACACTCAGCGCCCTGGTCAGTGACGTGCGACCTAGGATCTGCTGGACACAGGAGGGGTCCAGCTGGCTAAGTACTCAGGGGAAGGGAAAGGACAGAGAGGGAGGTGGCTGGGGTCTGTGAGGAGGGGCCCGTCGGGAGCAGCTACTCAGTGCCAGGCTGTGAGATGGGGTGTGAGGGAGGAACAGAGAACAGACCCAGGCAGGCAGCCAGCAGGATGTAGTGGGCTCCCCTGGGAGGAGAGGGGAGGCTGTGGGCACTGTCTGTGGTATCTGAGCTGGACCTAGACCTGAAGGGGCCATGCAGGACCTCAAGGATGGCAGCTTATGGGGTGGAGGGTGAAGGAAAGCCCTGCTGCCCACTCTGCGTGGTTAACACTGTGCCTAGACTCTGGCCTCTAATGAGCTGTCTTCTCCCTGAGCAGCATCTGCCCGTATGGTTCTGTGTGGCGCCTCCACACATTAAGCTGGCTGGGAGAGTCTTTGAGGACAAGCCGGGGCCTTCTCCTTGACACAGCACGGGGCCTGTCATCAGGAGCTTTGAGGAAAAACAGTCAGGGGACAAACTGGACCCCCACATAGACCTGACAAGGCCAGTGGCTGAAGGAAGGAGAGCTGGGCTTGTCTTTTCAGGGTACCCCTCCCTTTAGAGCTAATAGCAGGCCCTGCCCCCAGCAGGAAGGCCACGGCAAAGCCGGCCCACACTCCTCTCTCCATCTTCCTGAATCTCGTTTTCCTGGGTGCCCTTGAATGAGGGGTAATCATTCCAGAGGCTTAGCAGGGGATATTTTGCTGCCCTTAGGGAAAAGGGATATATGTCCAAGTCTATTTGTTTAAGTTATTCAGCCCTCCAAGGTTCAAAGCTGCATGAAGGAGTGCCCCAGGGTGGCCAGGGACACCAACACCACGGACAGCGCACCCCGGGCCATGCAGCCACCAGGTGCCTGCGGGCGGGCGGCTTGGAAGGGGGTGGCTCTAGGCCTAAGAAACACCTATTCTTGAGACCCTGAGAGCATGTCCCTTCCACTGCAGCTTGAAGGGACGTCCGATAAGGAATGTCACCGCCGGGCCCAGTTGCCTGGTGATCAACTATTCTCAGTGCCCTGCATAGAAAGGCAATTAAAGCAAGAATTAAAAAGCCACTGCATCATTTAAAATCCAATAACACGGCTGGCATGAAATGTGTCCTCAGTCTCTGGGGAGGGTGGAGGTGGGTGTGGGAGGTGCTGAGGGCAGAGGGATGCGACAACGAGGGAAGAGGGAGGCACAAAGGGAGAAGGGATGGCACAGGCTGGGAGGTTTCTGAGGCTGCACACCTTCCCACCTTGCGGCTAAAGTCTGCCCATCCACCCCCTCTCTCGAGCCCTCCCCATGACTCTGGCCTTACGGATGTTCTCTTCTGAGGGGTCCTTCAGAGCTTGCTGCCCATGCTAAGTGCCATTTCGTGCATTCAGCATCGATTCCTGGCTGTTCCTCTTTCCTTCTCAGGCAGAGCGAGTGCACCTGCAGGGCGGGCGTGCTTGCATCACCGGCCCAGTGCCTGGCTGAACACTGGGTGGGTCATCGTCACTGCTCAGCGATGGGTTCACTGGCTGCTGCTTTTACATACTGCCCTGAACTAGGCATGGTCCGACCCTGCCTGGCATTCCGTCTCCACAGCCCAGCAAGGCTGTGCCCCAGGGAGGACCACAAACTCACGATCCTCATGAGTCTGTGTTTTCAACCCAAGACAAACCTGGCCATTCCCCCTTTCATTTCCAGTGTCTAGAAAGGGTTCCTGCACATCCCTTTGTGTAAAGGCTCAGAATTTGCTTCTTACTCCTAAGAGAGCCAGAGAATTTCTAATCTACTAAGATGATGGTTAACCCTTTTCACATCAAATAAAGCCCTCCTGCAGGTAATCTTCCTGTCACAAGCTGACTGCCTTGATGTGACTTGGAAGGGAGTGGGGATACTCCATTCCCTTTCATTTTCCACCCTTTTTAGTAAAATCTGAAACCAGGAGGATTCCGGTTTGATTGGAGCTGTTCTTGCAATTTATGCCTCCTATCCCTTGAGGGCTTACACGTGTCTATTTTAAATAAATTCCCCCTTTTTTTCTCTCCTTTTTACAAGAACAACTACAAATCTTCTCTGAGGAGAGCTTTTCTTTGGGGTGGAATTCAGTTCTGACAGTCAAACATTCATAAGACTGTGCCCTGGGTGAATAATGATTAAATGAATTATCTCTGCGATGGGGTCTTGCCTGGGAGCTGCAGATAGTCTCTCAAAGTCCTGCGGTGCGTTGGCTATAGTTTCCTAATAACTTGGCTGCTTTTTCAAGAAAAATCTTATTCTAAGAAGCGGAGAAGGAAGAAAAGGAATGGATGCTGTCAGGGGAGGGAAGGGTGAGCTCTAATGCCCCCTGTCTTCGGAACTGCTCTGGGCAGCTCTTTCTTGTCTTAGATCTAGGTGAGGTAGCTGAGGCCTGCCACTATCTAAACCGCTTTCTCCAGACCCATCCTGCCTACACCCTGCATGCTGTGGTGTGAACACAAGATCGTGCCTCTGGCTCCACCCTACGATCCTGCCTGAGATTTTAGGACCTACCCACTTGGTGCATATTTCAGTTAGAGGTGGTACAGCAGAGAGCACAGGGATGAGGAACTGAGCAGCAGGCTCGCTGGTGGCGGCAGACCAGGCCTCCGTGCAGCCTAAGAGGGGACTGGGGCCTGAGGTCCCCAGCAAACTGGAGCTGTGAATGGCCCCCGAGCACCAGACCTGACCAGAACTTCTGGGTGAACTCGCCCTCCTCACCAGCCTCCCACACTTCCCCTGACCCCACCCAGCCACCCAGCCCTAGCCCTGGACTCCAAAGGAAGCAGGGCCCTCCCCCTTCCTCTGCCACCCCAGAGTGGGCTGGTGGAAGGAGGCCCCAGTGATTGCCACCCACAGCCGTCACCAGCAGAGGCTGCATGTGGCCTGCCACTTCCAATTGTAGCCACTGGCAGCCCCCTAAATCCAAAAGCCATCAGCCCAGCAGATGTGGAGAAGTCAACGGCTGAGGTTGCTGATGCAATGGAAGAGAAGTCTGGACAGCCAGCACCTTTTACCTGAATCCACCCTGGGCAAGGCTGACATTTGAAGCGATTTTGGCTTCCATGCCCAGGTGTCAAACGTCTACCAAGACTTCTTTCCTTCTTAAAGATGAAAGTGCAAACTTTCTCAACCACAGACTTCCTTAATCATTTATGAAAATGTGTCAGCTGTCCCTGCCTCCTTGTTCTGGTGCCTGGTGCCCCAGGTCAGGGAGCCAGGAGCTGCCCGCCCTGCAGGGACTGAAGAGAAAGGGGAGGCTTTGGCTTGCAAGAGGCCAACCCTTCCTTAGAATTAATTCACCACTTCCAAAGCCATCTGCTTTCTCTTCACACACATCCATCATCTCCATAAAAATATAAGTACATATATTTAAAATTCAATTAAAAGGAGATCTGGTATCACACACTCAATTCACAGAAGGAACAGGAAAAAACCCGGCTCCCACAGCGGTCCAGCCCACAGACCCTGCTCTCAGCACCCACACCCTGGCCCTGGCCCTGGAAGAAAAGTTATGTGACCCCTTCCTGAAGTTTTATAGCAGCAGCTTTTGTGATAAACCCCCATAAATAGAAAGGAAACCCAGAAGCAATTTGGTGATAGGGCCATTTCTGGGAGTATTTTAACCACCCGGAGAAACATTGACCGGGAAGTAGGCAGGGAAGCTATTGTAAAACTCAGCCGAGTCCCCGTGTTGTGTGCACACTGTCAATAGTCCACGCGGCTGAACTGAAAAGGAAAGCATTTTATCGGATTGTTTCAGGTCCAGGTTGTTGGTGTGCATTGAGTGGACTCCGCAGGAAATTAGAGATGCAGGAATGTTAATTTGAGTAGCAGGTGTAACACACAAAGAAGAAGCTTGGCAAATTGGAAGTTAATTCTGGATGGACCTGCCGTGTGTCTGTGTTTTCCTCTCCATTTGCACCGTCTGTACCATGGGGTTCTCAGAGTGTGGTTTCTGCTGTGTATCACTTCTCAACAAATCATTTGTTATTTCTGATAAAAGACCCTGAGCCATAGAAGTAAAAGAATATAAATACCCCACAGGTCACCAAAGCCTTTGTCTCCCGGGCCGGGGCATAGTCATTGCCCAAAATACTTCTCTCAGTGATTTGCTTGACCTAGTTTTAAATGTCGTCACCATCGACTCATGTTTTTGCTCACGAGGGCAGTCGCACACTTCCGGCCTCTGTAAGGGACATCAGGGACTTTAAACACAGGGCTTAGGAACAGCTCTTTCTCCTGGGCCCTCCTTCCCGAGGCTGGTTCTCTGCCTCTCCTCCGCCCTCGCTCACCATGAGCAACGCACATTTAATTCTTACTGCATTCTGGGCAAGCCAGCCTTTTGAAACCTTTCATTTGTCATTTTTATTCCTTCAGCTGTGGCACTCCCAGAAATCCCTGGGCTGTTTCAGCTCATCTGAAGTCTGTCTTCCTTTAGCCACCGTCCTCTGCCTCTCCAAGGGAACCATCTGGAAAACAGCAATGTCCAAGGAACTCCCCCCCCCGGGGCCCCCAGTTGCAGCCCACCCACGTCCTCCATCCTGTGTCCTCGGGGCCTTGGTGACATATGTCCAGCAGCTCACCTGGCTGTTTCCAGCGCATAGTTCTAACCTCCCGACGTCTTCCTGTATTAGGTCTCTGTCCTCCCTGATGTTCGTTACATCTCCCAATTTAGTATCATCTGCAAATTTAATTAACATGCCGTTGCCTCCCTGTTCCAGGCCATTAATGAAGACGTATGGCAGTACCCAGCAAACAATATTTCCAAGGTCATGAGGAGAGGAGAGCGAAACTGCTCACACCTCTGCCCAACAGGGGGAAGGAGGCCATCAAGTGCCCACATGTGGTTTAAGCCGTCTCCTCTGAGTTTTGGGAACTTCCTTTCCCAGACCCGGGTTAGGTCTTCACGCCTCCCTCTGCCTCGGCTGCGGCGCATCTATGGCAGTTCCCATTTGGAAAGGGAAGAACACCAGGTTATGCCTTCCTTTTATTTTCGTCCAGTTTCTAGCAGGAGAAACAGACACTAATTGAGCATTTGTAGACAGAGCTGATGAACGTGGTAAAGACGAAGTGTTATTATCAGGCTTGCCATCCGCCCAGCTCTCCGTGTCTAAAGCACTGACTGTGGCCGTGGAAAACACCCTTGGAGGACCCAGGCACGTGGCAAAGAGGGGAGAGAAGACATACACCCGGCGAGACAGGTCCTCAAGGGCTGACCCTCCACAAGATCTGCAGTCCGTAGGGGCACGCGGGGAGGCCACTTCATCCCAGCAGCTGAGACACCAGAACAGACCCAGAGCCTCCCATTAGTTTACACTCCCCTCTGGCATTACAAGGAGTAGCTCCCGGTCAACCTGGTTTGCCTTCCGTCCACACCAAACTGCAGAGACCATGCTGTAGTGTTGTAAGTTCCTTGGGGCAGAAACACTGAATCACGGGAGAGATCCAGGACGGTGCTGTTCACACCCAGAAAATTGATCCCGGGTTATTTACTGTTTCCACACTTCCCTTCTCCCCAGCCCTCACTACAGACCTGTCTCGGGTTTGGAGGCTCCTGATCATTTCTCAGACAGCGTCTTGAAAGCATCTCTGGACCAGAGCCCAGACTGGCCCAGCAGAGGCAGGGCACGGCTCCCAGGCCCGAGTGTGGTGGGGGAGGGGGGAGGCCTAAGGAAGGGGCCTCAAATGTCTCCTTGTGCTCAGCGGACAGGCCTGGTTCACCGTCTGCAGCCCTCCTCCCAGCCCAGGTCTGGCTCCTCCAAACCTAAGAACACACGGGAACAACCTGCACTTGTCCCAGCTGGTCAGCTCGGACTTCCTCACACTCAGACACCTTGCAGGGGCAGCTAGGGAGCTCGTGGCAGGTTCGTGGAATTTGTAGCAGGCCACCGTGTTGTGTCTTCCCCAGCTAGAGACACCTGTACTCTCACTCACCAAAGGTTGCGAGGCAGAAAGGCATAGTGGCGAAACGCTTAATTCTGAAGCCAGACTCTCTGAGTCTGAATCCTGGCGCAGCCATTGTCATAGATGTGACCTTGGACTGGATGTTTCACCTCGGTTTCCCCACGTGTAGTATCCACGGGGACACTAACCGCCCGAGCTGGTGGGTACGCTGAGTGGCCGCTGTTACACGCTCCGGACACTGATGAGGTCAGGGGCCAGCACACATTTTCCATAAAGGTCCAGAGAAGAAATACCCTCAGCATTGTGGGCTGTGAGGTCTCTGTCCGACTACTTCACTCCGCTGTTGGAGCCCAAAGCAGCATGGACAGCACGTGAGTGAACGAGGGGAGCTCTGTCCCAGCGAGACTGTGTCTATGGACATGGACATTGAATTTGCATGTCACTAAATGTTATTCTTTTGATATTTTTAATTATTAAAAATGTAAAAACTATTCTTAGCTCACAGGATGTATAAAAACGGGTGGTGGGTCAGATTGGGCCTGGTCTAGGTGTTAGAGATGTAGGTATTAACGGCCCGCCCTAGCAGCCCGGGTGCCTCATGGAGCTTTCCGGAGCCTCAGGAGTCGGCAGGCTGCTTCACGACCCTTGAGCAACCTCGCCCCCACCTAGCCTTCAAAGCCCCTCTCGAAACGGGCAGCGAAGCCCCAGTGAGGCCCGAGTTAAGGGATGGCAACTCAGCTGCAAGCCCTGGCCCTCTGAGATCTAATTCCTCTGAGATAAACTTTGAAGACTTGGGAGCCACAATGCACATGTGACCGCAGGAGGGGCGGAGTGGAGCGGAGTGCCGTGCTGCACACACGGGCCCCCTGGGGGACGCGGGGACACCGAGCTGCCGTCTGTTCTCATGAAGCCCTGCTGCTCGGGGAGTTTAGAGGCTGTCTGTGCTGGGCTGAGGCACTGCTAACATTTGCTCCGTTCTGAGGGGAGAAGCCAGGGCAGACCAAGGACCAACAGGGCGGGGCCTCCTGGGCAAGAAGCAGCCCCGTCTGCAGGTTTGGGGCAGCCTCTCTCGAAGGCACCATCAGCCACTGCCCGCCCAGACCCTCGGGATTTCGCACCCAGACTGTTCCCCACCTCGGCCTCCCTGCTCCAACCCCAGCAGCCCACCATCAAGTGACCTTCCAGCATGATGCTTTTGTCACACCATCCCTTCGAGGTGTCATGACGACCCTGCTCCTTCCCTGTCACATCTAAATCCTTCTGCTTGGATCCTGAGGGCCCCACAATCAGACCCCACTGAGCCACTCCCAGCCCAC
>VBSM01000361.1:2902276-2929903 GCA_008086735.1 Cheirogaleus medius | reverse complement strand
AACTTCATGTGCAATGTCTTTTCCCCCAACTTCCGTTTTTCTCTGTGGTGAGAAAGCCACACCTCTCTCGAACGAACAGGTCCACTCATTCCTTTTCAGTTCTTTCTTTTTGATCTTTTTCTCACTCACACATTAGGGCCCAATTGAAGGCACCCCAGATTTCACTGGCCCACAGATGGGATCTAGTGGGGGTCCCAGCTCTGCAGCACCAAAAAGGCCACTCTCCACTTCTTTGGACCACGGGGCCCTCATTTGCAAAAGATTATACTAACCCTACCTGCTAGTATAGACAGGTGTTTAAAAACATTTTGAAGAGTTTAAACTGATACCAACGGGAGGCATTTATCATCGCAGCATCCTCATGGAGTGTAAGAGAGGGTCTGTGATTCAAGGATGCTTCCAGCCATACTTCTGTTCACACTTAGTTACATGATTAAACATGCCCATGAGAGGTCTGCAGGATACAGTGTCTCCTGAATAGCTGAGGATCTGTGCATTTTCTAAAAGGAAAGTTTGCCTCTCCATTAACTCTGGGTTCTAGTCAAACAGAAAATAACATAGAGATCATTTCATTATAAATGTAGGCATAAAGTGACACTGTAGTTCACCAGCTTTTAATATTCTTTGCAAAGCATGAATGTGATTAATACTGTTCCCAGACCTGAGCCAAGGCTACATCTTTCCATGCCTAGCAGGAACAACCAAAATAGAGGGAAAAGCTAAATTTTGTCTTAGCTATTGTGGCAGGTGGATATTTGGGTGTGTACAAGTCTGTGAACATCAGGATTACAGTCTTGTGCAGACACCCAAACAATTTCTCCACTATGAGAGTAGTTTGTCAACTATGTGGATAGTTTGTTGACCTAGTAGAGAAATTAAGCAGACCTGGGAGTGTCATGGTACTGTAGGTACTATAACTACATTGGTGATGTCAAACAGTATCACATTCGAACTCACCGCTGAGATGGTTTAAGACACAGCTCTGGGAAATATACTGGGAGTTACATGGAGTTCCCCTCCTGTGATGATGTTATTCCTGTTAAACATACTGCTGTTTACAGTTTACAAAACTGTTGTATATGTTGTCTTGTTTGAGCCTAACTCCCTGAGTTAAGAAGGGATGGCCTATTTAATCCCATTTTACAGATAAGGAGGAAACAGAGGTTCAGAGTGGTTGAGTTGCCCAAGAACCTTTGACTCATCATTTTCAGCTGGAATAAGGCCCTAGCTGTCTTAATTCCTAATCTAGGATTTAAAAATCGTTACATTTTACTAGCTGCATTTTAAAACTACCTATTTAGATGACATGTTTCTAATCCCTACCCTTGGGTCAGTCATGTTTTATTCCCCCTGAATTTTGAGAGTGGTCTCTGGATTCTTTTCCTCAACCGACACTTTTAATTTCCTCTGTTTCTTTTCTTGACCTCAGTGAAATTATTGCCAGTGGACTGTGAGGAAAAAACAGACGAGGTGAGTTTGAGTTTCTCTGGCTTTTATTATTCTTCCTGAGGATATTAGCCTCCATCAGGAGGTGAACTTCCCCAGAAAGAACAGGATCATTTTCCAGGGAGTGCTGCTTGTAATGTACCAGAATTGTGTTGTATTCTCTGATGTCTGTGTCAGACTCAATTGTGGCAGTGAAGGAGTGCTGGAAATGTAGAAAACTGAGCTCCCCAGATCCAACCCCTGGGCTTGTTGCTCTCGCATCAATTGTAGCATCGGGGACTTTGATCTTCTGCCTGAGTCAATCTAGGGGGATGCAGTGGATTGTTGCTGAAGGACCTCTCAAGCTCCCTTGCATCGGAAGGACTGATGGTATTTAAGCATCAGAAGACCAGGTTCTCAATTCCACATTCTCCTCTTTGGTGGTATGTCTGTGGCTCTGAAAATAGTGTTCTGATTTGAAACATCATAGGAGTTTATTTGAAACACATCATAAGTAGAATTAGCTCTCTTAGTCTATGTTTATATTTGTTTTGTGAAGCTCTGACATTCCCTACAAATAATATTTGGGGAAGGCAAGCAGTCCCATCCCTTCATGAATCAGGAAAGCGGCATTGGTAGGAGCTAGGGTGCTGGCACTGGTGATAGTCTAGAGAAGATACGAGCCAGTAAATTCTCAGGTCATAAATCCTACCAGAAGTCTTGTGCTGCCAGAGGGCATGACTTAGTAGTCTAATTATTAAGTGTGTAATGCCAGGCTTCCTGAACCCTTAGTTAACATCTCTGGTAGCCCAGGGACCAGAGAGAAATGATGCCTGGTCATCTGGACGCCCCTGCATTGACTCTTACCCAGGCTCATGAAGGAGCATCCTGGTGCAGATAACCGGATTCTGGTGTATCATGGTTGGGGCTGTTTTATTACATCCATTTATTGCATTCATCCACCAAGTATCTTTGCTTCCCAATTGTTTTGTAAAAACAGATCCATAATAAGCCTAATCTGCCTTCCTTCGTAAAAACTGCAGTTGATGATTAGAGGAAGTAACCCAGAAATATAAGCAGCCAGAGGGGAAACTAGAATTTTGAAGACTGAAAACAAAAACAGGAAAAAATAACTTTCTGTAAGACTTCTCTGGTGCTGTTAGTTTTGTTTGTCTTTTAATTAGAAAGGGTTCCCCGGTTTGTGTTCTTTGGTCCTTCACATCTTTGAACGTATCAGACTCACAGGTGAATGATGTATTTGCTCCTTGACCCTCAGAGCTGGACACACTCACGCCCCACTTGAGTGAGCCCAGACAGGCACCCTGAGGTCCTCACTAAGGATGTGCTCAGTGAGCAGACAGCATCCAGCACCTGCCAGGCAGGCTTCGTGCACAGATATTTGCTTTTTGTAACCATTCAATCCTGCATCAGAGCACCAAGAAGCAGGGTCTGGGCCGTCTCTACACAGGCTTTGTTGGGCTGGGATTTCATGGTGCCCTCGCCTTTTACGGAGCAGCAGGTTGGGATGTGCTTCTTGGCTTTGGTGAGGCTCCTGTAGAAAGTCTCATTTTTTGTGTAGCTCCAGGCTCACGGAGAACCCAGACAGGCATTTGAGTTTCAGATACGTGTTCTTTCCCTTTTCAGCCGTTGAAGACTGTGACACTTTGTGTTTTTCTTTCTGCCTTTGTGCTGCCGAAAACGTGCTGCACACGTGCTGCCAGGCTGGGAGTGGGTGTATTGTCTTCATCGGGCTGTCTCCTTATCTGGTACCTTCTGTCCTCCTGTTTCCTTTAGGTGGCATTAGCCTATTCCGAGCGGTTTGTGTGTGAGCTCACACTGAATCCTCACCACAGTCCTTACTCAGATGAGGGCCCCGAGGTTGTACCTAAAGAGGGAGACAAGACAGCAGCCACTGACATGCTGTCCTGTCCCCTCCAAGCTCTGTGAGCTCCGGCAGTGGTTGTTCTTCCCTGCAAGGAAGCTGGGCTATTGCATTCAACCTCCAACCACATCACCTCTGCTCCACGACCCTCCTACTGGCCTTTATTCCAGGGGGGCTGTGGGGCACAGGCAGGGAGCCCCGGGGACGCAGCCCCTTAGTAACTGCGTCTGCGTTCCGCTCTGCCTCCACTTCTACGGTGTCCTCAGGCAGCTAGCCTGGTATTTATCATCTTGCGCCCTAGGCCTAGCACTTTGCAGAATTTCTTTCTATTTCTTAAAAGTATAAGATGTTCCTTGCTGCATACTTGACAGTATGGCTGGGGAGGTAGAAATGGACAGACCTCCCCTCCCCTTGCTGACTGGCTGCCCTGTGCCTTTTCAGTTTTGTCAGGCCAAGCAGAAGGCGGCCTTGCTGGAGCTGCTGCATGAACTGTACAACTTCCTGGCCACCCAAGCTGGTGAGTAGGTGGCACAAGTCCCGAGAGTCCTCTTGAGCAAGGTGTGGGCTGCTGCCCCAACCAGTCAGGCTGATTAGTTAGGCCCGAGTGGCCGGCAGAGAGCTGAGACACTCCCTGGTTGTCTCCCTGAAGACATATTCAAAAGCCAAACCTGGTCTTCTCACCTCCCCACTCAGACATCTTTGCTAGGCCTTGTGTTTGGGCAAAATACATTTGGTTCTTTTCCTATTGAAGGGCTCCAGGGTCCTGGCATGTACACGGGCATTTCAGCAGATATTCTCTCTTCTTGGGATGCCCACTATCTAATGCTTTGGGGCCCGTGTTAGCCCTGAAAGGGCCAGGCCCCAGGTCTTTGTCAGAGTCTGTGTCCCCTGCCCTGGAGAGCTTTCTTGAACCAGACAGTCGGCCGGGAGGGGGAGAGGCAGGCAGCAGGTGGTCTGCATGGTGGGCCCTGGTCCTGATCACCCCATCTGGCTCTAGGATATTGGACAAGTCCCTGATCCTCTTAGGACCTCTGTCTCCCCATCTTACCAAGTGATCTTGGGTCTGTCTTCTCTCTACAAAATGAAAGCCAGTGCTGTCTTCTAGAGGAGGGCATTCTCAACACCCCCACAAAATGCCCTCTGAAAACTAAATGCAGAAGGGTCCTCTATTATTTCATGTGGTGAACTCATTTTTTAAGGCCAAAGAGGTCACCTACATTATTGTGCCCTCCCCCACCGCTGGCATCTAGCAGGCTCTCAAAATCACTTGCTGCCGACATAGGTAAATGTCTAGGGTTTGCGCCTTGTGTTAAATATACTTGGCACAAGAACCAGACAGAGTGGTTCAGTCTTAACAACTGTTCAAGGGGTGCCCCTCACCTGTGCCGTCAGAGGGCAGGTCTTAGGCTTGTGAAACCTTGTCTAAGGTTTCACTGGGAAGTGACGGTTGAGTGGACTTGTACAGGGCCCTCAGTCCTCAGGGTCAGTCTCGTGGGCATCAGCTCTCCTACCTCCTCCCTCTTGAAGGTGGGAGATTGGAGATGGTCGGGGAGGCATCCGTGAGCATTTGGAGGAGAAGCAGAAGTTGGGGCTACTGCTTGCAGTGTCACAGTCATCATGGGAATGCCTCTGTTTCTCGGGTGTTTGGGATGTAAATACTGGCCTACGAGGGTGTTCCACACCTTTGTATCTCAGTTGTGGTCCTAGGACCAATAGTAGCAGCATCACCTGGCAGCTTACTGGAAATAGACGCTAAGGTCCCATCCCAAACCCACTGAATCAGTCTGTATTTTAACAAGATCCCCAGGGGATTTGTGTGCACCCTAAAGTTGAGAAGCTTTGCTCTAAATTAGGTCCTAGTAGATATTTCTCCTCTATCCCACCCTCCATATGTGGTCCTGGCTTACGCCATCGAGGGCCCTTGCACGTGTTGCCCTCTGGCAAGCCTGGTAGGGGCAGCCCTAGAGGTACAGGTCTCACTGAGACAGGAGTGTGGGCTTTCTGAAAGGCCACAGTCCCTTTACCCCATCACCCTTCACCCCCATCTCCTGTTCTGGACAGCTATGAGCTGGGCACTGTGCTGGCCCTCGTAGGATGTCAGATGATACTGTTTGAGGTCCAGTAGAAGAGACCACCTCCCTCCCTGACCACTATGTGATATAAGATGTTATTAGACGAGAACCGAGAGGCGAGAAGTTCTGGGAGTCCTGATGCCTTTTAGCTGGAGCAGGGGGAGGTAGCATCTGTGCCAAGCCAGGAAGCCCAGGTAGGGTTGGTTGTGTGTGGGGTGAGAATAGGAAAGCTGAAAAGGTAGGAAATTGCAGGTCAGGTGTGGGAAGCACCAGCTTCATGGGGGAAGGAGAAACAGAGGGAATGGAGCTTGGAGATGCTGGTTCGGCCCTGCCGTGGACAGCTGTGGTGCTAAGCTTGGTCCGGCAGGCAGTGAGCATCAGGGAGGCTTTGCGCAGGGGGCAACGTGCTGAGATCCAGGTGCCAGGAAGGCAGATGCGGCAGTAGCTTGAGTGGCTCAGTGTCATTTAAGCAGAATCATTTTAAAACTTTATTGACAAAACAAGTGGATTGGAAAGGGGACAGGAAGAAACCAATCAGGAGGCCATTGAGGTGGTCCAGGCAGGCCTAGCTAGGGCAGGGTAGTCCAGGTAGGAGCAGGAGGATGCTTGAAGCCAACTTGGTCTTGGGGAACCCAGAGGGTCAAGATCAACTTTGAAGGAGGAGGATTTGGCTTTGTTGGAAGTAGAGGGACAGGCTTCAGTTCATTCTCCAGATTGTTTAATATCACCTTCATCTACTTCCTCCCCTAGCACATACACACACATGCAGAGAATGGCCGTGCCAGGTTGAGGGCAGTCAGGCCATGCATGAGTATTAACGATGCTGTGTGTGCCCAGCCCTGTGCTATCCCTGATCTCAGGAGTCTGGTGGACCCACAGCAAGCAGCACATGGCAGGTAAACCACGGCATGTGATGGAGAGTCGAGGGCTGCGACAGGCCACCAAGTCTGGAGTGATCTGGCCAAGTGAGAGGCCCCTGTGGGCTGGGGGGCTTCCCAGAGGAGGTGCCCCTTGGGCTGGGCCTGCGGGGCTGGCAGGACGAAGGGGGAGGCTCCCAGCTCCATCTGGTGGGCATCGTCCTCCCAGGTTGCTCAGAGGGAGCTGTCACCTAGCATGCCATGCCGAGGCCCCTTCACAGCATGCAGACACCCTCCTCCTCTACAGGGCCATTTGGGCATCTCTCCCCAGCACCCCTCAAAACAATGGGCCCGGCGCTCCCGGTCGCCTGTCTGTGTTGTGAGTCACAGTCCCTGCGGTACCCACAGCCTCCCTGCCTTTCTTTTTTCCCAGGCCATGTTTATTTATAGTGCCATTCCGGTATCTTCCAAAGCTATCTGTCTGATCCTTTTAGGGATCAATTGCCAAGAGACCTTGGTATTGGGCAGCTTTTTAGTCATTTAATGCAAATCGCTGCACTGCTTTGCAGGTCAGGTTTTAATGATCTGGAATCGATCCAAGCTAAGTGGCTTTTGATCTTGCTGCGCAGTGAAGATGCCCCACAGAAGCCGGGGAGCCGCCGGCCACATCTCCTTATTAGAGCTGATGGCTTGATTCTTGCTGCAGTTTTAGTCCGTTTTGGAGTGATTTTTTTTACTTCTTCTTTGTGTTTGAACGTGTATTCTTTTTCTTCTAGGTAATTTTGAGTGTGGAAATCCAGAGAAGCTCAAAAGCAAATGCATTCCTGTTACGGAAGCCCAGGAATACATAGCAGTAAGTAGGCCTGGTGCTTACCCACTCCCAGGAGGGCCTGGTGCTTCTGTATTGATCTTTCAAGCCCTACAGGGTTTTTTTCCTTTTTGTTTTGTGTTTGCTTTGTGGCTCCCCCTCCCCTTTTTTTTTAGACTTAGTGGAGTGTGAGGCTACCTTAAGTTAAGGCAGCCATGGTGGTGGCTGTGCCGAGCTGGGCCTGCGGCGTGGGCGGGCGGGGCTCATGCGTTAGCTAGTGACCGGCACTGCGGGCACCCTTCCTCAAGTGGGCCCCATGCTTGCTCCTTCCTTGGTTCGCTTTCCTCAGTAGCTTTCAGAATTCACGTTTAATGTGTCCATTCTTTCCCCTTGTGATTGCCATGCGGGCTGCTCAGTCCATGTGATATTGTGTGGTGGAATTACGGAACTTTGGAGCTGGCAAGAACCTTATGGGTCGTCTAGTTCAATTTTCATTTCACAGATGAGGAAACTGAGGCCTAGAGAGGGTCAAAGACTTGCCTCAGGCCACATAGCCGGGACTGGCTGGGCCCCCATCCCCAACCCCAATGCTCTTTTTCATTTTGACCCAAGATTAGCCGCCAGCCCTCAGGCCTAAAGCTTCAGTCCTTGAGGAAATTATATTCCTTTGGCCGCCTCAGACCCGCATTGTTTTTCTGCATGTGCTTCCGCATCGCCTCCTCTGGCTACAGCCTCTTCCTTGGCTTTCGTCAAGCCCAGATTCCCTTCCTGCCAGCTTGCTGCGCGTTTAGCGGAACGGACCTTTGGGGCTGTGGAGGACACGGGAGAGGGAGGGCTTCCTTAATCCAGCAGCAGAATAACGTTGTTCCAGCTGTTCCGCCCGGACGCAGAACTCATCTTCTCCTGCTACCTCCCACAGAATGTGACCAGCAGCTCCTCTGCCAAGTTCGAGGCTGCTCTGACCTGGATACTGAGCAGTAACAAGGACGTGGGCATCTGGTGAGTGTGGGTGGGCAAGCGGCACAGAGGGCAGCACAGCATGGGCACTCGCAGCCACTGTCCTGGCGCGGCAGCTGACTCCTGTGCTCTGACAGAGGTGTCTCGGGTCTGCAGTTGGAGGCCGGGTCTCCCAGCTCAGTCATGTGGGCTGGGTTTGAAGCGGGGCAACAGAGGGAGGAAGCATTTGGAATGCTGTGTAAAGGAGGGGTTTCAAGATGAGACACAAAACCCAGGTGTTAGCCTGTCGCCTGGCGTTCCAGCTAAATCTTGTCTCAAGTAACTCAGCCTGTGCCTTTGCAATTCACTGACCTCATGTGCTTTGCTGGAGAAGGCATTTTTCTCTATTTCCTCTCCTCCGGTGCTAGTTTTCATTTGTAGAGAAAATGATTCTATATGTTGGTTTTACTCAGTTTGGAAATTGCATAAGGAAATACTGGATTTTATTCTGACCAGGCCGTTTCCACCTCATTTTATCACTGGTGAGCACTGTAGCAGAGATAGCTGGCCCTTTCACAAGGCTGAAAAGCCCCGTCTACCGCTCAGCCCAGGGGGCGGGGCATACCAGCTGACAGCCTGACAACCCTGGGAGACCTGTCCCCTGCCGAAGAGCAGGCGTCACACAGCCCCTCCCCACTTCTCAGTGTTTGTCAGGCTCTCTGTTCAGGTTACAGCACTTGATATTAAAACACACTCCAGGGTTTTGTTCTCTTCCTCTCTAATCCACCCAGATTACTAATTCCATCAGCAGTGCATCTAGCAGAAGCCCCTCGGGTAGCTCGACCTAAAGCTTGATAACTGGATGCATGGCTCGATTAAAATTCGTTGGCTTAAAAAAAAAAGCTGCCCTGAGTGGCTGAGTGATTTTCCTATGTTAGAAAAGGCGGGGAGAATATGATTTTATCCTCAGCAGCGCTCACTGAAGCTGCTAACACAGAGGAATGATGACACTCACCTTTTCGTGTGGGGGCAGGCTGCCTGGGGTGGCTGAGCCACTCAGATGGCCAGTGCCAAAGTGGGTCGGGAGAAATCAGGACGCTTCGGACCAGCCATTCCAGCACGCAGCTTCCAGAGCATGATACTGTTGCCCTGGGTCACCTAGTTGGACGAAGGCTCAGGCATTAGCGTCCCCACAGGTCCTGACACTGCCTTGCTGGGGGGACCAGGGTGGAGGCGCTGTGGCAGGGGTCTGGCCTCGAGAGCCTGGTAGTTTTCATTCCCTGTGAACCTCACGGATGCCCCATGATCTTTACGCTTAAACAGCTTATGTGCCTCCTCGTCACGGAGGAAAAGTGCAACCTCCCGGATTCTACCTTCATTTCTTGCCACGCAATTGCAAAGCTAGTGATTCAGTAAACATTTCCATTTCTCTATGCTGGGAGGTGGGAAACCAATTTACAGTTTAATCTTCTGCACGCTGAGAGAGGCTGTCAAAGGCCTGACAGAGGGGGACGTCACTTTATCGGTAGGGGTTCAAGCCTGCTGCCGTCTTTAGAGCTTTATTCTTTCTAAGTAGCCAACGTGGGAAATTTCTGAAAAGAGTGCAACCCGGATACCAAGCCTATTCCATAAGCGAGTAGAGGTCTCGAGGCCTCTCCTTTCTTCGCCTCCTCCTATTTGAAGTGTGCCTCATACCGCAACTCCTTAGGGCTTTTCAACATGTTAGAGCCCCATGTCCTATTACAGGTTGAAAGGGGAAGACCAGTCTGAATTGGTGACGACTGTGGACAAGGTGGTCTGCCTGGAATCTGCCCGTCCCCGTATGGGTGTTGGCTGCCGCCTGAGCCGCGCCCTGCTCACTGCTGTCACCAACGTGCTCATCTTCTTCTGGTGTAAGTCCTCAGCTGCCTTCCCTCCCCTTCCATGCAGTCAGGTGCACTCCTGGGCATGAGTGATGAGCTAGAGAAATTCCAGGCCCGGAGGGTTCATTTCTGTCTGGTGAACCTGAGGTCTGCCTAATAAAACAGAGGAGATGAACAAGTCAGCCTCTGCCCTGGGTTGTCTTTAGCTTTGGAGATTGGTGGCAGGAGCAGGAGGATAACTAGAAAATGTCCTTGAATCAGAGCAGGGGACTGTCAGCTTCCCTGAGAAGGACCTGGCCTGGGCAAGAGCCAGGCATCGCCCCTTCGGGCAGCTCTGCGGGGATCCCAGTATGCAGACTGGCTCCAAGCAGGAGGCACAGTGGGGGGTTGGCCTAATTTTACTCCTGAAAAAATGTAAACATCTCCTGGAGAGTTACAGATACCTGGTGAAAGCAAGAAGGACCCAGGGTGCTGGGCTGAAAGGGAGAGCACAGGTCTTATCTCCTGACATCAGGGGCCGGCTTTGAGCAGAGACCTCGGGGTGTCTCTGAAGGCAAAAAGCCAAGTCACAGCAACCGCTGGCTCTCCAGAGAGAGCCCGAGCTACAAATCACAGACCGTCTCTATGTGCATACAGCTCCCTCCCCTCCGCTGTCAGGCATAGAAATCATTATCGGCAGCAGCATCTCAGAATACAAAGGGCCCCACATGTATATATGTATGAAACACTGTGTTCTGGTTCACAAGGGAGGAGATGAAAGCCCTGGAATGAGGTTGGGAGGAGCCGAGATCTGGATGGCTAGGGCTGCCTCTGTGGTGACAGCGGTAGGAGGATGATCACTTCATAGCCTGTCTTCTCTTGCATTTCCGCGTCCTTTGTTTCCTGCATGCCAGCCCTGTGCCTGACACACAGTAGGCACTCGGAGCACACTGGCAGATCCCCCGCAGCCTCCAGCAGTGTCTTGCCCATAGTGAGAGCCACAGAGTGTCTGAGCGGCCAAGGAGATGTGAGGGGTTAACGGTATTTTGTTCCTTCGCAGGCTTGGCTTTTCTGTGGGGGCTCCTGATTCTCCTGAGATACCGGTGGCGGAAGTTAGAAGAGGAGGAGCAAGCCATGTATGAGATGGTGAAGAAGATTATAGGTGTGTGGCCCCAGCAAAAGGGCTGCCTGACACCTGCCAGAAGGTCCTTGCCCTAAACAGTGTGTGCTCTCTCGCAGATGTGGTCCAGGATCATTATGTGGACTGGGAGCAGGACATGGAGCGCTACCCGTACGTGGGTATCCTACACGTGCGTGACACCCTGATCCCTCCACAGAGCCGGTGAGTCCTCCCTGGCTGGGGCTGCTGGGCGTGGGGTGAGGCGAGGTCTGACCCCAGCGACCTCGAGCTCCACAGAAGGAAGCCCAGAGCCTCCTGACAGTTGTCAATAGAGGGCAGCTCAGCCCCCAAGGTCACAAATCAGGGCACTGTTCACGCCTCCTGTCACTCCTCAGTGTGCTCAGCTCTTACGGCAGAATGAGCTAGACCAGACGTGTGAAAGCATGGCCCTCTCCTCTGTGTGGACAGTGCTGTTAGTGGTGGTACCAGTTGGGATGCTTTAGGCTGCAAGTTATAGAACCCTCCTCCCTCGATAGCTTGAGCAGTGAAGGATCTATTGTGTTTCCATACGTGGAAGTCCAAAGTAGTGTGGACTCCGGGCACACAACTGTCAGATCTCTGGCTCCATTTCTCTGTGATTCTCATGGTCACAAGATAGTGGCCAACAGCTGGAGTAATGTCTGCCTTGTCTCAGCCAGCAGGGGAGAAGTGGGCTTCCTGTTGCTCTCTTACAAGCAAGAGAAAACATTCCCGGCAGCCTCCAGTGACACGCTCCTGGAGGCTCTGTTGGCCAGAGTTGGTTACTTGCCTATTTGTAAATCAATCACTGGCAAGGAGGAAGAGATTTTCAAACTTTTTCAACTATGACCCACAGTCAGAAACATATACTACCTACAATATAGTAGTCCAGTTCCTGCACATACATGCACACACTCAAGCTTATGTGTGTAATTGAAAGTAAAGTTTCACAACGGTGAATAGGGTCAGCTTCCAGGGCACAACGCTTCGTGGGAAGTGGTGGCTGGGCGTTGTCATGCACAACTGCAAGGGCACCTTGCACACTGTGGTTTCTGGAGTTGGGGCTATGGTCCTGATAAAACCAGGGTGGGGTGGTGGGGTGGAAGGGGGGCAGAGTCCCAGGAGGCAGCCCGCAGGGCCCATCACAGTGTTGGCTCAAATTGTAGTCCCTCCATAGCAGACTTAGCTGTGGTCTCTGGCCAGATGCTGTCGTCTTCAGATAATGCCAAGAGCTCGCACTTGCTGAGTGCTTGCTGGGAGCTGGCACTGCTCTGAGCTCTCCATAGGTACAAACTTACTCACTTTGGTCCTCACCACAGCCGTCATTCTACAGATGAGGAAACTGAGGCACAGAGAGGTTAAGGAACGTGCTCAGAGTCCCATGGCTAGTGGCATCTCTACGCTCCTGCCACCAGGCTATAATGTCGACATCACCCCCTTCTGTGCAACCCAAGAGGAATCAGAAGAGTAGATCATTTAAGGGTCTATTTTAAACATGGAGGTGCTTGGTAACTTTCATGCCCACCCCACCCCCTGGAAAGGTGGTGGGCAGGAAGCTTAGAGCAGACTGACAGCAGTGTAGGGCACGTGCTGGTCCCCGGCAGGAGGCAGTCACACGGCCCTCCAGCCCAGGGGAGCCACTTGATGTACACAGACTCCCACCTAATTCCTGGCCCTGACAGGAGTCATCTTATGACCAGAGCAATCCACTCAACCTCTCTGAGCCACAGTTTCCTCATCCTAAACGCAGGAAGCCACTGCCTGGCAGAGGGCCGTGTTGAAGAGAGGTTGTCATTCATTCATTTATTCATTCATTCATTATTCACTCAGCAAATGTTCGTTGAGCACCTGCTCCATGCCAGTACTGTCCTGGATCACAAGGAGACAGCAGGGAGTGGAAGAAGCACTAAGCCCTGCCCGGCTAGACCATTTGTTCTAGAGAAGGTGACAGATGACAAGATGCATAAGGAAAATGTGTAATATCAGATAGTGAGTGACAAGTGCTAAAGGAAGAGGGGATGGGTGTTGGGGAGGTGGCCTCGAAGCTAAGTCAGTACCTAGCACGAGTGCCCATGCAAGGGTAGCCGTTATTACTTGGGCTTAAACGATGTCTACAACACACGTTCACTTAAATAAGAATGTGAGATGGCATCGAAGCTTTCCCGCAGCCGGGGTTTCTCACCCTGAGCTCCTGTGCTCCAGCGTAGACTCCAGAGCTGCCGCGCTCAGGCGGCCGCCCCGCAGGGCCTGAGCCTGTGGAGAATCACGGTCTCTGGACTCACCTCCCAAGGCACCCAGTCAGTCCAGGCCACGCTCCCGACGTCAGGAGGCGACGTCGGCAGGATCGTCAGGTCTGCCCGGTAGTGAGGGCTGCTTGTGGAAGGTTGAGGGCAATGCAAAGAGCGTGTGCGGTGAGATCCGGGCGCTGTCTGGAGCCGCTAGCCTGGGCGGCTCGCGCCTCCGGTGGGTGGGCAGCCTGGGAAGCGGGGCTGGGGCGAGGCGCCGCCCACCCAGTGCTCACTGCCTCCTCAGGGCACCAGCCCAAGGTGTGGGCGTCCTTGTCCTCGGAGCTCTGTCTCCGGGGAGTATGGCCCAAGTGGGGGCTGCTGAATCGGCCATGGGGTTTGGTTGGTGGCAGGGCCTGACCCAGGGGAAGAAAGCCCCTACACCCCCACCCTGCCTCCTGACTCACCGGCCTCCTCTGTTTGTCCTCCCCAATTCCTCTTCTCCCACACATACACACTCGTGGTCACTCTCTCTCCACACGTGGCCTCACGGGCTCTGCAGTGCTGAGAAAAGGCTGAGGTCTGTGTGCCCAGGCTCGTCAAAGGGAAAGGTCAAAGCAGTCCTCCCCAGCAGCCTTGGAGCCTTCCTGTCTAGTCTGAAAGGGGGGAAGAAGGGTGAGGAGGGGGCTGTGTGAGGGGTGCAAGGCCCAAGGGACGCAGTGGAGCAGAGACTCTGGCCACTGGAAGGGCCTCTCCAGTGGCTCCGGTTCCCTAAAGTGGCTCCCCCATCTTGGCCTGTCAGTCCGATGCTTATCCCGTCCCCGTGCCCGGTGGCGTTGTGGAGCTGGGACTCGGCCGGTGGCCTCTCCTTAATGAGTGCCCACGGAGCATGGAGATGCAGTCGCGCTGGTAGTGGGGCCCGCCCGGGGCAGCCCTTCCCACTGGACCTGGTGTGCTCCTGACACCTCGCCCTTGCAGCTCCCTTTAAGCGAGTGCTTTTGCAGCAGAGTAGGTTAAGGAATCCTTTCTCCATGACCCAAGACATTTCTCTGCTCTGCAGTTGTCATTTAGTACCTGACAGCTTTTTCTCCCTGAGATAAATTCTGTGCTGGAGCTTGGACATTTGTCTCCTTTGTAGAAGGGCGTCTTCAGGCCAGCTCGCCTCTCGGCAGTGCCAGACAGAGCTGGTGAGGGTGCCACTCGCCTGCTGAGCCCACCCCTCTCACTGCAGGAGGCGCATGAAGCGGGTCTGGGACCGCGCCGTGGACTTCCTGGCCTCCAACGAGTCCCGGATCCAGACGGAGTCCCACCGTGTGGCCGGAGAAGACATGCTGGTGTGGAGATGGACTAAGCCCTCCTCCTTCTCCGACTCCGAGCGATAAGCCTGGACAGACACCTGTTTCCAGTCAGCCTGTCCCGGAGGTCCCCTCCAGGGGCACAAGAGGGTCACAAGACCTGCCGGTGCTGAATTCACACTTGCCTTGACTTTTTATCCTCCTCCCGACACAGTTGCAAAGGTTTCTCTCTGTCAGACTCCAGAGGAGCTCAACTAGTTAGGAAATGTGGGCTTCCTTTGAGGGCAGAGGGGAGAAGCCAGGGGTGAGGGCCCATCCTCTGCCCCGTTTTGCTGGCAGAAGAGGGGAGAAGGGTTTGTTTTTCATGAATAGAAAAGACAAAAGAGCAGCAGCTGTCAGACCCAGCAGAGCCGCATGAGGGTGGGTGCTCCGGGGGCTCGACGCTTGGCCAGTCCGCTGGCCTGGGAGGTGGGGCAGGGACTGCGGGTTGGGCGGTGGGGGTGGGAGCAGCTTGGTCCATGTGCCTTCAGGGGGTGTTACCTGGGAGCTCAAGGGTGAGCCTGGCCTCTGGCTGGATGCGCCTCTTTATCCTGAAGGGGGAAGATGCTAGAAATTAGAACAAGTGACTGTAGGGAACTGTCTAGAAACACCAGGCCCTGACAGAGGGGCCCTCAGGTCAGGAGGAGCAAGCTGTTGGCTTGGCTTCCTGGAAGGAGGAACCCGGAGGAAGGGCGGAGCTGAGAGCAGAGAGAAGGGTCGGCCACCTCCAGGGCCAGGGGTGGCCCCTGTGCAGTGGTGCTTCTCACCCAAGTGGCGACTTTAGACGGGACCTGCAGCCGGCATTGCATCAGGCCGAGACGCGCATTCCAGGACCTTGGGGGTCCCGCGTCAGCTGGAGCCTCGCGCTTCCTGTGTGCGAAGATCACCTTGTTTTACTGTGACCACAGCCTCCCCACCCGGGGCTGTTTAACCAGAACTTCGCACAGCGACTGTGTCTGTGCCACCCGCTGCTGCGGCTCCTGCTCCAGGGACGGGCGAGGCGCGGCGGCCGCACGCTGCCCCCTGCTGGCCACACGGCGCCACCGCAGACCGCCGGCCCTCCCGCGGGCTCGACTTGGGCTCTGCTCAGCCTGCCTGGCGGAAGGCTCCAGAAACACCGCGGCAGGGGGCCTTATTAGTTAAGTGAGAAGCCGCTCTGGCGAGCCTCCTCACATATGTCCTCATCTGCAGCAGGCGGGAGAGGAGGAACAAACACAGGAGATGCCGCAGCTGTCTCCGGAAGACATCAGCCACGTCTCTGGTCTTGCTGGTATTCTTTGTCTCCTTAATAAAGCTCCAGTCTCCCTCACTTGAGCGATACTCTCATTTCCTCTGATGTGGGGATGGCGGGGCTGGAGTCTGCGTGCCGCCCGCGGTGAGGCCGCGTTCTCGCAATCGGGCTCCGGCCAGAATAGGAAGAAACACCGCAACGGGCTCCAGTGCCAGGGTTGAGACTGCTGGATAAATAAACTGTTTATTACAAATGGACGCTTTCTCGTCGTGGTCCTTTCCCTTCCCCCAAGCAACATCTAAGGAACCGCAGCGTGCGGAGCTCTGAAGCCCTGGCTCAGGGAGGGCTGAGGGGACGCGGTTCTGTGGCTCCTGCAGCCACCAGGCCTCCACCACTTAGTGACCAGTCCTCAGAGCCTCAGTTTCCACATTTGTGACGCGGCGTGATGACCCTAGCCTGCAGGGTGGCTGTGAGGATTGCAACTCTCAGGGTATCTGCTGGCCCCAAAGGATGGCTGGAAGTGGGAGCCAACGGGGCCTTTCTCCTTCAGCTCCATTTCTGGCTCCCGCCAAGGCCACAGCATGTCCCCTGGAGTGCTCGCACCAGCTCCCAGAGGTGGAGGAAGAAAGAGCAGAGTGAAGGTTGGTGGGCTTCCCAGCAGCTGATAATGTCCCTGAAGGAGACGGACTTCCTGTCTCCTTGGCCTCAACCGCTGAGGAGACCACACACCCCTCACCCATGCAGCCTGGCGGGCACGCGGGGCCGCCGTGTGCAGGGCCCACGGGACTGGGTGGGTTTGCTGAGTGTTTTGGGACCCCGATGCTGCCCACCAGCTCCGCCCCTGCCTGCAGCCACGCGGCGAGCCTGTGGGGAAGGCTGCAGGCAGCTGGGACAGCCAACACCCAGTCTGGGCCCTCCTTTTTCGGGTCCCAAAGATGAGTGAGCCCTGCTGTGCCCCATGGGGTTGGCGCTGTGGCCCCCTTTCCTGTCCACAGCGAGCACCAGCTTCCGTCAGCTGTCGTCAGACAGCTGGGCCCACAGTCCAACAAAGGACCCAGAAACAACTGGGGGGGGGGGCGGAAAACGAGCCCATCTTTCCCTTTCTGTTCCACGGCGGAACTTGCCTCGGCCGCTTCGTCTGGGCTGAGAAGGGAGCTGATGTGGCTCTATTTCTATGAAGCTGTTTGGAGAGCAGCAGAGAGATCAAAATAAGCCAAATAACAAAAGGCCCCCGCCAGCCCAGCTCCTTCCTTTCTGGAACACAGGCTGGAACAAAGGCCCCGAGGTGCGGCCTCAGCCTCGCTCCGGCTGCAGCCAGTTCAGATCAGCCTCTGCAGCCTCCCTCGCCTTTGAAGGGCCAAGTCTCACTTTTAGGTAGCTCTTATATCACAGGGGACAGCGGGGTGGGGGTGGGGGGCTTGTCCAGGGAGGGCGTTGGAGCTATTGTTGAAAAGTTCAAGTCGTTCCAAATCCCTTCTGAGCACTCCCCAGGTGGCAGACCTGTCTTTCCTCGGTGACAAATAGCCCTCCTGGCCTTGGAGGGCCCGGCTAAAGAAGCTTCAGGGGCGAGGGAGGAAGAGGCTGTACCCCACAAATCTCAGCCATGGACATCCACCCAGGAGCTCCAGGCCACCTTCCAGAGTCTCAACTCAGGAAAAAGGTAAACACGGCCATTTGTCACTGACTTATCATAAGAACTGCGGTAGCAGCTGTTCCCCTTAATTAATACACCATTGACTTTGAGCCTCAAAAAAAAATGCCTTTGTTGAGGCAGGTGCGTGGATTCAAATCCATTATCCTGTCGGCCTCCCCCAAAGGGAAGGGGCAGGGGAGCGGTTACATGGTAAGTCGCCCAACTGTTCCAAAGCAGTGTGCCCTGGGCAGCCAGGCCAGCCTCTCCACCCTGTCCCCAGAGAAAGCACTAGAGACAGGAGATGTGCCAGGGATGAGAAGGGCAGAGCGACCAGTGGGGCGGCAGGACCCCTGGGCACTGTGCCACCTGGTGTCCCCAGGCCTTCCCAGGGGCAGGGCTGCGCCGGGAGGGGTGGAGGCGTGGGCTCAGCACCCTCAGGACAGCTCTGCCCTTCAGTGTCTGGGGACTGCGGGCAAATCACTTTACCCTGTATCCAGGGCAGGCACCCAATAGTCAAATTAGCCCACGCGTGACAGCATCACTACTCGCTCCCAGTGCGCTGTGGCTTGAGGACTCCTCAGAACAGCCCTGGCCTCATGCTGTAGGTGCCACTGTCATCCCCTCTACGTGGGGTAGTCGGGAGAGGAGCCAGCATCAGAACCCAGGCCACCCGGCTCCAGAGCCTTGCCTCAGCCTAGCACGCTCCACTTCCCCGATGGGGCGGGGGGCTCTCAGACCGGTGCTACTACGGAATTGCTGGAATAAACAACTTCATTCCAGAGGAAGGCCAGGACCTCAGCCCCCGCCCCGTGGCTGCCCTTGTGCTCCCGCTCTGCTGGGCCCACGCCCCTTGCCGTCCTGCCCTCACCGCCCCCCTCCTGCCTCCGGGCCTTTGCACTTGCTGCCCGCCTGCCCTGCGTCCCCCAGAGCTCCATGCAGCGCCCTCCCTCCTCTCCTTCAGCTCTGGTGCCCTATCTGAAGTTGTGACGGCACCCCCACCCCACGTGCCCTCTCGACACAACCCCCCTTTTCTCTTTCCTGACACCTGACACGATACATGTTTTACTCATTCCTGTTGCCTCTCCACCCCCACTGGCCTGCCAGTGCCTCGAGGATGTGAACCTTGGTTCTTGTTCACTGCTGTCCCCAGCACAGAACAGTGCCAGGCACACAGGAGGCATTCAGTAAATAGTCAAGAGATAGAGAAAAGGAAACCGCCATCCCAGGAGAGCCTGGCACTGAGTTTCTAAGTCTCTGTTTAGGCTGGTTTTGTTCCTTATTTTTTCTTTTTTCAATCTGAGTGACCTCAGGTGACACTCTCCCATCTGCCATGGGCCCCAGCACTCCTCACTGCCTGCAGCACCCACCTCTCCCTGCAGGTCATCTCCCTGAAGGGTCCATGTCCCCAGCCCAGGTAAACAGCCTTCATTCTGGCCACGGAGGGGACAAGGCGGGACTGTCTGCGTTGGGGCAGGGCTCTCACGGAGGCCGGAGACGTCAGACAGGAGAGCCATGTTTGCCATGTTTCCTCGAGTGGGACACCCAGCAGGGCACCGAGGACCTGCCCAGCCCCCAGCCCCGTGTAACAGAGGAAGCTGCGGAGAAGATGGTCTAGGGCCTCCCCTCAACCAGGCACCAAAGCAGACATGCCCAGGATTTGTGTAAGATGCTGGTCGGGCAGCCCCCCCTAAGTATGATTTCTCGCCAGCTCTGGTGTGTGAGAGCTTGGGGCAGATTAACTTATCTCTAAGGAAAGGGCCGGGATGATTCTCCTTGCCAAGGACGTAGTCCAGTTCTACGCTGAGGTCTGTCTGTGAAGCCTCGGGCGATCGTCTCCACATCACAGGGTGAAGGGAGACTCCAGGTGTGGACAGCCCTTTGCAAACCAGGAAGCGCTGCCCGGCCAGGGGACGAACAGCAATAGTCCTGGGCAGGGTCTCAGGACGGGGCAGGAGAACAGCCAGCTCTGAGAAGAAAGGGTAGAGGAGGTGGCCTGGTGATTACAGCCCAATTTCTAAGCTGCTTCTATTTCTTAAGGAGACAGGGGAAAGTACAGTAATTTCCTTCAATGAAAATAGGCAGCAGAATTTCCTTTGCCTCGCTCCCCTTGCAATTAAGCCCTTCTCTGCAAATGAAATGATTTGGTTTTCATCGGAACTAATTTAAGCACACTGGAAGGACCGCTGAACTTTTTGATTGCAAACACCAGCATGTGCAAAACAGAACCCAGCAGCGATGCCCGGCTGGTGAGGCGGCCCTGCCGGCGGAGCCAGGGCTCTGACGGGGTGAGGGTGGACGAGCCCTGGCTGGGAGCCCAGCTCTGCCCCTAAATCCATGGCCCTCTCTGTGTGGCTGGTCCTCTTCCCCTCTCCAGCCCCCACCTCCTCATCCCAAGAGAAGAAGTTGGACTAGATCCAGGGTGGCGAACCCAGAAGGCTCCAACACACTTGGCAATGGCAGTGGGCTGAAGACCTTCACGTCCTTCGCCACTCCTGTCACCAAAGGGTGGAGTCTTTCTTCTCCTTTCTTCTCCCCTGGATCAGGGCTGGCCCGGGACTGCCTTGGCCGATGGAACGTGGCGCTGGCCAGTTGCAGCCGAGGCCTCGAGAGGCCTTGTTGCTTCCACTTCCTCCCTCTGGGCCCCAGGCCGTCACAGCCAGAGGCCGGCTGCCCCGCTGGGACGGCGCTGTGGCGAGAGACACCTGGCCAGCACCAGCTGTTCCCGGCATCCCAGCTGACACAGCAGGTGAGGGAGTGAAGCCACCTTGCAGCAGCCCCAGCCGTGTCATGTGGACAGATAATCTGTCCTCGCCAAGCCCTGCCCAAATGGTAGAGTCAGGAGTAAATAAAGAGTGGTTAGTGTTGTCTTAAGCCACTAACTTTACATTGTTATTACAACTTTTTAATTTGAAATAGTTTAAGACTCAAGCTGATGGGAAAATGGTACAAAGAGTTCTCGTGCACCCAGCTGCCCCCAATGTCACCGCAGCACACTGTCACAACAGGAAATTGACTTTGATACAATCCTATTAACTTGGGTACAGGCCTTTGTCTGGCGTCACCAGTTTTACATGCACTTGTGTGTGTGTGTGTGTCTAGTTCTATGGGATTTTATCCCAGGAAGACACTAAGTTTCTGGGTGAGTGCGCGAGACCGCCAGGCATGCGCAGTACTCAGCACTGCTCAGGTGAAAGTGAGAGAAGCTCAGACCCTCGCAAGCACAGGGTGAATGCACCGGCTCGCGGAACCACGCGGCGAGGCAGAGCAGGGAAGCATCGGGGCTGCATACGCCCCGTGTCCTAGAGGCTCCTGCAGCGGACACACCTCTGAGGGAGGAGAGAAGGGGAGGACTCGGAGTGAGCCGGGACCCACTGCTAGGCAGTGCCTGGGGATGGAGCACTGTGGGGTCAGGACGGAGCCCTGTGCCTCCCCCGGGTCAGGGCACAGGACGGTGCTCATGGCTGGTCTGATCACAAGGGTGGGGGTAAGAGCAATTCCCAAAGGCAGGTTGTGGCGCTGCGACCAGAAGGAGAGAGCCCAGGCCAAACCCTGGCACACGGGTCCCAGGTGGGAATGGAGGGACATTCCACACTGGATTCAAATCGAATGCCCAAGAGGTGTCCTGGGAACTCGGGTGGCCCTGAGGGGTAGGGGGACAGCTAACGTGCAGAGCAGTCACTGAGGCCATTTACCAAAATTCCTGGCACAAGGAAAGGTTAGACCTTTCCCCACTCCCTTTGAAATCAGGCACAGCAATAGGACTTGCCTTAGCCAATGAAATGTGAATGGAAGTGACAAACAGCACTTTGAGACGGAATCAGCAAGAGCTCATTCACGGTGCCTGCTCTCCTCCTCTCCTATGTGTGGTGCTGCCGCCAGGGCTGCCCCTCAGCCTGGGCCCACAGTGCCCCGCTGCCCTGCAATGTAGGCCTGAGTGGGAAACCCACCTGTGCTGCTGTATGCCGCCAGGAATCTGGGGGTGTGCTACCGCAGCACCGGCCCGCCCATGCTCGCTGACCCAGGTCTCTAGCCACTGCCATCCTCCCTGGGGGAAGGGCCACAGTGCATGACAGCAGACGGGCATGGGAGCACGCCTGGGTCCGCGACACTCCTGCTTCCAGTGCTGGGATGCTGGGGAATAGGCTAGAAAACTCTGGAAGGTCTGTCCAGGTCCTGTGTTTTTGGCTCTGCTAAGCCTTGGTGCAGAGACCAGGGCGTGTCTGGCAGTCTCTGTAGCGAGGGGCTGAAGCTAGGTCTTTCCAAGCTGGCTCCCCCCGCCATGCAACTACCGCCAAGACAAGGCCACGGTCCCCCTAAGGGAAGGATCAGAGAAGCGGCCACAGCAGGCGCGCAGGCACACGGGAGTCCTCCTACCAGGCAGCCAGGGCCACAGCGGAGAAGCTGGGGCCGCAGGTTCAGGCGCTGCACTGCCACGCGGCAGTCCCAGCCGAGGCCCACAGCCGCTGCTCAGCCTTGGCCCGAGCTTGGCGGAAGAAGCCAGGGGGCGCGGTCAGGTCAGAGACTGTTCAAACGGCTGTCAGTGGAGGTGAGGTGGCATGGATACCCCCAGGGCAGCCCATGCCCGCAGGGGCACAGCACGACGTACGACTGCTGAGTGCCTAGCCCTCTGTGGGGCAGGTGCCCAGGGTCCCCACCAGAATCGTGAGGGTGACTGGACAGGGGCGAATAGCCCAGCCAGAGAGAGGGAAGTGCGTGTGTGTGAACTGCGCGTGTGCTCGAAAGCGTGTGCGCGCACGTGCTTGCGCGCCTGTGCTCTAGCCACCCCGTGCAGGGATGGGGCTTTCTCTGGGACAAACACACTCCATGCACTTTATCACATTTGCAGATGCCACACAGCTGGGGGAGACGATGGCAAATACGCCAGATGACAGAGCTGGGATCTAAAGAGAAGTTGACAGGCCGGAGCGATGGGGTGGATCTAACAAGATGAAACTTAACAGGGACAAACGTGCTTACTCCGTCCTATTTGTGCCCTGCCTCCCTGTGTGGAGGAGGGGAGGACAGTGGCTTCCAGGGCCGCAGACCTGACTGCACAGGCCCAGGGGTGGGGAGCGCCAGGGCGAGCGCCAGCGCGGGGCAGAAGTGGCTGTGGCAGGAGCGAGTCAGTCCGTGGCCGCATCAGTGAAGGTGTAGCGTCCAGGCCGAGGGTAGTGCGGACTCAAGACTCAGAGCACCTGGGTTTGAAGCCAGAGACCTGCTGGGCAGGGACTTTTCAGGCAGCTCAAGCCCAGCCCCCTCCACACCGTCCACCTGGGAAACAGCCACCCATACCCCATCTCTCCTCCCTGTGGCCGGGGCACCCCAGCCCTGTCCTTTCAAACATGCCCCGCCAGAGTCAGGCCTGGGCCTCTGAGATCCCCAAAGTGCAGAGGACACAGGTCAGTCTTGCCAGGACTTCTCTCCACTTTCCACCCCAAAGCTGACGTGCGTGGCTGGGCTTGGGGTTTCAGTGGCAGCTGAGGGTTGGGAGTGAGACGCCTCTTCCTTCTGGCAGACACATCCCGGTTCTCCAAGTGGCTCTTACTGGCTTTCTGTTGGCTTCTGGCTGGGAATAAGACTCAGCAAGAAGAGGATCACTTACTCCAAATATCATAAGCGGGAGGATCAGGGTGGTTCTGAGGACCCTTGAGGGGGCAGATCCAGGTCTTGTGAGTGGAAGCCTCTGAAAGACAAACCCCAGCTCTATAGGAGGAGGAAGGCCCTCACTATTTTGAGCCTTGGGCTGCCCCAAGAGGTAGTGAGGCTCCCGTCACTGGAGGTATGTAAGCAGAGGCTGCATGACCATTCAGCAGAGATGCTAGCTCTGAAAGGATGGACAGAACTAGATGAATTAGCATCTTGCCCTACACTGAGGTGGTGTGATTCTAGGCAAGCTTTTGGTTAAAGCCAAGTGGAGTTTCTTGCCCATGGGAATCCTCTTGAATGGGTTTACTCTCCCTGGGGGAGCTGTTTGCCTGGCCTCAGCAGTTAGATTGAGAAAGGGAAGGGGCTTGAGGTGGCAGCCAGGGTGAGGGCTCTTATGGCCATGGATGTGGCCGAGGGTCACCAAAGGAAGGAGGAGTCCCCTGGTAGCCAGAGCTGTCCTGCGTCTGGTCCCTTGCACATCCACACAGCTTCTCACCCTGTGCTCCAGGGGAAAGCTGGGGCCCAGGAAGCTTCTCTACGCCCTTCCCTGCTCCTTGTCCTTTGAGGGGCAGTGACATCTGCAGCCTCAGCCCTGCACTCTCCGCACTACTGAGACCAAACCTGGTGTGTGCCGGGCAGGGCCAGGCCATGGCCTGCAGGAAGGTGTCACCCCCACAGCCACAGCCCTGACCATCCTGCCAAGGGTCAGACTGGGCCGGGCCTGGGCCAGCCTCCCAAACGCGGGCCCCTGGGGTCCTGCCGAGCTTTGAGGAAGGGCCTGCGTGTGGAGAGGAGGGGAGCAGTGGGAATGGACCCACCCACACCACAGGTAGATGTGGCCGCTGTCCTCTCCCTGTTAGAAGACAACAGAGAGGGAGGGGTGGCTGTGCCTGGAGGGCTTCCTGGAGGAGTAGTTGATCCACTGCTGGTCTGAGGGAGAAGGTGTGAGTTTATGTGGGCGGCAGGGCAGGGCCTAGTGGAGAGATAAGAACTGGCCAGAGTGGTGGGGTGGGGGGCAGTGAAGCCCACAGCACAGCCGGCAAGGCGTGGGCTCTGGATTCGAGTCCCAGGTCCTGCAACTTCCTGCTGTGTGGCCTTAGGTGCCACACTTCCTCTGGGCCTCACATTTCCCATCTGTATAAGGGATGACACAAGCGTCACCGTCACAGCTGCTGAAAGAGTTAAATGACACGATGCGCTGTGCCTGGCACACAGTGTCTGTTGTTGTTGTTGTTGTTGTCACTGTGATGAAGACCTGCGACACCAGAGGGTGTAACTGGGAACAAGCAGTATTCAGACTTCAACTAATTACAAAGAACTTTCCTGGCAGGCAGAAACATCTCTATCTGGAGCAGGCTGCTGTGAGGGGGTGAGCTCCCTGTGCTGGAAGCATCCAAGCACCAGGGCACTGTGCAGGGCACCCGCGTGGGGACGTGTGTGAGGGCGGCTAGCAGCACAGCCGGAGGGGCTGGAGGTTGTCGGCCAACCTCCCACCAGCTCTGAGGACTGGAGTGACGGTGGGATCGGGTGGCCTTGCTTCAGGACAGACAGAGTCCCCAGCCACCCTGGGCCCAGGCTGGGAGCTCTGACAAGTGTCCTGCGAGGACCAGGCCGGAGTCCCGATAGCAGGCCAGGCTGCGGAGATGGGAAGGAGGGCTCTGAGCGTGCAGTAGGTCCGGGCGGCTCTGGGCAGGCCAGGGCTGGAGCGGGGTGCTGGCGTCCCAGGAGAGGGTGCTCTGCATACAGGCCCCAGAAGGGCCACTCAGGGGTGGCTGGGAAGGGCCTGCTGACCAGGCCCCTGTCTGAGGGCTGAGGCCTTCTTCCCCTTCTGGGCTCCACAGCCGGGACTGGGGGACCCCTCGAGCCCCACCCGCATGCTGAGCCCCCTGGTGCTGGGAGACTGAGGGTGAGGAGACTAGGCTGAGGGGCCAGGGACTCAGCCATGTCCCTAGACCCTCATCCCAGCTGGCACAGCCAAACAGGGTCCTCCAGACCCTGTCCCTCCCAACCTTGCAGGGACAAAGAGCAGGGGCCTGAGACAGGGCTCCCTAGAGGGAGGGGCGCGGGGGGCGGGAGGGGCAGAGGATGAAGCCCTCCCCTGGTACGCCCTGCAGCTGCCCTGGCATGAGGGGCTCATTCCTGCCTTGGCCGCGCCGAGGCCTGCCGCTCAGAGAGAGCAGCGCAGCCCCACAGACAGGCTGGGAGCCAAGTGCAGGGCGGGGCTGACATGGTACCACAGCTGTAGGGCCGTACCCAGATGTGGCTGTGGTGCCTCCACCCAGGGGGCGTGGCCCAGCCCCAGTCCCTCAGGAGGGGGTGCGGGTCACTCCTGGCCCCTGGAGGTCACCCCACCTCCCCCTGGGGACCGCGTGCCAGAGCCGGGCAGGCAGGAGAGAAAGGGGCAGGCGAAGGCACGGAGCAGAGAAGAGAGGCACCCATCCCTGGCAGGTGGCCCATTTTGGAGCCAGAGGAAGCCCAGGTCCCCTAGCCCCACCCCCACCCCAGGAAATGCTCTGGCTACTGAAGGGAGAAGTGACCTGGCCAAGTGTGCAGGAGGGATCCTGGGGCTTCAGGGACACAGGGAAGATTCCCTGCCCAAACCAAAGCAAAGCCAAGGCAAATGAAGCCTATCCTAAGAGGAAGGCCTGAAATTCCACCATTAAAGATTCATTCCTTTAGCTTAACACTTTGTTCTTTTTAAAAATGCAAACCTATCAGTTTCACCTATGAGTAGGTCCGTCAAAGGAGGGAGAGAGCGCAGGGCGTCTCATGAGGGGAAGCGGAGGCGGCGGGAGAGAGCTGGGCCCGGGCTTCCCAGGACTGACTTTCCTGGCTACCCAGCTTTGGCCAAGGGCCAGCTCCAAAGACGCCTGCAGAATAGGGAAGCTCTGGGCCTCACGTTCCCCACCAAAGACACCGTTCACATGTGCATGCACCCTCACAGGCGTGTAAACACGTGCACACCTGTGCACACACATGTATGTGAGAAACTGTACATGCAAACCTGCACCCCTCAACCTCCAGGTCATGCATGTGACACAGAACGCAGGAAACAGACTCTGGGCCCAGATGACCCGTGGGGGAATGGAAGGGGGCACAGTCTCCACTGCCCACCCCCAACACTCTCTAGGAGTGGTTGCCAGGGGCTACCTCCCACCCAGGAGCTGCTTTCTAATTTCGGGTCGAAGCGTCCAGCCAGTGGGTATTTATGGAGTGTCTGCGGAAGAGCCCTTGTGACAGCTGACAGGCGCAGTGATTAGCCCATTAGCAGGGATTAGTTCTCACATTAGCATCTGCCATCTGCCCTGACCTCGGCAGGCAGGCGCAGTCCCCTCTGAGTCCTCAGCCACTCCCCTGCACCGACCCTCCACAGGGCAGGCCCCTGGGTGCACCAGACCAATACACCAGGCCCCTCCCTCCCGTCCCTCCCTTCTTTGTAAAGTGGGTTCAACTGTTGTGAAAGTAACACATGGACATGATTTGAGAAGTCAAACAGTACTTCACGGCTTATGAAGAAAGAACAGCTGTCCCCCGCCCGCCCCGCCTACGTACCTGCGCTGGGCATCTCAGCGCCGCTAACATGCATGTGCTACAAATTCGTGACTCTTCTATTTCAGGCTTTACCTATTGATTTCTTGCAGAAGATCGAATTTTAACGTCACGTCAGGATGTAACTACACCATCGCCCACTCCCCACCCACATCCCACTCTGAACTTATAATTTGTGTTAAATCTGCACCCATGTTTACATTAGTGTTACAACATGTAAGTGTTATTCCAGCTGAGCCATTCAGTGTGTCAAGATCACATGTCCTTTAATGTAAAGCTTTTGGGTTCCTAAAGTTAATTAATTTGCCTTTTGGTCCTTGCTGTTTATTCCCTGAGGCTTCTATGTATCTTCGTCAGTTTACCCTCAAACGCTCCAACCAGACTTTGAACTTCCTCCCGAGGCGGCTGCTCACCTCTGGTAATCTGACAGCATCCCTGCTTCCCGGAGCCTCTCTGGGCCAGCAGAGCCGGGCGGGGGGGCTCCCCAGATGCGCCACGTCATGCTTTCTGTTGGTTTACATCATCGTTTTGTGGAAGTCGTCCCTGTAAGAGCTTTCTGAGACAGGGTGCATGGGAGTTGGATCTTTTGACACATTTGTGGTGAATTGCTGGTGGCCACCAAAATCCACTCTCCCTCCTCCCTCCTTCCTTGTATGGTTCTAGAATGTGGCTGCCTAGCTGGGTTGTTTCTCACCTTCCTCTGCAGTTCAGAAGGGCTGTGGCTAGCCGGCACGGTGGCACACGCCTGTAGTCCTAGCCGTTTGGGAGGCTGAGGCGGGAGGATGACTTGAGCCCAGGAGTCAGAGGCTGCAGTGAGCTGTGATGGCACCACTGCTCTCCAGCCTGGGGGACAGAGTGAGAGTCTGTCAAAAAAGAAAAAAAAGTGGCAGTGGGATGAGAACTGTCTATGGGATGCATATGGCAGTGACGGTGGCCGGTTCTGGACTTGGCCTTAGGACATTGGGTCTGCCTCCCACTCTCCCCTTCCTTTCTCTCTGTGGGAACCTGGACGGTGGCAGGGGGCTGCAGCCTCATCTAGGAACAGGCCCT